>LR749629.1:1435490-1916441 GCA_902729485.2 Mus minutoides | reverse complement strand
TGTTTATAGAAATTGATTTCTACTATATTGAAAGTTATAGTCCTCAACTAATGAATATTGAAAGAACCTCAGTATAATCCATTAGAGTAAAGATAATAAGGGAGTGTTTCAAGTAAGTATGTATTGAAACTTATTCCAGTTATTTTTATCTAAAACTTTAAGAGGGAATACAGTAAAATGCCATTATTCTAGATTGACCTTGAAAGGTGTATGAAAATTCTTGGAAACACATATGTAAAACACAGTTATTGTGTTTGTCTGCATTTGGCATGAAGTTGCATTTAGCTAGAAATGTGCCTGCTAGTGTATACACTAATTCCACCATTTTTATGTGGTTAGTATCTAACGAACCCTCCTCCCGGAAATCAAAAGCTTTTATGGGAGATTACACATTACCCATAGAGGTTAGAGAATGAAAGGTATTTTGTAGCACAAAAACATAGATGGCAGTCTTGGGCATGAAGAATTACCTGCTGCAAGGTAGTATTTCTTATATAAAATATAAAGATAAAGATAAAGATTGGGTTCAAGATGTATTCAACATCCTGCATTCAAGATGACTGAAATTTAGGGGGATTAAGTTTATGAAATTTTTGTTTTGCTTTTGGTCCCCTTTTTTATATTCCTAAAATACTGGATGTCACAAACTCTTAAATACTTGTTAAGTGACATGCTGTATTGTATATGGTATGATCACAGGCATCAGGGGTTAGTAAATGTGCCTAGAAGCTGCCTAGGGTCTCTTACGAGAACATAACATCGAAGTGTGCTCATCTGCCTCCCAGGAATAGGTTTTCCTCAGGTAGAAAGGAATAACTAAAGAACAAGTTGGTTCTTACTGGTAGATAAGAACAAGGCAAACATATTTTTAAGGCAGTGATCTTTGACCTAAAGTAATATTAAAATAAACCATCTTTCAAAGAGTGAAAACATAGAACAATATTGTAAACTATTTGCCAAGACAGTACAGAAGTAAAAAATAAAAATATGGGCTGGAGAGATGGCTCAGCAGTTAAGAGTACTGACTGCTCTTCCAGAGCCCTCAGTTCAATTCCCAGCAATCATATGGTAGCTCACAACCATCTGTAATGGGATGCAATGCCCTCTTCTGCTGGGTCTGAAGGGAGTGACAGTGTACTCACATACATTAAATAAATCTTAAAAAAATAAGTAAAAATAGAAAAATTTTACTTCAATTCAAAAGTATCATTTGGAGACCTGCTTCCCTGGTCTGACCATGTAACATGTTGTTGCCCTTAAGCAACATGGTGGTGAAGCCATATTCCAAAGTCAAGATGGTGACCCCTCACATGTGCAGTGAGCAATTTAAAATGAGCCAGCTGGTTGTTCACCATCACTGTTGCAATCACACGGAGTTGGCAGCTGATGCTAGGGCCAAGGCCACACAAGGACAGGAGGGAGGTGGGAGTGGGAGGTGAGAGGGGGTGGGGCTTCACTGTACCTAGATCCCTGTGCTCAGTGGGAAGGGGGTGTTTCCAAAGAAGTGGACACAGGGTGTTCAGACCAATTTGAATAAATTTTTTAGATCCTGTGGCACCCATTTTCCCAGCATTTGCTGGAGATGCCAACACTATAAAATTGGCATCCCAATTGATGGTCTGTGATCTAATGGTTTATGGGGAGTGTAATAAGATATCTCTGTATCAAAGGTCCCCTCCCCCCACAAATCAGCAGAGAGAGCACAGAGGGTCCTGGATCCTAATAGGCTATCTCAGAGTCCAAAGAAATGATGTATCTGGCAGAAAGGTGGGGGAAGAGAAAAGGACTCCACATGGCAAGGAAAGACGTAGGCCATTGGGCTGGGGACTCAACTCCTCTCGAGTTCAGCACCATCTGACAAGTTATTTCTCTAATGGTGAATGAGCTAATTCAAGCCAGATTATATTAAAGGCAACGTTATTGGGAAGCTGCTCTCAGGCAAATTCACTCTCCCCAAGGATGGAGGCTAGGGGAGTTGCTATTGGGGAAGGAGGGTAGAGAAAGGGTGCATGCACAGAGAGAGAAGAGGCAAGGCCAAAATGTCTGGATTATATAGAAAGAGCCTCTGGGGGAAAGGCAGTCCAGCTTCTGGGCTGGAAAATTCAGAGTTGAGCGCAGGATATGTCAGGTAGGGGCTGAGGGATGCTAGAACCTGGATGCTAGGTCTGTACTTCAGTCTCTTGTCCTGGGGTCTGAAACCAGTATTTTATGCTTTGAAGTAGAATCAATATCTACTGATCTGTTATTACCAGTCATTCCTTCATTGAAAAAAAGCAGGAGACCGGGTAAAATATTTAAAAAGTAAAAAAGAACACATAAGAAATTAAAGTACATGGCAGACCGCACTAGACCGTCTACTTTCCTGATTCTAAGCTAATGTGGTTTGTTTCTGGCTGATTAGTTTCTGAGAGAATGAACATGTTGCCCGACATAACAATGATAAATAAATTATCTAGTACACTATTCCCAGTAAAGGGTTTTAATCGTGTGTTTATTATGTAGCAGATTTTTGTTGTTGTTAAATGCTGACTTTGACTTTATGTATTCAGAAACAATTTATTGTTTTAGGGGCTGAGAGTCTGGGGTGTGTTTTAACCAAAAATTGGCCATTGCTTTTTGAATGAACAGATGTACTTGGAAACAGAAAGTGTATGGGCAGCTTATTTCTAATTTCTGGTCTTTTGCCAAGTGCTTCAATGCCATCTCACTGTGCATAGTCCTGCTGGACTCACATGATGCTTTCCTTAGGAGATGACCTCACCATCTATGGGGTTGTAATGCAACGGTGGAAACCCTTTCAGCAAGATGTACGCTGTGAAGTGGAGATTGTCTTGAAAGCCAACTATGTCCAAGTGAATAATGAGCAGTCCTCAGGGATGGTCATGGATGAGGACACTCGAAAAGAATTTGAAGACTTCTGGGAATATTATAAGAGTGACCCCTTTGCAGGTTGGTGATTAAGGGTCTAAGGCTCATCAGAATTGACTACATTCGACTCAGTAGTTAAATGGGATATTACTTCCTTAGGTGATGTGTGGCTTTGTTGACGGGTATCATTTAGTCAATATCTTCAAGTCTGTTTCTGGTATTGAGATTTTGTTATTTCTTGTGTGTGTATGCATGTGAAAGCCAGAGGTCAATCTTATGTTATTCTTCAAGAGCAATCACATATTTTCTTGCCCCTGCCCCCAAGTCACAGAAACAAGTTGTCTGACTTGGACAGAAGGCTAGACTCACTGGTCAGTGAGGCCTAGTGATCACTTGTCTCAGCTCCCCTGCACTGGAATTACAAGCATGTGTGACCATGCCTAGCTTTTCATGTGGGTGCTGGGGACTAAACACAGGTCAGTCCTCATGCTTTTATGCATTAAGTACATAGTTTTCTAGCATACTTCCAAATAAAGACCGTGTTAGCTGAGGACTTAAAACAGGGAAAGACTGATTGAGAGATGATGGACAGAACACATTTGTCCTCGAAGCATAACATTGTGAGCTTTCAATGTATTACACATAAGATAACACACCACAGCCTTGAATTTAGAAAGTATTTTTTATTGAAAAAAAAACCCCACACATATAAAACATGAATTAAATTTTGTTTTCATTCTTCTTTGGAGGTTTCAAGAAAAATAAACTTATATCTCCATTCTAATGTATATTATTTTATTGTCAAGTCACAAGATAAACTAGACACTTATTTTACAAAGTAAAGCTTCCATTCGTCTATATATGGACAGTTTGCTTTTATTTTGTGGGATTTTTTTTTAATCTTCCACGTACAATACATACGTAGCATTCTCTGATCTTCCTTTTATGTAATCAGTATAAAAAGGAGCCCAAAGTTCTCTAAGCTGTGGCTTTACGTAGCAAGTACTTTTAAAATCATCCATTTTTCGGTGTAGTTTTTAACTGAACTGTTGTTAGGTTCAGGTCAGGTTCATTTCTTATCCACTCCAGTGCTACAGGTCATCTGCCTTCATTACACCTCACTCTGCCCTGGATATTCCCAAGTCCCTGTGCTGATGACTGAAGATCTGTCCTGTAATTAGGAAGTTGTAGCTATGCAACTCACTTGTCAGATAAAGAATGAATTACATATAATATCCTTGTAAGTTAGGAAGACACCGTGAAATTCAGGCAACATTTCTTAGTATGAATGAACTCCCCTCGTATGGCCGTAGATACTGGTATATTGTATATTTGACCATTTTGAAGTTGTATGTGCATCTTTCGGGAGTGGAGAAGAGAAGCTGCATCCAAAGGGCATCTCTCTTTTGCAGCCAGTGCTGCCTCTCTTGGGATTCGATTTGTCTCCTGAAGCTGTGGAGACTGATGGGACCCCAAGCATTGTACTTGGGTCTGCTGGATCATTTGAACTCATACTGTGCTGATTTGATTATCTTATACCAGAAAGGTTTTCTGCAAGGTAACGGTAAAGAGGAAGCTTAGCCACAGACACTATAAGAACATAGTTTGAAACTAGAAATTTGGAAGGAATTGAATATATCATGTTCCAATTACAAAGCCATGGAGAAGGGAAAGAGACAGTAAAGCAGAAAAGTAGAGGCTCTTGCTCAAGATAAGGACGTGTGTCTAGGCTAGACTCTGACCCTGTGCCCTTTACCACTGGAGTGTGGCTCTACCAGCATGTCATAGTTCTGGCTCACCTTACCTACTCTTAAACTTGGTTCTTAGGTCCATTCTGTTTTTAATGTGTAATCCTTGGATTTTAATCAGGATCTCAAGTCTTCTTGGCTTAGAGCCCTGACCTCTTTTCTCTAGGCTTTTTCTGTCTAGGAAAGGAGAGTCCTTCTACTAGTAATACACCTTCAACATTTCCTACATCATCCTTCTGGTTTCCTTTTCATCAAGGGGTTGCTGTCCCTGCTGTTCTAGGACTCATCACCTCGGGGACCTGCCACTGAGTCATTGCTGAGCCACTACAGGATAGGAAGGAGCTCAGTGGTTGGTTCTATTCCCCAAACTAAAAGATTGGCTCTTTACAAATAGTCTGTGTACATAAAGCATGGACAGGCTCAGGGAAAACTCGTTGGAATCTTGTTGACTGATGAGACCAGTCAACAAGCTTTCTTTATGAATACACTAAAATGATTCCCAGATTTGTTGCTTTTATTTAAAACACAATTGAATTTCAAGATCTTCACCTGGGATTATTGGAGTTCTATTTTGCAGTGATCTTAATATACTGATACCACAGTAACTTATTCCAAATAAAACAATTTCTCAAACAATCAAGAACACATGCCAAGTCAACTTGCAAGGTGAATTAACTTTACCTCTTTCAGAAGCTCCACAAGCCCCAGCTTACCTCTATAGATGATACTAGTTATTACACTGCCTCATTTCTGAGGCTATTTTTCTTTACCTAAGTAGTGGGGTGATTTTAGTGACATTTCCAGAAAACAAGGCTGCATTGTGCTAAGGAATAGTGCTGGCTTGATAACTATAAGTTGAAAGAGAAAAAGAAGCCCCCTTTTTTATTCAGCATGACAAATTTATAGAAACTGAAAAGAAACCACTCTGCTTTTCATGATACTAAATTTAAAACCTAAACAAGGTCAGTGCACCATGATGTCATAGACCTGTAGTCCCGACACTCAGGAGACTGGGGCAGGGTTACACATTGATGGCCTAGACCTGTAGTCCCAACACTCCGGAGACTGGGGCAGGGTTACACATCTGAAACCACCTTTGACTACTTTGCAGAACCATCTCAAAAACCAAACTGAAAAAGAAAAGCAGAGTCTCAACAAAGCTCCTCGTTCTCTTTTCTTACTTGACTTGGCCTTCTTTATCATCTTAGATGGGAACAAATAGTGTGCTTAGAAGAAAATGGCTACAGGCCAGGGAGATTTCAGGTTGAGGTCCTAGAAAATGATAACTTCTGACCTTTTTCACTTCCCAGGGAGGAATGAAATATTGGCCAGCTTGTGTCCTCAAGTGTTTGGGATGTATCTAGTGAAGCTTGCTGTGGCCATGGTACTGGCTGGTGGAATTCAAAGAACTGATGCTGCAGGAACAAGGGTTAGAGGTCAGTACCTACTACTGATACATTCTGAGAAAGACTAAAATGTAGAGGCCCTTACCTGCTTGTTGGGAGGGTGAGTTATAATGACACAGGTTTGAAAACGCCCAGATAAAGCCTATTACTTAGGATAGTAACTTCAAGAAATTAATTTTAAAAGCTGCCTCTAGAGCTGACTCTTTTCTAAATGTAGTTTCTAGTTGGGTTTTTCATACTTAGTCTATATCCATATTTATCAGAGGCTACTTTCTCTAATTCCAGAAAGATGAAAGAAATCACTAAGTTTTTCAGTGGTTATATATATACTACAAGCCTAATTAGCTCTCTTGGAGGGAGAGGGAGAGAGAGTGTGTGTCTTAATGTCTCCAAGCTGGTTTCCATCTGTGACTGTCAACTGCTATGCAGTCATCTGCCTGCTGATTCTCCTGCTGGTAGGTAGCAAATATGCCATCTGCCAGGAGTTGCTGCTGTAGGTCACACTTGAAGCAGAGAGTGCTTCAAGCATGCAACACTATCTGGATGGCAGAAAGCAAGCATGACACACACAGAGCTGTTAAGCAGTGAACCCACACACTAAAATACTGATCCTCTAAGCCACGCTAGTAGTACTACTCTAAAACCACAGAGTACAGACGCAAGTAAACAGAAGCATTTTATAAACTGTGCATTTCCATCATCTGCTATCTGCAAGGCACTTTACTAAATGTTGAGCTTAAATAATGGTATCTTGCTAATGTATTTAGGAAATACTTATTACTAAAGAAATTTGTCCAGTGAAAATATCTGCCTTAGGACAGGCATGTGTCCATTTCTATTAAGTGTGAAATTTGAGTACATGGTCATTTTAAGGTAGATATTCCACTAAGCTATTGAAATTTACATAAATGAAAAATGCCTTTATTCAGTTAATATAATCATAATGGCTTGATATATATAAACCACTTTTTAAAAATCCTCAACATTTAGAAGTACTTTAAAAAATAGAATAAAGCCTTATATGACTTGTATGTATAGCTTTAATCACTGTAGTTTGGATTTAAAAATAGATACAATCAGAAAGTTTTTATAAGTCAAGGACTTTTAAAATGTTGAACATGGGCCTAAGCATCTGGAAATAGCACATACTCTATTAAAAGATTTAAAATTTAAATGTCATATTCAGTAATCAAAATTGCTATATTTGTGACAGCTAACCTTTCTAAAGATTTTCTAGTTAACTCCTTCCTTGAAAAGCCTTGCATAAAATATATCAAAAATACCACATAAAATGTGTTGGCATTTCATATGGTCTACTTCCTTTATTAGTTGTATGTTATTCATAGATCCTTTTAATTTTTTGAACTTTTACATTTACTTTTTCTAGGGGAATCTCACCTTTTATTGGTTGGGGATCCTGGCACAGGGAAATCACAATTCCTTAAATATGCAGCAAAGATTACCCCAAGGTCCGTTTTGACCACAGGAATTGGATCTACTAGTGCAGGTACTGTATAACAATTTTATGTAATTTAAGACTAATGTAGAAGTGAACACAATTATTTCCTTATGAAAAAGTAGTTGTCGTAGGATACATTTTAAGTTAGTTTTTAGATTTTTTCAAAGTTACTGCCAAAAATGGAAGGAAATGTAACATCCTTTATGTACAATTAAAAAGATATTTCAAAAAGGTCTATGTCCTCTGTATGGAACTTAGTTTTATATAGGAAAATGTAAAGATGTCATTTTATAAAGATCTACCAAATAAAATATCAAAAAAGGGAAATTAATTTACAAAGTAGGTAGATAGCATATAGCTTAAGGCATTTTCATGGACAGCAGTGGCTCCTAATGACACCTTTTAGGGAAATTTGTGCATTTATAAAGCATATTTTCACATATGTACTAAGAGATTTTGTTCATACATTGTAATAATTCTACATCAAGTACATATAAAAGCTCTAACACATAGACTGTGACAGGAAATTTTAGGAAAATTACTTTTTTAAATGTGTTTTGATGTTTTTAGTTTTGATTATTTCTCCTGTTCTAAAAACGAGTTTGGTTTCCCGTATTTTATTAGTGTTATTACATGTTAAGATGTCCTCACTTCTGTAGTCTCTTCTCAAAGTTCTTACATGATACTTACACTTTGAAATTCATCATAAAAGAAAAATATCCCAACGGTCCCATTTGGGGACTCTAAATGCTTTATTAGTAAGTGTTGGTTGGACGGGCTCTGTGAATTGACAATACCAAAAGAGAAGGGTTGGACTATAAAGAGCCACCCATATACACTTTGAAATCCTTGAGACTGAGTGTGACATTTTGTGAATAATTATGTGAAATGATTGGCAACCAATCATGTGGAATGCCGAGCACTAAGCCTATGCCGTCTTGCAGGCCACTATTAATGAGGAAGTATTACATAAATGGCCATTGGCTTTAATATGCTAGTGATAATGTAAAGTGAATTAGCACTCTTCCCTCATTTTAGATAGATGTCAAGATCATAATCCAAAGGTGAGAAAAAAGATATGGTAAAGATTTTACAATTGTAGAAACTTATTGCTACTTCTTACCCACTCAAAAAGATGTCAGTGAGTGGCCTTTGGCACTCTTGTAATCTGTTACAATCAGGCTGCACACAGTAAGGGCAGCAAAGGGCTACTTTTATGAAAAACCTAATGTATACTTGTATAGTCATATCATATTTTAAACTGTGGATTGTGATAGAAAACATTTCATAGTCTTGAAATTTTGTATTACCTTTCATTTACTTATTTTGTGTGTGTATATATGGAAGTTAGATGACAACTTGTGGGAGAATTAGTTTCTACCATGTGAATCCTGGATATTGAACTGAATGAAGCAGTCAGGCTTGGCATCAAGCACTTTTACCCACTGAGCCACGTTGACAGCCCCCAGACTTTCTTGTTAAAACAGTAACAGAAATGAAGGGTCAGACAAGGTTGACTGTATGCATACTTCTTCAGATTCTGAAATGTTTCCTCAACTCAAACAATACCATCATAACCTAGCTCTTCAGCTGCACGAATGGAGTGTGAGTGTTGTATGTGCTATGTATTCACCAGACATTCATTACACTAATCAAAAAGAGGAAATGGCACTGGGTGTGGAGTGGAACGCCTTTAATGTCAGCACTCAGGAAGCAGAAGCAGGTGGATATCTGTGAGGTGAAGGCTAGCCTGATCTACAAAGAGGTCAGGACAGCCAAGGCTATGTTGAGAGACTGTATCTCAAATAAGAAACGGGGTGGAGGGTAGTCTTCCTTGTAACTATAATTCAGACATAATGTCTAAAATTGCTGCATGCTAGTTTCTTAGTTGTTAGTGTTTATTTTAATAATGTTTCTATTATTATTCTTTTACTAAATTCTATAGAGCAATAACTTTTAAATAATAAAAGGCAATAGGTTTTATGTCTCAAACTTTTGTGACAGTGGGCCATATATTTTAAAATTGATATAAAACCTTAACTGCATAATCTCATTACAAAGTAGTTTTTATAATCAGACTAAATACTCCAGTGAATGGCTTAACTTGGCGATTTAGTTTATGTTTTATTCCTAACAAACTTACTCTGTTTTCATTACTGAACTCTGGTTTTGACATTTTCTCTTAATTGTAGTTAGACAAAATGAGATTTTTTTTTTCAAATCGTTTTAGTAGTCAGATTTTATTTTTCAAATCTATGAACTGGGTAATGGTCAATACTGTAATAATCTGGAGTCTTAAATTTCAAAGTTTAACATTTAACAAGACTTGGTTGCACAAATTTACCTTTTAAAATTGCAAGAAATATATATAACTTAAAGAGTGCATTTAAACAAATGCCCTTTCCTTTTCCTCAAAATGCTTTGAAAAGTGCAGAATAAAAGCTCAGATGTGAAGGCACTGCATGACTAGCACCCTCTGGCTCTCCTGTGCATCGTCACCCATAATCAAAGGAAAATGCTATACTGTAAATTTAATAGATCAAAACTCTGAGGAAGTATTTACTTCTTATTAAAGAAAATAAGCTTTCGGCCCATTTATTTGGTAAATTCCTTTCTAAAACTGCTCTTCAGAAAGAAAAGTCTGGAAAAGCTGTCTAGATTATGTCAACTACAGATAATACCCTGATCGTACACATTAATGAGAACCAGAGGATATGGGGTAATATAGCTGCAAATGGTAAGACATACTTCCTAAAGTAGCCAGCCAGAATAAAGCTGACCAGACCTTTATAAACTACCCTTGTATATTAGTAGTGCCAACACCACACGTGCAGCATTTCTGTAAACTGAAAGAAAGAGCGGATATGAGCCATTTTAATGTAATCTTACACTTTAGAGACCTTGCATTTGCTCTTGCCATGTTGAAATCTCTGGACAATGATGATTTATGATCTATGATCGTGGTTTCTCAGTTTTAGATGTAAGGAAGCATACACCATAGTCAGAGGGACTTCAAAGGCAGCCACATTTGTTATATAAAAACTACAAGTCTGGTTTAACACAAGCTGTTGTAAGATGCACTGGGGTGGCCTGGAAAAGCCCTGGTGGCATGTAATTGATTTCAAATCCCATTTTAAAGTGATCTTTTTTACTACAGAATGGAAGTTTTCTCCTCAAATTAAAAGGACACTATCTTCACAGGAAAAAAAAAAATCATTTTAGTTGAAGTAAATTTTGTTTTTTTTAAAGGCTAGTAAATCTTATTGTCCAAGAGGCTAAAACAACACCTTTACAACCTGGTCTAATAATTTGATATAAGTGCTTTAATTACATATAAAAAAGAAGAAAATAATATATATGCTTTAATCAGATTAGTTTCATGAACAAATAAAATAACACATTAGAGAAAAAAGTACTTAAAAATAGTTGTATTTATAATCCACAATTTGCTCAAATACTGGTTTTCTTATAAACTTTCTACAGGATGTTTTTAAACAAATTCTTCACATTTCACATTGACTATGTACTTACGGAACTTCAGGGAAATAGTTCTGTTTTTAATAGCTTAATCTGTACTAATGGGATGGCACGTGGTCACATGCAGTCCATGTGGGATTCTAACATAACATTGAGTGAGTTTTCTGACGTGGACCATCCCTTTGACGCTGAAGGTAATGCTTCTGTTGAAAGAAGGGACTGTAGGTTTGGGTTACTGCTCTCTGCATCTTCCAGTTTTTCTGTATTATCTTCCCAGTTAATGTGAAATCTTGTGACTCTGGGATTAGATGCCAAAATATTCCTTTGAAGCTAGAAAGAGAAACATTTGAGTGGTAAGCACTAAGAAAGTTAGATTACCATGTGCACACTGGGTGGTTCTCTTCATCTTTCTAGAAGACTAAATTCATATGCAAAGGCATCAACAAGTGAAGCACTTAAACATAACTAATAAGCAAGGACCACAATAGCAAACAGCAAAAGAACTATTAGCCTTTTGAAACAAGGTAAAGGGAAGTGAGGGGTGGGGAACATATTTCACCCCCCATCAAAATACCTGCTCCTATACTTCCGCTACCTAAAGAATACATACGGGAGGGAAAGGTCCTTCTGTATCCCTGTTAGAGGTAATTAAATAAGTGTGTCTTTAGCCTGGTGTATTTTCAGGTTGAGGATAATGCTCACTGCCTTAAACACACTCTGGAAAAATCCCTAGGTTCAATGCTAAGCACTAAGAAATAAAATACAATAATCAGATTTCAAATGAACAATTTTCCCCAAACAAACCCCTAATTATTGGGATCCTAGCAGTAATGTATTCTAGTCTCTTTTACTGCCATACAAAGGCTCTACAAAGAGTAACCCTGGATCAACAGGAGGTCTTCAGACTCACCCACTCTCACCCATAGAAAGGAGAACTAACTCTCTAGTCTGTGGTAAGGCCTAATATAGAGAGTACCAGTCAGTTTTAGTTAGTCACCAATAACTAAACCCCTTAAGCATTCCCAGTGGAAAATCTAAAGGGTTTTAAGAAGTGTTTTTATAAGACTATTGAATCAGATTTTAATGTCTCAGAATTTAACTTGCTATCATCAGAAATACTTAAGAACTTTAGTTTAACCTTTAAGAATAGAAGGGTAACTATATAGACATCCTAAATATTAATGATAATAAGCACAAGCTGGGCCTGGTAACAACTGTAATCCTAAAATGTGGACATCTGAGGAAGGAAGTATGCCACAGTTCAAAGACAGCTTGATCTACAACAGTCTCAAAATCTGTCAAAGAAATAAAGAACAAAACCAGTCTAATCTTGGTCATGATTTTGGGAAGAGTCATAGGCAAAACTATTTTTAATCACGTCACTACAAACGTTAAGACCTCACATGTCCTTGGTTGAAATGAAAGTCCTAATGGTATAGAGAAACAAAGGCCTGCTTTTGCAGGAAGCCCTTCCATTTTACTAAACCATCAGACTCAAGGTGCCCACCTAACAGCAATGCGTGGGGAGGCAGGGTGGGAGCCATCAATGCAAATGGTACAATGATTAGTTAGTTTGTTAAAGTGCTACAAAACTTCAGATGTGCTTTAAGGCCATGTTCATGGTCTACTAGGAAACAGCAACCCCTAAAACCGGGATAGTACAAGTCATTAAAGAAGAAGGTAAGAAACTTACCTTAGATAGTACAAGTCATTAAAAAGAAGAGTAAGAAACTTACCTTAGAAAAGTCTGGTTTCACTGGTGGGTTTTCCCTTAACTCTGTTTCAGTATATTCATTATTTACATAGTAGCCAACTCTAATAAATTCTTGACCTCGGTAGGTGCAAGTAATCAGTACAACTGTTACCCCCACTGCATCTGCATCTGGGATGAGGCCTGCATTCGGTGCATCAGCCTAGAGTAATTCAGAAAGAAACACAAAATGGCTGTTAGTGGCAGATATAGCAAATGAGCATTAATTACCTTAGCACTACTTGAAACCCTATTAGTGGGGAAAATGTTTTTACAATTTTTGGCTTTTAGAGGCAGAGTCCTGCTATAGCCTAGGCGGGCTTCAGATTCACTCTGTTTTGCCTCCTGAGTGCTAGAGTTACAGGTGGACACCACCACACCTGCCCAACAAATGAACTTTGGTGGGAATTGGCTTATACGTAGAAAATAAAGTTCATGTTTCTCTGTAGTAGTACTGGGCACACTTAGTACTTGCAGGAATAATTATAGTTAAAGAAATAACTCTGGTTTTACTGTATGGTGATTAATTACATAATATTCATTATAAAGTCCATTCTTTATAACCAAATCAATCATTGTAGTGATCCTAACCTTTTACAGTCCTAATTTTCTGTCCCAAATTACTATGTACCAAATTAAGTTTCATAGAGTCTATTCCAGTAAGTGTTTATTCTATTAGTTCCCTCTTCTATCCAAGACAGGTAGGTTCTTCAGTAATAAACCTCTAAAACTGACAGCAGAGGTCAGCAATGTAGCTCAGTTCAATCCCAGCACCACCAACTAAGAAGTACATATAAATAAACAGTGAATACAAATGACAATGGATCTGAAAAAGTCTGCAGCAAAGTTTAAAAAAAAAAGAAAATCCTATTGTATTTGAGCCACATACATTGTGGATATTCAGTACAGTCAAAGACTGTTTAGGTAGATGACACCAAAGACCATGGTTTGAATCATAATGAACCTAAAGGAATTAAGAAAGTGAAACAACAGAACTAGAAGACATTAAAAATGCCAGAAAAGGCTAGGGTTGTATCCACAGTCCTCATCAGCAAGACTTCTGAGACAGACAGACAGTGATGACTGAGGTATCCAAGAACAACCTGAAGCATTACTCTGCATAGTAAACAAAGTAAATTCTAGCACCATATCATTTGCATATGAATACTTCAGTAAATGTTTTTAGCTTGGCAACTTTTCAGACTATGTTTATTGTATATATAGCACACAGCTGACACTAAGAGCCTATGAGTCACCTTCAGCCTCTTATCCTCCTGCCTTGTCACTCTCAGCATCTCATGGCTAAAGGTTGGGTGTTCCTTCATCTGCTATGCAGAATGCTGCTAACTTCCATTTCTTCCTCCTCTCAGTTTCCAGCCTGCTGTTTATATCACTGCCATTTAAACACCATCCATTTCTAGCCCTTTGGCAGGTTTAAACCTTAGATGCTTTTTAGTTCCTTAGGCTCATTACAGCTTTGTAATTCTCGTGTGTGTGTGTGTGTGT
Source organism: Mus minutoides (assembly GCA_902729485.2). Classification (NCBI taxonomy): domain Eukaryota; kingdom Metazoa; phylum Chordata; class Mammalia; order Rodentia; family Muridae; genus Mus; species Mus minutoides. The sequence continues at coordinate 1,902,227 of LR749629.1, read as the reverse complement.
GTGTGTGTGTGTGTGTGTGTGTGTGTAAAACATAAGTTCTGTAAGATGAGCTTAATCTTTCATGCCTCTGTGCCTCAATCTCTTGACATTTTCATCAAACCTACTTTCCAAACAAAGTCCTTTTTGATTCACAAGGTAGCAGTTTCTCTTTTTATGTGTTTGTTGTTTGACACAAATTTCCTAATATATGTCTTAATCTAAATGCAGCTATAAGAATTTATTATTTTAGAATTTTCTCATTACTCAGTTCCTGTCCTGATGGGGGTATATGATCCCTGTGGACAGGTAGACCCTCCTGTAGCATCTACAGTATGTCCTATAAATCTTAATATCGCAGGCTTACTTTCAGGGATACTCATATACCCAGAAATGGGTAAAGATGGAGGAGCTCAGTTGCTACCACCCAGTAAGTTAGTGGTTAAGTGCATCTATGTTAAAAATGCTGTTTGCCAAAGGATTTAACTTGAGCAAATTTGGGTCAAGAAACGTGCATTCCTCTCAGGTTATTAAGAATGGAAAAGTGATGGGGGTTGCTTTTGTTGACCCAATCCAATCAATACTGGGCAGGTGTCTGGACATCTCCTTGCTTGTCTTAGACCTACTCCTAAGGCAGTCAGTCATATTTGATTATACTATGCAAAATGGCAGCCCAGAAAAATAGGACAGTTTGCTCATAACACAAAACAAACACTGCCTTAGTTTCATTTTGTTAATAACTGTCAGACTTTGAAAAGTTCACAGGCTAACACATGACCTAAATCACAGGGCTTTCTCTGTTCTTTTTGGCAACATTTACACTGATAGCAACAAAAAGCTGGATACTTCTATGATATTTTCCTCACAGCATTGCAAATCAAAAGCTTAGAGGTATTCTTACCATAAACATACAAGACTCCCAAAGGCTCACTTTAAAACCATGATATATAAGATTTTAATGGCTACCCATTAAGCTGACCTTCTTTTACTACATCATGAATTATCAGTACACTATGTAGTCCCCAGGCTTTTGGGTTCAAGGAAATCCTGCCTCTTAACATAATGAGAGTAAATTAATAGTTTAATTAATTATAGATATAGCTAGTTTTGTCAGTAATTTGCTAATTGCCTTATTCCTCAAATAAGGTTATGCAAACACACAACTCGGTTTGATGGCACTTTTAATTAAAGTATTGAAGCCTTTAAATTACTCTAGCTCAGCCTTTCTTAGCCATTTGTTTATATATACTAAATTATTTGGGGTTTCCTAGTAAAAACACTCAGACCCAGATTCAGTTCTGTATTTAAAGGCAGCATCTCTAACAATGTTCTCTTAAGCAAATCCTCACCCATTTCTAATGGGATTATTTCAAAGAAAGTATTCATTGAAATTGTCCTGTCTGTGAAGGGAGAAATAGAGGCCAAGCACAGGAAGAAGTAGACTTATGCCTGCAGTGAGATTTGGTTAGGCAGAAATACCTCTAACAAAAATTAATGGTTATTTAAAAGTTAGCTCATTACTCCCTGCAGTATTATAAATATCTCCCTCTAAGAAGCATGGATAATTGAAAAAAGTCACTAGTTTTATATAGCAACTTAATAAAGCAGGAGAAATAACACTCTTTGACAGAAGATAATGTGTAAAGCTTGGGCACAGACCTAAACACTGTCAGAGGTATCTGAGAACATAATTTCTACTCACAAGTTAACAGGGTAATGGATTTGTCACAATGGTCCTCTATAAAAACCTAGATAAGAAGCTTTAATGAAGTATTAGACTGCCGTTCCAATGGCTCAAGTCACATGTCTCTATCTGCTAATGTTGCAGTTACTATACTAGAGTGAGGTTGTTGCTATCATATCAGCAGATGCATGCATGTTGCTGACCAGCGCTTGAATACATGTTTGGGGATGCTTTCATCTTGAAAGACAGTTCCATAGGACAAACCCAACCTTGTATGCACAGTATCCTTGTAGTCTGTCTAGTTCCTGACTCAATTAACATCTCTGCATATAATCTCAAATATAAATCCTTTATGATAGACACTGCCTGAAATGACAGCAGACTAAAAGTGAGAATAGATAAAGCAATTAGTTAACATAGAAAGGGTAGGGCTCTGAGGTAGGTTAGTCTATTAGAAACATCCTTGGCATATTTATCTGAAGATTAATCTTACCTGAAACACAAACATATGCCTTCCTGCAGGAACAGGACCCACTAAAACAGAGTCTAAAACTTGATCGTATTCTTCACTTTCTGCAGAGCCCACATAGATAATTTTCCACTCCAAGTCTAGGGTAAAAGAAAGAAAGTCATTATTTCATAGCAGCAATTATATATTAACATAATAAAGTCCCTTTTGTTGACCACTTAACTGCTAAATGACTTCTTACCAGAGAGATATGGAAATATTACTTATGTATTTCTCACCAGAATTCATATTTCATCCCAATAACTACTCCAAATAATGTTTCATAAAGCACTGGTCCCTGGAGAGCTGTTCCCCACAAGTAAAACATGAACAAAACTGGGGAAACATGAAATGTTTGCCATAGGCACTCATAAAGCAAAATGGCACCGTAAGTTCTCAGAGACCTCCTTTAGGAAAGAACACTGGGAGCAGTAATCCCATCTCCCAGGCTCACGGACTATGCAACCCCCAGCCTCTTTTTCTGCTCCATTTTTAACTTCACCCCTGTAAAAAAGCTGCCCTATGAAACTGAAATCATCACAGAATCTAAAGTGGAAAAATCATTAGCAAACCTTCCTTGTGGCTCAGAAGTTTCAGCTCATCTCCTGACGTAAATTTGTCAATCTGTTACCTTACCACTCTTTACTAGCTAACAGACCAACTGTGTACTTACCATTGCATTAAAAACTATGCCAGCTGGATACCAACCAGACACAGTGGTGCTATTCCCTCCTGGTACTCCTTTCTGCCATACATTCTTAAAACTAGACGAAACCAAGATTCGTATACCTCTTCATATAGCAGAGTACTTACATAGCATACACTCAAGTACAACTTAACCTAAGACTTGTCTTGTAATTCAACCTAGATTTCATTAAGTACCCTTTTAGAAAATTCTCTATGGAGAACTGAGAAGATTAAAACCATTGCTCTTTGAAGGAATGTAGGAATCTGTTCTTTAAACATAGGAAGAAGATGACAATCTCCGATAGTGTGATCTATGCTTAGCTCCATTATAGAAAGACTGTACTAAGCACTCCCAAGGGGTTGGATCTCGAGTTCACTCTGGAGAATGTCAACAAATCCTTATGTGTAGCTATGTAGGTATCTCCTAAATTTATAAGAGTATTGACACTCTCTGAATCATATTATACTTGTAAACTGAAACTTTTTTAATTGCAACTTCCTTGTTATTTGTAATGTTTTAAAAATCAGTAGTTACTGTTATGTCTTGGCTCCACCAGACACTAAGTAAGGCTACTTGTATTTTCAGCTTTCAGTACATTTTCCGATTCAGGGATCTGCGTCTGGTATCTCATCAGGTCACTTATTTGCTGTTGGATCTAGGAAGAAACAATATTTTCTGACCAGAAAGAACAGCAAAAACAGCCACAAATGTTAAAACAAACAAACAAACAAAAAACCTGCTTGGTGTGTTCAAGAATAAGCCAAGAAGCTGGGATTTTAGAACAGAGAGAAGCTACCCAATCCTGAGGTTGGGATGGGGAGCAACACAGTCACATCATACGAGCATACGAGGCCTGACGCCCACCGTTAAGGATTCTGGCTTAACACTTAGTGGCACCATTTTGTTGTTGTGCTGGGCATCAAACCCAGAACTTTCAAACATTCTAGGCCCCCACTTTAATCACCAAGCTCCAGCCCAGCTGTGACCCTGTAAAAGTTCCTCACGGTGTAGTGACTCCAACCAGAGAATTATTTTGTTGCTGCTTCATAACTGCAGTCTCGCTACTGTTGTGTAGCAAAGGAACTGTAATATAATGTGTAGTCTTCTGGGAGTCGGGACCCACACGTTGAGAAACATTGCCCTGAAGGGTTTGTCAGAGAAGTAACGGGAATCCTCCTTTTATCTTTAAGGATAATTTTACTTGCTCTGCTTGTGTAAGCTGGATGAGGGCAGGGGAACAAGAGATTGTTTCAACTGTTCAGTACAGAAAGCTGATGGTGTGGTGAGTTATGGTGGCCATAGGGCTGGTGTAAAGCACTCACATCCTAGATAAAGTTTGGAAATAGAAACAGCAGTAGCCACTTTGGGGGAAGGGGGTCTGTGTAAAGAACAAATAATCAGGAGTTAGTTTTATATGTGTCTAAGATGCCTATTAGATGTTTAATTATAAACACAAAAAGGTCAAATTTTAAAAAATAGAATTTTGGCAATAATCCGTAATGACAAGGATAGGAATGAATGGAATTCCGAGGAGTGAAATGAGTCTTCCGCAGCACTAACGTTGGAAGGCAAGCCAGGAAGAGGAGGAATCATTAACTTAGTGTAGAAAGCTAGCACCCAATGAAGGAATCGATCCAAAAGCCAAATGAAGACACAGCTAAGGAGAAGGGTGTCTGAAAGCTCCTGACTTACCTAAGTAAACGCTTTGTCACACAGATAGAATTATCCAAGCACATAAGTACTTTGAGTTTGTGTGGGCACACTAATAAAAATAAGAAAGCTGAAACTTGGAAAGGTAAGTAATCTAAAATTCAGTTAAAGATGGGTTGCTGCTTCTAAACCATGGCTTTTAAGCCTCGCTCTTTCTAGCTTTCAAGTAATAGGTTTAAAGAATATAGAAGAGAGTGGATAAGACAGGTAATGAGAGTGGGTTAATCCAACCTTAATAAGAACGAGCTGTGATTCAGGGAACAGGCACAAATTGGGTCTGAGTGTGATGGTTTGCTTATTCATCAATCTGTTTATAATCCAGTTTTCCTTTTCTGTGCCTCTGTATTTTATGGGGTTATGGTTAAGGGCTGTGGCACTACAAGACTTATGATTTGAAAATTATTCATTTATTTTAAAAGTTAATGTTTCCATTTACTCATGGTAATCCCAGGCAGAAAGTATCTCCATATGTGGTGGGAGGGATACTACCAAGGAAATGTTAAGTTAATTACATTGTTGGGAAAATCTGTGGACTAGTAGAAAATATACAGTCTTTGCAATCAGAACAGGCCTGAACTTTCAAAGTATAAAGCCATAGGGTCAATTTTGATGCACTGCAAATATTAAACCTTAGAAACTGAAGGAAGGCCAATTATATAGGCTTAGTGATCAAGCATAATAAAGCCCCTACTTAAAATCTCTTTAAAAATGTTTAAGTGTGTGTGTGTGTGTGTGTGTGTATATATATATATATATATATATATATATATATAGAGAGAGAGAGAGAGAGAGAGAGAGAGAGAGAGAGAGGTACTTATGTGGAGGTCAGAGGATAACTGGTTGGAGTCAGTTCTCTCCTACCAAGTGGATTCAGGTGATTGACAGCTTTAGTGGCTGAGCCATCTCACTAGCCTTTAAATCGCACTTTTTAATGTGCTCTACTCCTAGACATAAGCCCTATAAACGAAATAACCATATTATCTTTAGAACAAACACAATTTATGGCTTTTTCTGAAGCGTAACTTCCAGACAGCTTTTTTGTTTTTGTTTTGTTTTTTGTTTTTCAAGACAAGGTTTCTCTGTATAGCCCTGGCTGTCCTGGAACTCACTTTGTAGACCAGGCTGGCCTCGAACTCAGAAATCCGCCTGCCTCTGCCTCCCGAGTGCTGGGATTAAAGGCGTGCGCCACCACGCCCGGCCCAGACAGCTTTTAAGCGAAGTTAAACTATTTCAAGACTACTGACAATAATGGTTGTTAACTGCTATGTTGGAGGTAGACACAAATCATAAACTCAAGGTAGAGTAATTTGTACATTGATCAGTAACTTAAAAACAGCACAACAAAAGTATGGACCCTAGAAAAGAGCTTCTGCAGGATAAATCAACTCCCATTTCCTTGCTCCACAGAGCCTCTAGATGGAGTAGACAGGAATGGCACCTTTTTCAAGGGTTCCTTTGCAGCTTTGGAATGACTCAGCTTAAAATACCTTAAAATAATGGTGCACTGGTTTTGAATTGTACTAGAGGAAGGCATATTCTTGACTTGAGTAATACCACTGTTGTGAAAGGATCCCTGTTTAACATGGAACCCTGTTTGGTTTCTGTGGGTGGCTGGTTTCGAACTATCCAGTGTAATGACTCTGTAACAATATCCTGGAGCATATCTTCCTTGTACAATGTGGACCTAAAATGGAAGCCATCACATGAGAAACACCTGTAGTGTAAAGAACTCCTAATGCCTCGAACACCGCACTGAGTTAGGATGGACTCAGCCATGATCTTACTTTATATTTGATCACTTGTATGTAAATTGGCAGTTCGATAAAGAAAATTAAAATCAGTGTTGGGGTTGGACATAGGTCTGATGTGGAAAAGGTGTTACATTTCAAATGGAGAAATGAGCAAAACACCCTTACACTTACATTAATCATCACAGTCTTTTCAGAGACTATTATATTTTAATTTTGTCAATCTTCAAAATATGTCCTACTCGCTAAATGTATGCACGTTATAATTTACATACGTATTAAAAACAGCAAGGTACGTTTTAAGTGATGGTTAGTCAAAGAAGTGAAGAGAAGGGGCTGTGACTTCCTATTTACAATTTTTAAAGGTTTATTGCAATGGTTTTTATAATTAAAGTTAACATTCTACATGAAGTACATTGTAGAGATTATAAACTTTTAAATTAAGAGAAATTATTTTCCTCATGATGAGGATAATACTCCTAAAGGCATTTTGTCGAAATACTTTCAAGTCCCAAGATGTCCTCCTAGTTAACTAAAATTCAACACCACTGAAGTTAAACTTTTTGCTTCAAATGTCGAAAATGAAGCATTGATTTTAATAAAACCTAAGAAAAGCGTTAAGAAGCCACATTTTAGCTTTCTAAATTCTGTATTACCTCACTATTTCGCATTTTAAACCGTAAAGTGTACTTCAGAAAGGACTTTGCCTTCTATCTCCCAGCTAACGTTTGCATTTTCTCCATCTGAGTTATTTTAATTGCATCTTCTTCACGCGTTCTGGAGAAAGTCTTTCAGACTTTCTAGAAGCCAGAGAAGTGCCTGGAATTGGTTAAGCACCCTGCTTCTGCTCTAGGGTGCCATGGAACTTCCCAGTCCTTCACCAATTCTCCCCGAGAGGTCTCCGTCCCCCGGGAGAGGCGGCGCACAGCATCCCGGGCGCCGGCGGAGAGCACGGCCGCCCCCGGGGAGCCAGGCGCCGAGGGGCCGAGCCCAGCGCCCGCCTTCCGCGCTGGTTGGTGGAGGGAGCCGGAGAGCGGCGCGAGGACAGTCTCGGCGGGACTCGGGCGGGAAGGCGCGGGCCCGCTCGCCCCCGGCGGTCCGGAGCAGGCGTCGTGCCGCCGGGTAAGATGGCTCCGCTTTCCACCGGCCGCGCGTGCTCCCCGCCGGGCCGCGGGGCCCTGGGGCCACCGAGGCCGCACGACCCCCCGCCAGCGCCGCGCGAGCCGGGGGCCGCCGAGCGCCGCCCGCCGCAGACAAAGCTGACAACATGGCTCCCTCCGCTCGGCAAGTTGCTCGCAAGTTGCGGCGCGGCCGGCGTCCCTCAACTTCAAGTTTCCCTCGCATGGCCGCCCTCCCGCCGGCCGCGGCCCACCCCGCGCGAGGCCGGGCCGGGGAAACTTTAACGTCCGCCGCCGCAACTGACAGCCCGGCGCCACTGGCTCACCTTCAGACAGGTCCTCGATGCACTCGAAGGTGATCTCGAACTGGAACGGGTTGTAGAAAGGCGACGGGTTATCCAGCACCACTACATTGTTCACCTGAACCTTTGCCATATTTTGAAGAAAACACAAACAATGGGGCCGGGGCTGGCGGCACCACCGAGTCCCGCGCGCGGCCGCTCCGAGAGCGCAGACCCCCGCCCCGGCGCGGCGCGGCCCGACGTCGTGCAGCTGCGACTTGAGAAACTTTTTTTTTTTCCTTTTTATTTACACGGCGGCACTCCACGGTGCTTTGCAGCTTTCCTATTTCACTAAACTACAGCCCATTCTGCTCTGATAACTAGCAGCCTTGCCCGCGATTGGCTGCCCCCGAGCTCTGACCCTCCTCCTCCAGCGAGGGCCGCGGCGGCGAGCAAGATGGGCTCCCGCTCGCGGAACGGACGGGAAAGTTTCACTGCGGCTCCACCTGCTGGTGCGGACCAGGACAAAGGCGCAGAACAAAGTGAGTGGAATAGGGGCTGGGAGGCCCGCGCGGAGGCCGCCGCCGCCGCCGGGGGAGGGGCGACGCAGGCCCCGCCCCCCGCCCGGCGGGCCCGCGCCACACGTCGGGCGTGGCCGCGGCGGGACGGAGGGGGCGGGGCCCGCGGGTGGGCGGGGCCCGCGGGCGGGCGAGCGCGGCGGGAGGGCGCGAGGCGGCCCCGCGTGTGCGCAGCGTGGGCCTTGGGGGATTTCGGGGTTTCTGCCCCCGCCTTTAACGCTTCCCCACCGGTGCCGGCGGCTTGGCGGGCTTTGCCGGATTTAGCAGATAAGGTGCGCTTTGCAGCACTCGTCAAGCCCAGCCAGCTGTCTGTGCTTCTCGTAATCGTAATGGTAGAGAGTAGGGAGAAGGGCTGGTTGCAGTGGGAATAAATTGCATTTTATAGCCCATGTCAGCTCGAAAGGAGCAAGCCATTTTGGAATTCAAGTTCTTGGCCACGACAGTGCGGTGAAATAGATACAAAACGAGGGCGGGGTGATTTTTCCCACACACAGGGAGCCTGAAAAAAAAAAATCTAAATATGACATCTTCAGCTCTCCGTTGGATTTCTTCCCCTTTCATATCTGAAAAGATGTAGAGCGGAAAAAGAAAGGAATAAAGGGGAAAACGTGATCGAGGTTTCTGTTGTTTAGGAAGGGGAGGCAGAGAAAGAAGTTAAAAGTCGAGAAAATGGAAGTGTCAGAAGACCACAGGACAACAAATGTATTATTGGTGGAGCACGAGAAAGGGGAAAGCACAGATAACATGCCATTTGCTCTTCGAGACATTTATAACAAACATTCATAAACGAAAAATTGCAGCACACCAATTCTGAGGAGACCTCCCATGCCCGTGACGCCTGTGAGACCATTTCAAGGCTGACTTGAAATGTTGCTTGTTTATGGTACTAAGACACTGTGGGTAGGCGAGGAATCTAACACCTTTGTGAATGTGAACTGATTGTTTTTACTGTGGAGGTGTTACTCATAAACTATTGGGTTCTTTTCTTTTTCCTTATAAATGAAACTACTAAACTATTCAATAAAATCCGCAGTGAAAATTATGTCTTAGTATTAATCTACGAGTGAAGTTTCTGCTAGTGTGCGGAATTTGATTAATCTTCCTTGGACACGTTCAGACTCAGCTGGATTGCTGTGGGTGATCTGTCCTTGTCCAGAGGCCTTTCAGTTATCATGGAGCAGGCCCTTCCATGTTTAAGGAGATTAAATTGGGGCGAGAGCCACTTTTATTGTCAGGTGGCTGGGCAATCGGTGTCCATCAGTTCAGTCACCATTGTTTATGTGCATCAGAGTAAAAGTCACACTGTGGTGGTAGGCGAGATGACCATGGCTGGTAAATAATACACACAGCTCTTATTAACCCTAATTTTATGTGATATTAGCCGAGATAAAGGAAGCAGTGAGGTTGTAATATGCAGTTCTGGCAGGTACCCTGGAGATTCCAATTGACTTATGAAAGTGCCCTTATGTGCTTTTTACATGCTTCTTGCTGTTTGACTGGAAGTGTGTTATGAACTATAGAAGACTCGTTTCTAGTGGATACACACACACACACACACACACACACACACGTATGTATCAGGGACTAAGGATATCTACCAGGTTATCACTAGTTTGCTTCATTTTCTTACAAGTTTGGTTTGAGGTGGGGGGTTGCTTGTTTGTTTGTTTGTTTGTTTTTGGTCTCTTGTTGCTTGTTTAAAGTGCCATATATAACAACATTTGGAGGAGGGATCTTCCATTTTTCCAAGAGCTATCTCCAGGACTCTCATCTTGACCCTCTATTTTATTACTGCTCATCAAAAATTTTTAAGAGAAAACTTGCTCCAATAACTTTTTCATCACAAACAATATTTTTAGAAACCTACCCCTTCATCCACAAAAACCCCTTAGAAGCACTGTACCATGTCTCTAAGTAAACTGATAGGCTTTAGGGGAAATAATGTATAACACACTGACTCAGTCACAACAATGTCTAGGTGACTCCCCAACAGAAAACCATATTATAACTGATAGGTCAAAATGTAGAGGGACCACATAAGGATTAGAGACCTCAAATCACTACCTTCTACTTTGGGTGCCACCTGAAAGATTTGTTAGCTTTTTAAAAATGAAAACCATGAATGAACTACCAAGGGCTGTTGTTCCAGGCTAAATTGTGTTCCCGTCAAATTCATATATTGAAGCTCTATTGTCTAGTATCTCAGAATGCGACACTGGTTATAAATAGGTCTCAAAAAGAGAGGATTGAGTTACGGGAGGCTGTTAAGGATATCTGTCAGGATGCACCTTACCTCAGTCTGGTATCTTCATTAAAAAAAAAAGTATATGAGGAAACACCACAGGATACATACATAAAGGCATCTCCAGGAAAGGACAAGAAGGCCATTCACAAGCCAAGGGACTGGCTCTGCAGAAGCAAGGCAAAGCTAGCAGTCCTGCAAGGTCTAACATCCAGTATGGTGAGGAAATAAATTTCGATTTAAACTTGTCTATGATACTTTGTTATGATAGCCCTAGAAAACACACATACTATAATACAAATTAAGGTGGTTGAGTATTTAAGCATGTTTTACCCTCATACTCCTGAGTTATCACGTGCCTTATGAGCCATGAGACGCAGTGGGGAGGATGCGGTGAGGACACAGGATGCTGTGCACAGCCGTTCTCCACGGGAAGAATCAGCTGACGACCATGTACGTTGGTTGTTGAGTAGACGAGCAGTGTGTTTCCATGGATCCGGAAACCCTCTGCAGTGGGCTTCCAGGAAACATTTACTTAAATTGAGGTTTCACAGAGACCAATGAAAACGCAAGTTAAATTCAGTAGAATTTAAATGGGCTGGAAGAAATTTCCCTGGAGCTGGGAGTGAAATGGAGTCTCAGTCCTGCCTGCCACAAAAGGTAACATAGAAACGGTGGAGTAACTTTTAAAAAGTACATTATGGGATGGGGGAGTCCACAGCATGGAGGTCAGAGAATGTTCTGGTGTAGTAAGCTTTCTTCCCCGTGTGTGTGTGTGTGTGTGTGTGTGTGTGTGTGTGTGTGTGTGTTCTGAGGGTGGAGCCCAGGCTGGCTGACAGATGGAGAACCTTAGAGCCTTGTCCTGCTGAGCCATCCCAGGCCCCTAGCCTCGCTCTTGTTGCACTTTTCTCATTTTAGTTTACAGTCACTGTGCTGTCTAGGAAGGCCATTTGTATTATTACTCCCGTCTTTAGAAATAAAACTTGGCATAAGTGTTGCTTTTCTGTTTGCTGGCTTGTTTTTGTTGTTGTTTTGTAGTGTTAAGAATTGAATCCAGGTTCTCACACATTAGGTAGGCAAGTTACGTCCCAAGCCAGGCATACTGAACTGTGATCTTTATTAGCATAAAGTCTCACCTTTTTTACACTAACAGAACATCAAAACTTGGTGACTTGTTTTAAACATCATTTTCCCTGTAAAACTGTCAAAATGTGCAGATTTGCTGGAGTGATTTTTTTCCAGATATTTCTAACTGAAATCTTAGTGATTTTAATTTGTTGCATAGATACAGAAAGCATCTATTAAGTTAAATCTCTGTGCTGAGTGCTAACATAAAGATAAAGTAGATAAAGCCTATAAAGAGCTTGTGGTCCAGTAGCAAGGTAGCTTATATGATCAAAAGTACAACTGAAAGAGAAGGATTTAGGTTCCACTGTAACCAGCGATATTAAAATGAGCAAAAGAAATTGACTTTACTCTTTGTAAAGAACGTTTAAATAGCAATCCAGTACACTAGAATGGTTAGAAGGGTAAGGCATTACCACCCAGCATAGCAACTGAGGGCTGGTACTTAGGAACTGGTTACACTCACTACTGTCATAGTTACAACTCTATCTTCACCATAGCAGGTAACATATAAAGTGTTCCTTATGTATAGAAAAATAGAGACATAAAATTTCCTTGGGGGGTAAACATAGGCCAACCAGCACTGTGTTAATGGCTTCATTAATGAATCCCTAAAGAACAAAACTGTGACCATGGATGGCCAAGGCGGTGCTAGAGATGGGGCTTGATGCAGCCAGGGCAAAACCAGAATCTCCCCATGGAGGCCTTTCAGACAGATAGCCTATTTTGAAAAGACAGCCCTGAAAGTGGGGGAGGATAGAGCCACTCATCCTACCCTGAATCCTTGTATATTTTAGAATTGATGCCAAATTAAAAACACATACTCTGTTTTTTCATGGGTTTCACTTAAAGGTAATTATATTTTTAAGTGTGTGTGTGTGTGTGTGTGTGTGTGTGTGTGTGTGTGTGCACATAAAATACAGCGTGTGTATGCTAGGTAAGAGAGCAATCAGAGGGCTCTCCCTGTGCAGCCTGGGTTCTGGGGATCACTTTTAGGTGGTCAGGCTTGCCTGGCCAGCCCTTTGCCCGGTAAGCCCGCTGGCCAGACCTTTAAATTCCCTAAGGCTTCCATGTGTTAAATACATTGTACCTTTTCCTCATCGTGTGCTCCGTAGCATTACTGAATGCTTTACAGTTTTGTTGTCCATTGTTAGCTACCAGTCATTTAAAAATTTGTTAAAGATGCCAGCTATATATCTGATACCTGTGTGTAGTTGACCCACTGAGAAATGCCCGTCAGACCACTACAAAAAAGCATTCTGCTGACCCAGCATAGTTATGTGAATGTTGAAATGTGTCTTATTGTTATTGAGTGTTTTAACCAGTGCATTAATGGAAATGTCTAAAATTATTCTGTGTTTCCTAGTTCTCATTTCTTAAGCGTTTCTCCATCTTTTAAAGCAGGGCCTTCTAACCTCTTTAGCTCAATCTTCCTTGCAACACATCTTCTTTCGTTTTTTACATTTCTTTGCCTCTCCCATTCATCAGAGGTTTTCCTCTTTACCTGATACTAGGAGGTGAGGGGGGAGGGGGAGGGGCGAAGTGATGAATAGAGGACTCAGATCTTTAAAACATCTCTAGGCTAGACCACTGCATGTACAAAGTCATTGCTAAACAAAGCAGCTTTTTCTAGTTGGTTGCTATAGAGACAAATGACATTAAGTGGAGTCAGATTTGGCAGAGTCTAAGCAAGTAGGCTTTGTAAGGCTGGGGCCTTTTAGAGACAGAAACTAGGAAGGATATGAAGGGGACCAGTTTCACAAATGAGCTGACAGGTAATTAATTGGTAGATGTTGTCCAAGCATCCTTACGTACAATTAATTATACAGTATTTTTTTTAAATACAGCTTAACTCAGAGCATATTCTCACATTTACGGTATCTAATTTAATAGCTTACTAAGGCTATTCAGGCTCGTGCATTCGTCGCCACAACTTTAGAGTACTTTCACCATCTCATGAGGTACTTTCAGGCCTGCCAGGATAGCTTACACCTGTCATCCCAGCGCCAGAACTTTTGCATATGGCTGTTTTCATTTCTCTACATTTGTGCCTAGGGATAAGCCTGGACACAAATGGTAGGTAACTCCCTTTGAGGATCCACCAGATTGTTTACAAAAATATCTGCACCACTTACCATTTCTATTAGACACAAGTGTCCCAAATTCTCATTACATCTACACTTGTTATAATGTGTCCTTGAGGAGTCTGGAGTCATGGCTTAGCAGTTACAAGTACTAACTGCCCTTCCAGAGGGCTTACGTTCAGTTCCCAGCCCTACCCACGGCACGGCAGTTCCCAGCCCCCTAGAACTCCAGTCCCCAGTGATCCAACAAAACCCTCGTAGGGTCTTCATGGACACATGGCACATGCGTGGTGCACAGGCATATGTGCTTGTAGAACACTAATGACATAATAAAAGGTTTAAAATATAGTTTCGACTGTAGCCATGGTGATCTATAAAGTATATTTCATTGAGATTTTGCTTTGCATTTCCTCAGTAGCTAAAGCTGTTGTTATGTTTCATTTACATGTTGGACATTTCTATATCTTCCGAGGAAGCTATTTCCAGATCTCTTTCCATTTTCAGTTGGCTCATTGGAGTTGTGTTCTTTCCGTCATTGAAATCAAGTCTTTTCAAAACATGGATTTAATTATTTTCTGTGGGTTGGTATTTTTGGTGGTGTCTTTTCCAGAATAAACCATGTGTGTGTGTGCGTGCATGCCTGTATGTGTGCGTACATGCTTGTGTGTGTGCGTGCATGCCTGTATGTGTGCGTACATGCTTGTGTGTGTGTGAACTGTTTTATCTGCTTTGGGTTTTTGTTTTTGCTTGTGCTTCTAATTTCTCAAAGTCATTAATTACCCTTCCAAGGTCAAAGATTTACAACGGTCTTTTTTTTTTTTTCCTACTTGTTGTTAGAAATGGTGTCAGCTCAGGGCACCCCAAGACCAGTTTCTCAGCATAAATATTTACCCCAGAAGAACAAAGGGCAGGAGGATAAGAAAAAAAAAAATGACAGGAAGTAGAGAACAAGGCAGAAGAGAAAAGGAAGAGGGGAGAGGCAGGAAGGAATATTTGGCCTGAGGGGACTGCCTCTGGATAGAGAGGAGAGAGAAATGGTGATTTATAACAGGGAAATCCCATGTTAGGATGAGGTGTTTAATTTTAATTAGGCAGGTTAATTAGGTGAACCGAAGGGGCCTTTGATTGCTGGACTTCAATACTTTGATAGCTGGGCCTTGGAAGTCTATCTCAGGAAGAGGAAGTGGCCAAATGTGGTAAGCTAGGCCTTGGCGGCTAGTTTAGGACTGTAATTTAGCAGGGATTTTTGCTTGCTTGCTTTTCAGCAAGGCAGAGGGAATGGGGAGAAAGGCAAGGCCTGCTAGGGTCATGCTTGCCAGGCTCGGGCTGGATAGAGTCCCTTCACTTGTCATGTGGTTTTAGCACTTTACAATTGTGTCTTTGATTTCACTTTGAATTATTTTTATATGCTGGGTGAAGCATGAAATCCAAAATAATATTTTTGCAAGGGGGTGTCCAGTATTCAAGAGCATCTATTAAAAAACGTTTCCCTAGTCACTTGGCTTAGATATTTTCCTTTTAGATATCATTTTTGTGTCCGTGTGAGTATGTGCCATGTGTGTGCACGTGGAGGGCAGAAGAGGGTTCCAGGTCCTCGGCAACTGGAATTAATGAGACACTTGATGTCGATGGTGGGAACCAAACTCAGATTCTCTGGAAAACCAGCAAACACTCTTAAATATAGACGTATCTCTCCAGCCCCGTTAGTTTAGAATTTTTATAAAAAGCAAATTTGCTATCAAGGTTTGGGTTTCTGTCGGGACAGTTCTCCCGCTGTCCTGTTGTCGCAGTGGGTTCCTTACCTTGCACTTTTGAAGCGAGGAATGGAAGTCTTCCCAATTGTTCTCTAGTTCTCAGATTGACTCCCTGGGGTCCTTAAGTTTTCCTGTGGGTTTTAAGGATATTTTGTCAGTGCCGCACAGAAGCCACTTTGAATGTAGATAAAGGTTGAATTTAACCTGTACTTACTTTTTAGTACTTTTAAAATTTTTAAATTGTGCGTGTTTGTCTATGTGTTTTTGTGCATCTGGGACGAGACCCCCAGAGAGGCCAGAGGTGTCGCTGGAACTGTCACAGAGGTGCCGCTGGAACTGTCACAGGTGGTTGTAAGCTGACTGATGTGGTTGGGGGAGGTAAACTCAGGCCCTTCTTTTTAAAAAGCTGGGTGTACTCTAACCCCTCCCCCATTTCTCCAGCCTCACTTTGAGGGGTATTACAGTGTAACAATATTGTCCTCTTGTCAGCAAATTTGGGATTTGAATCATCCCATCACTTTACATTTTTTCAGCAGTCTTAAGTTCTTAGAGTCTTAAGTTCTATCCTGTCCTGTTGGATTCATTTCTGCTTTGGGGGGCTGTAATAATGGAAGTATTTTCTTAATGTGAATGATATAAGAACATCTACTCTTTCTCTTCTTTAATTAATTTGAAATGTTTTTATATAACATATTTAGATCATATATTTTTTTCATCTCTCCCAACTCCTTCTAGATTAGGGCAAGTGGAAACGTGTCATCAAACAGAAAAGGTTGAGCAGATTAAAAGCCCCCAGCAATTCTCATAATTGAGAATGGTAGGCAGTTGAATCTGCTACCGACCTGGTACCTGTCATAGAGCCCGTGACCACGACACCCCACTACGAAGTCCAGGGCAACTGGTCCTGTAGCAAGTAGCTCAGAGTTCTCTATGTTAATGAGGTATCTAGATGGGCCCCAACGCTTTGGCCAATAAGCTTCCCTTCCCAGACAGTCCTTGCTGCAAAAGGTGTTTAATCTCTGGTCCACCCTGAGTAAATTGTATGCATCCATTTTAAAGGATGAATAAACAGTTTGGACAAGCAACCACCATCTCTCTTGTCAAGAACCACCATGGGGGAAGCCTTCCTTACTGAGCTGTGCTTGCTTGATGTCTAAGTCTCCTGCAGAATGCCCCTCCAAGTTCCTGGCACTCACCCTGAGCTAAGCCAGACAGAACGCACCCCGCCCCCACAGGTGCCCACCCCTGGCCTCATTGCCAGTCCTCCCAACCCTTGCAATTTCCAGTGGTGTCTGGGTGTCTAGGACATTGGCATCCACAGGCCCTGCCTGTGTGTTTCTCACAGGCTGGGACCCCCAATCTTAGGCTGAGTTCCACCTCCCCTGAGCCATGTGCGAGCTCGTTCAGCATAGGCAAGGATGGGAAGTAACCTAGTGCCTCTGCTTTTCATCTGCGTCAGCAGTGTTCACACATGAGGCTCCTCATAGATCTCTACTTCCCTACCCACACAATTTCACTGACTCCCTCAAAAACAAAGCAAAACAAACCCAATAAAACAAAACGAAAGGACTGAAATGAAACAGGAAATAACACTGAAGAAAAGAATTACAGTTTGTGTTGGGGAACTACTCCCAGGTATGGGGTCTGCCCTGGAGCATGGTACACAGACCCAGTAACACGCCACGGGAGAAAACTGGTTTCCCCTTTGTCAAGAATTGCAAATAGCTTCTTGGTAAGGAACGAGACAATGAATCCACACTCCTCCTTTTCAGTGCTGGAATTTTGTGTGGTTTAACCCTGTGTAGGTCTTCTATGTGCTGTCATGGTTTCTGTGGGTTTATACACGTACCATTCCTGATGTTTCGTTCATTCATTCAAGGATTGCTTCCTTGAAGTCATCTACAACCTCTGGCTCCTACACACTTTCTGCCTCCTTTTCCACATAGATCCCAGAACCTTGACAGGAGAAGTTTAACACACACTCCACATTTAGGGTAGAGTGCTCCAAAGTCTCACTCTTCACATGTTGTCAAGTTGTGGGTCTGTTGTTAATTATCATCTTCTGCAAGAAGCTTCTGGGATGGGGGTTGAGTGATGCACTGATCTAAGGTACAGCAAGATGTCCTTAAGAGTCATCTTATTACTATGTCCCTTTAGCAGAATAATGGTAGTAGGTTTCCCCCTAGCACCCATGACCTATCTAGTCTCAAGTCCTTGTCCACTTTAAGAGTGTCAGATATGGCTGCCATCTCACAGAGTGGCCCTTAAATCCAATCAAAAAGAATTTGGGTACTTCCATAATACTTGTACCATTACTGAACTAGGATATTATGCAGGCAGGTCATGGGATTTGTACCTGGGTGATACTGATGATTATTTTTCTACTCCAGTAGCATCCTTTACTCTACCCTCCCATCCTTCTCCCCCATTTAATTCTCCTACTCTCATTTCTCCTTTATCCCTTTATAACACTCTATTTTTCCTTTCATAGATACCCCCTCCCCCATAGTCCTGTAATATAACTACCTAACCTCTACTTATTTGGATTGACACACACATATCTAAAGCTTAAAAGCTAACATCCAAATATAATAGGAAAACATGCAGTATATGTCCTTTTGGATATGGGTTACCTCATTCATCCTCATATATCCTGCATATATTATAATATATTATAATGTCACGTTTCTTAACAGTAGGATAACATTCAATTATGTAAATGTACCACATTATTCTTTCATCTATTGATGGACATCTAAGCAATTTCCAACTTGTAGCTTCTATGAACAGAGCATCAATCAGCATGAAGATGTAGTAGGATGTAGAGTCCTTTTGGTATATGGCCAGCATTGGTATAGCTAGATATTTAGGTAGATTTAGTCCCATCTTCCTGAGGAACCGCCAGCCTGATTTCCATAGTGTCTATGCCAGTTTGCACATCCTCCAGCAATGTCCACTTTCTAAAACTCCTTGCCAGCCAGAGCTGTAATTTGTTAGTTGATCTTGGCTATTCTGACTGGTGTAAGGTGAGATCTCAGAATGGTTTTAATTTGCATTTTCTTGAACATTTTAAACATTTTAAAAAGTGTTTCTCAGCTATTTGTGGTTTCTCTTTTGAGAAAACTATTTAGTTCTTCACCCAAATTTTTGTTTCTTAAAGCACAGGATTTTTTGGTTCTTTATATGTTCTACATATGTATAAGGTCTAGATATAGGCCTTCTACAATTGATGTTTTTTTTTCCCACATTGTGTAGGCTGCTGCTTTGCTTGAATGTGTTATCCTTTGATATACAGAACATTTTAGTTTTACAAGGCCACACATGTTGTTGATACTATTGCCTGTGCTATTGGTGATCTGTCTGGGCCAAGTAGTTCAAACCTATTCCCCACTTTTGATTCAAGGTGACTGGTCCTTGATCCATTTGTACTTAGATTTTGTGCAAGTGGTAGATACCGATCTATTTACATTCTTCCACATGCAGCTATTCAGTTTGGCCAGTTTCTTGAAAATGCTGTCTTTTTTACAATGTATATTTTTGGCTCCTTTGTAAAAATCAGGTGTAGAATTATGTCTGGATTTTCCATTGTATACCATTGATCAATGTGTCTATTTTAATGGCACTACCATGCTGTGTTTAGTACCATAGCTTTGTGTACAACCAATAGCACAGGCGTTAGTATCAACAACATGTGTGGCCTTGTATATCAAAGGACACCACCATTCAAGCAAAGCAGCAGTTACACAGTGTGAAATCTGGGATGATGATGCCTCCAGCAGTCCTTTTCTTATTCAGGATTGTTTTAGCTATCTCATTTTTTTATGTGATTTCCATATTAAATTGAATATTATGTTTCAATTTCTCTGAAATGTTGTGTTAGAGTTTTCATGAGGATTGGACTGAGTTTGTAAATTGCTTTGGTAGAATAGCCATTCTCACTATTAATCTTACTGATCTATGAGATGAAAGATCTTAACATCTTCTGATATCTCTTCAATTTCTTTCTCCAAAGTCTTGAAGGTTTTTTTTTTGAGATTTATTTATTTATTATATGTAATTACACTGTAGCTATCTTCAGACACTCCAGAAGAGGGCATCAAATTTCGTTATAGTTGTGAGCCACCATATGGTTGCTGGGATTTGAACTCGGGACCTTCGGAAGAGCAGTCAGCGCTCTTAACCACTGAGCCATCTCGCCAGCCCCAGTCTTGAAGTTTTTAATCATTCGGTACTTTCACTTGCTTGGTTAGAGTTGCTTGAATATATTTTATATTATTTGAGGCTATTTGATTTCTTTCTCAGTTGCTTTTTATTTGTATATTAAATGGTTGCTGATTTTTGTGAGTCAATTTTCTATCCAGCTACTTTGATGAAAGTGTGTATCAGTTTCCCAGTGGGTTTGGGGGAAGGGACAGTCACATATATGCTATCATATCCTCTGAAAATAAAGATACATTGACTTTTTTCTTTCCGGTTTGTATCCCCCTGATTTCCTTCAGTTGTCTTATTACTCTAGCTAAAACTTCAAATACTATATTAAGTAGGTATTGAGAGAGTAGGCAACCTTGCCCCTGATTTTAATGGAATTGCTTTGAGTTTCTCTCCAGTTAATTTGATGTTGACAATGGGCTTGCTACAAACTGCCTTTCTTTGTTTAGGTATATCCCTCTATCCCTAATCTCTCCAGGACTTCTATCATGAAGGGGTGTTTCGTTTTGTCACAGGCCTTTTCTGCATCTAATGAGATGATCATGTGGGGTTTTTTTCTTTCAGTTTGTTTGTGTCTTTCTTTTGTCCTAGAGCTTTCTAATGTGTTATTTTTAGTATGAGATGTCTCCAGGTTGTGTGTTGTTTTTGTTTTTTAATGTTGGTACTTAGTGCTATGAACTTTCATTGTTGCACAGCTTTCACCGTGTCCCATAAGTTGAGTATGTTGTGTAACTATTTTCATTCAGTCTTAGAAAGTTTTTAAGTTCTTTATTTCTGTCTTAACCCATTTTTCATACAGGAGAGTTTCCATGAGTTCATAGGCTTATTGTTGTTTCTGGCTGATAGAATGCAGATTATTTCTGTTTTCTTTTATCTTTTTGAGACTTGCTTTATGTCTGAGGATCTGGCCAGTTTGGGAGCAAATTCCATGAGGTGCAGAGGAGAAGGGATATTCTTTTATGTTTGGGTGAAATGTTCTAAAAATATGTTAGGTCCATTGGTTTGTAACATCTATTAACTCAAGCATTTATTTCTCTGTTTACTTTCTGTCTAGGTGACCTGTTCATTGGTGAGAGTGGGGGTAGTGAAATTTCCCACTCTCAGTGTGTGAAGGTCAATATGTGACTTAAGCTGTAATCCTGTTTCTTTTACAAATGTAGAGGCCATTGTGATTAGGGCATAGATGTTAAGAATTGAAATGTCATTTTGGTGGATTTTTCTTTTGGTGAGTATGTAGTAGCCTTCCCTATCTCTTGTATTTTGTTTTGGTTGAAGTCTATCTTGGTGGATATTACAGTGACCACACTAGCTTACTTCTTAGGTCCGCTTGCTTTGGGTATCCAATTCTTTACCCTGAGGTGATGGTTATCCTTGATAGTGATATGTGTTTTTTGGATGCAGCAGAAGGATGAGTCCTGTTTTTGCTTTCATTCTGTTAGTCTGTGATGTTTTATTGGTGATTGAGACCATTAATATTTAGAGATATCAATGACCAATAATTGTTGATCATTTTTTTATCTTCTTGTTGGTGGTAATACTGGTGTGTGTGTGTGTGTGTGTGTGTGTGTTCCCTTTTTTGTTTGTTTGGGGGTTTTTTTTGGTTGTTTTTTTTTTTTTTTTTTTTTTTTTTTTTTTTTTTTTTTTTTTTTTTTTTTTTTTTTTTTTTTTTTTTTTTTTTTGGGTTTTTTCCAGACAGGGTTTCTCTGCATAGCCCTGGCTGTTCTGGAACTCACTTTGTAGACCAGGCTGGCCTCGAATTCAGAAATCTGCCTGCCTTTGCCTCCTGAGTGCTGGGATTAAAGGCATGTGCCACCACTGCCTGGCTCCTGTGTTCCTTCTTTTGACTTTGCTGTTGAGATTAATTATTCTCCATGTTTTCATGGTTATGGTTAACCTTGGAAACTTTTCTAGCACTGTCTGAAGGCCTGGACTTGCAGATAAATATTGTTTAACAGTGGCTTTATATCATGGAATATCTTATTTTCTCCATCTGTAGTTATTGAAATTTTTGCTGGGTACAGTAGTCTGGGCTGACATATCTGGTCTCTCAGAGTCTGCAGCACATCTGTCAAGGCCCTTCTGGCTTTTAAGAGTCTCCATTGAGAAGTCAGGGTCATTCACTTTTTCTTTACATTGTCTTTGGAAGAACAAGTACTCTTAGTTTGATTTTTTAATTTTATTTTATATTTGTCTTTTGGTTTCATGTGTTTCTGTGTAATACACATATGCCTAGTGCCTATGAAGCCCAGACGAAACCATCATATCCTTTAGAACTAGAGTTAGGGGTGATGGTGACCTGCCATGTAGGTGCTGAGAATTAAACCTGACTTTATTTTGATGAAGCTCAGTTTATCATTTTTCTTTCCATGTCATATTTATGAAATCTTTACAGTCACAATTTTTATTTTTAGAGTGGCATTAGGAATTCAACAGGATTGAACAAAAAATACAGTACCAATCTAACTATTTCTAGGCACCTTCCTATGCACATATGCTCTTCCCATCAGCATCCCTGTTCTAACCCATATTGCTCATCTTTATCTTTTAAGCCCATTGTTGTTACTACAGTTCATTCTTGTTTATGTTCTATAGGTTTTAACATATGTAGGTTTCTGCCATTACTGTCTTACACCGAATAGCTTTACTCCCTGCCTCCTCTGTGCTCTGCCTATTTATCCCTCCCGCTCTCTACCATTTGACAACCACTGATCTTTTTACTCTCTCCAGAGTTCTTCAAGAATCTGATATAGCTAGAGTCATACAGTTTGTATTCATTTTCATCTTCTTTACCTAGCAGGATGCAGGTCAATCCCCTCCGTGTCTTTTCATTGCTTGACCCTCAAGCAGTGATGCTATTCTGTTGTCTGATACATTGTTTACCATTTGCCTTCTGAAGGACAGATTGATTGCTTCCAGTTCCCAGCAATTCTAAATACCTCTTCTATAAGCAACTGTAAGCCAAATTTTCATGAATGTGGGTTTTCATATCCTTAAGGTGAATAGGAGCACCCGACACTGCTGGTTTGCATGGTGAGAGTATGTTTTTATAAGCTGCCTCCACACTGTCTTCCAATGTAGTTGCGACAGTTTTCTCCAGTTCCATCCACAATGAGCTGCTGCTGTTTGGGCATAACTTGGGGTTGTCACTGCTTTGTATTTCAGCCCCTTAAATGGATTATAATGCTATCTCATTATAAATTCATATTTGGCTAATTATTTCCTATAGTGAATATCTTATTGTCAATCTGTGTATCTTTATCACTGAGGTAGGTATACATTCAGGTCTTTTATCTAGCTCTTTTTGTTGTTTTATTTTGCACATACCTCACTATATAGTCCTGTCTACCCAGGAATTTTTTTTTATATAGACCACACTGACCTTGAAGTTATAGATCTGCTTGCCTCTGCCTCCCAAGTGTATATGCCATCATACCAGCCCCATAATTTTAAATCTTAAGATTCACATATTACTGTCCTGTAGTTTTATAGTTTCATGTTTTATATTTAAGTCTATGCATTTTGAGTTAATTTTTGTAAAAGCTGTAAGGTTGGGCTGGAGAGATGGTTAAGAGCACTGACTGCTTTTCTGAAGGTCCTGAGTTCAAATCCCAGCAACCACATGGTGGCTCACCATCATCCATAATGAGATCTGATGCCCTCTTCTGGTCTGAAGACAGCTACAGTGTACTTAGATATAATAATAAATAAATCTTTAGGCTGGAATGAGAGGGATAGACCAGAGCGAGCAGAAGTTCTGAATTCAAATTCCCAGCAACCACATGATGACTCACAACCATTACTCATATACATTAAATAAATAAGTAAATAAATAAATCTTTTTTAAAAAAAGCTGTAAGGTCTATACCTATATACTTAGATTACTTGTTTTACTTGCAGATGTTCAGTTGTTCCAACACCACTTATTGAAAAGACTATTCTTTGTTTCATTGTATTATCTTTGATAGTTTATAAAAAATCAATAGATTATTTACATGGGTTTTCTGTTCTCTTCCTCTGACCTATATTAATTTTGCATTGATTTTTCTCTCTCTCTCTTTCTTTCTTTCTTTCTTTCTTCTTTCTTTCTTTCTTTCTTTCTTTCTTTCTTTCTTTCTTTCTTTTTTTTTCTTAAGACAGGGTCTGTCTTTGTAGGCCTGGCTATCCTGGAACTCTATATCAATGTGGTTCTCAACTTTCTTAATGTTGTGGCCCATTAATACTTGCTATCCAACCATAACTTTATTTTGTTGCTACTCCATAACTGAAATTTTGCTACTGTTAAGAATCATAATATAAATATATGTTAAGCAGGATATCTGATATGTGACCCCCAAAGGGGTCTAACCCCACAAGTTGAGAACCACTGCTCTATGTAAACCAAGCTGGCTTCTAACTCAAAGAAATCTACCTGTGCCTGTCTTCCAAAGCTGGGATTATAGGCGCATTTGGATTAAAAATGGGGTCCCGTGTCCAGTGCAGGGCTCGGCTGCTGGGCGAGGCGGGATGTGGGAAGTCTGATGACTGCTCAGACCCCACACAGTTGCCCAGTGGGTGTTAGGCTGTGAGAAGCCGCAGGACCCCACTCCAGGAGTGGAGAAGGCACAGTCTGGGGTCTCCACGGAACCTGCTGGAGTTGGCTTGGGGTCCCTGGGCCTGCATAGAGGCTGGGGACAGCAGGTTCTAACTCTTGGACACCATAGACGCCGCTGGATGTTGCAGAAGAGCTGAGAATGGAGTGTGGTCTCTGGTCCAGGAGAGCACTCCAGCTGGTTACCACGGGGCGAGAGCACCAGATATGGTTAAAATGGGTTCCCACATCAGGCCGCGAGGTGAGGAAGTCTGAGTGCATCACAGACTGCACTTTCCCCGCACTAGGGATGGGGAAGGCACAGTCTAGGGTGCCCACAGAACTGCCAGATTGTCTTGGAGTTGGGGGGGTGGGGGGAGTAGCCAGCTGCAGTGCTCCTCACTGTGCTACTCACTGCCTGGTAAATTCTCAGCTCCCTCCTGCAGGGTCCTCTGTCTGCAGTCAGGCAGACCTTACACTTTTCCTGTCTCCAAGCCTTCTTTGTTCTCTCTCATCTTACTGGATTCAGTTTTACAGGATTTCAGCTCTTTCAGGTACGAGTGTCATTAGACTGTTTTATGCTGTCCCACTTTAGTTAAAAGCTGGTTTCAGAGTTGGGGCATGGCTCCCCCTCCTCTAGATCCTAGCGTGCTATTTAAATGGTCCTCCAAAATCTCTGTCACATATCAGGTGAACCACCTGACTATGTGACAGAGAAAGGAGAGAAAAGCAATATAAAGGGACAGACTATTCACAATAGGGACTATTGCTGCTCATCTCTGCCTTTGAGGCTTTGGTTTAATTTTCCAAGCTTGCTAAGATATATGATTAAAACCCTGTAAAATCTCTAACAAAGGTGTTAACACAAAGGAAACATGTGGTTGTTGCCATCTTAGCCACTGTACTCCCATCAGGATGGAAGCAGCCACATGGCTGACAGCCAACTTTTCTAGGGTTTGAAAGAATGGACTTTGCCATGTGAACTCACTCCCATCCTGATTAAAAAGTGACCACATGACATAAGCCAATCTAGGAAAAATCAGCCCCTCCTAGCTGTGAGGTCCAAACCAGATAATTCTTCCACTATTTTTAATCACACTAACAAACCACAACCCAGACTACCTTCCCTTCCTTTTCAGCCTTTCTGGTTTCTCTTTCTCCCTCTTGAGAGACAGGCTACCCATCTAGTCAGGGCTGGGAGAGTCCTGGAGAACCCTGATTGGAATTACAATATCCCAGGGAGCATCCTAGCTAGGAATCAATTTATAACTTTCCTCCTGCCCAGTATCTACAAGGCTACTTCTAAGGTAGTAAATTATGAGAAATTCCAAAAGGTCAGATATGAAAACCCATCAAAATCCCTAGACTGCTTCCAAAGGCCCCCTTACAATAGTCTAATCTATATCCCGAGACCCAGGTGGAAAACAGCTCCTTAGGAGCTACTTCTTTCTCCAGGGTTCCCACGTTACTAGGGCCAAACTTAAACATCTATAGAAAGGACCTCAGGTGAAAATCCTAGCTTAGGCGTTCAAAGTGTACCATGGGAGAGATGAAAATGCTCCAAAATAACAATACCCAATGATGGCTAGGGCCTCTCAGTGGGCAAAGCAAAAGGCCAGGCACCCTGGTCTCCCAAAACCAGAGAATTTTCACGTACCTGTTTCAAATGTGGTCAAGAGAGTCATTGAGTTCCGGTCTGTTCCAATCTCATAAACCACCAAGACCATGTCCAAGGTGCTGTCAGAGAACTGTGGGATATTGACTATTCCCATGTCCCTCGTGGCATAGGTACATCAAACCCTGATCACCTTTCAGCCAAATCTCCTTGGCCCCACCATGGACAACTAAGGTCTCCTTTGGCCTGACCACTGCCATCTCCAACAGGGAGCCTTAGGTAATTATCACAGTATCAGTTCAGTCTTCCTTCTGAACACCAAAGCCACTTTACAGTCCTGACAAAATTCTGGGAGCCACCTCTCCACTCCTCTATTGTCAGAGTAGGGAGGGCAGCCTTACCAGGCTTACCAAACCCCTCTACTTAGCTATATATTTAGGGGTACCCTCTTACCCATTCCTTCCTAGTAGCACCAACACAGTGGTACTAAAGTGCCCCATCCCCCTTGCTGGCCCCCTTACAATGTACTAATCTAGATCTTGAGACCCTAGGTGGAAAACAGCTCCTTTTCTAGCTGTTTTCCAAGCCAAAATGAGAGCTTCTATTCCTTTTGCTCCCCACATCTGCTTGACACCAAGCTCAACAGTCATTCCCCTTTTCCAAATTATGTACTTAGACACACATTTTCCATTACCAGCCTCTCAGGTAGATCCTCAGGTATAGGATACCCAAAACCTCTCTATAGACAAACATTACACCACCACTAATCATTCAATTATGAAACCCCACCAAATATATAACTCAGGCTCAATACACACTGTCCCTCCAAAGTCACAGGGGACATAAGCCTCTTGTCTCTGACCTCTTAGGGAAGAAACATCTGTGTCCCACTTCTTCCCTCTTTAGTACCCCTGGATGGGTAGTTATAAAAACCTAATGGAACCCATCCCTGGTTCAGGATCTCCAGCAAATCAATGCAGCAGCAGTTCCCCTTCAACCCTTAGTATCTAGCCAGTATACTTCCCTCTCCATGATGCCCTCAGAGACCTCACATTTCTCTGTCCTAGACCTCAAGGATACCTTTCCTATTCCTCTGGACACCCAGTCACAAAACAGCTTTGCCTTTACCTGGCCTGACCAGGACACACCCATTTCTACCCAACTCATTTGGACTGTCCTACACCAG
The DNA here is from genome assembly GCA_902729485.2 of Mus minutoides. Taxonomy (NCBI): domain Eukaryota; kingdom Metazoa; phylum Chordata; class Mammalia; order Rodentia; family Muridae; genus Mus; species Mus minutoides. The sequence goes on along the minus strand of LR749629.1, from coordinate 1,875,154 downwards.
CGGTTCTGGGAAAGCCCATATTTATTTGACTAGGCTCTGGCCTCTGACCTACTCTTTGTAGTTTCCTAAATCCAATATGTAGATGACTTCTCCTTCATAGCCCATCCCTGCACATTAGCCAGGCTGACACCTCTGTCCAGCCAGGGATGTAGGGTCTCACCCCCTAAGGTCCACTTGTGCACCCCTCAGGTTACTTCTCTGGGACTAAATGTAACTCTTACAAGGCTATTACCATAGATAGAAAACATCTAATCCAGTCACCCACAGTCCTCACCACCAAGGATGAAATTCTATCATTCCTAGTGATGACTTGGCTCTTTCTCTCTTATAGTGAGGCAGCCTGTGCCCTGCCACCCGCAACCATGAACATTAGCAAGCCATTTCATAGACTTCAATAGGCCCTTCCTCCATGTTCCAGTTCCACACCTCCCAGACTTAACTCGGCCCTTCTCTCTCTATGTCTCTGAAATAGAGGGATACACTCTCAGAGTCTGGGGTCACCTTTGCCCCTCAAAAATGAGACCATCCTAAGGCTGGACCACCTGGTCTGCAAGCTCTGCCTGCAGCTGAGCTTCTTAGATGTAAATAGGAAGGGTTAAGTCTGAGTCACTTACTACAGCCATCTCTTTTCATCACCCATACCATCCCCCAGCATACAAGAGCCTCCAACACTGCCCCTGCAACAGCTCTCTCCCTTCAAGTAGCATCAGTAAAGGATGCTGCACTTACCTTCCAGCCATGTCCATGTCTCAGCATTTCAAACTCACTCAACTTACTGTCTTGACTCTCTTAAAGTATACACAGGTCACTTGTTTCTGCTGGCTTCTGCCATCTTTCACCTGTTTGGTTCCATATTCTGGAGTCTGCCTCTCCAGCAGCTTCTTCCCCTGACCTGCTCTGTTTGCTTCTCCTTGTCCACTCAGTAAGGAACCTTTCTCTGGCTCCTGAAGCCTACTTTGCTCTGCCGAGCCTCACCATGTGGGCAAATCTCTAGTTACTAAAACACTTTCTCCTCTCTGTCTATTGAGGCCCTCCCCGTTTCCTTTCCTTCTCCCCCTAGGAGCTGTCTGATACGCCCCACAGCTCCCTTACACCATTCTGGACCTCTGTGACCTTCTCTCTCTTGTCTCTCAGCTCTGTCCTGGAAGTTCCCATGCTCTCCTGGGCTTCTTTGTCTCTCAGCTCCCACTTGGAGCTTTTAGAAACTGCCTTTCACAGAGCTTGATTTGCAACTCTTTCTCTCTTCCTCCAGAGACGTAGATTTTATTAAAGTCTCATTGTTACCACAAGGAGCTTGGCCACAGTACAGTTCAAATAGCTGAAATTGGCATGCTCGTTTTGCAATGATGGCAGCTTCTGTCACTGCACAAACAAATGATCCAAAAAAAAAATCTTTTATATTCTGATTATGGACCCATGTCACATCAGATGGGACATGGATCCATTGGTAAATTTGACTATAGCACTTACCACAGCTGCCCATCTGGCACAATCAAAGTATAGAGGGTAAACATTCCATTCTCTCAACTCCTAGGTATAGACATGGTAAAAGAAGTGGTTCAAAGTTCCTCAGAAGCACTCACAACCCTACTATCACCCCCTTTAGATGATACCAATCCTACTTCCCTGGCATACCATCTTTTGTGACCTTAACCTCTGCATATTAGCTAGATTTACCAACAGCAGAAAGGGGCTGTTCTTTGTCTCTTCCTTTGGGAGGAACACCATCTTTATGTTAAGCAATGGGGTATAATAAAAGATAAAATTCAACACTCAAAGCAGACAGATCTTCAAAAACATAAGAAACAGCTCCATGTCTCTTGCTAGTGATCATTGACAGACCAGTATGGAGTTAGATATTACCTTTTTAAAATCCCCTTCTCCTCTTCTTTCCTTTTTTTATTTTTTTAAAAATGATTTTGTTTCTTGTGTGTGTGTGTATGTGTGTGTGTGTGTGTGTGTGTGTGTGTGTGTGTGTGCACGTGCTGTCTGCAGACACACAGATCCCATTGCTGACGATTATGAGCCATGATGTAGATGCTGGGATTTGAACTCAGGACCTCTGGAAGAGCAGTCGGTGCTCTTAATCACTGAGCCATCTCACTAGCCTCTCCTCATTTTCTTAATCCTGCTAATTTACCCTGCTTTATTAACTTCTTACTTAAACTTCTCCAAAAACAAATTAGAAGATTTGTAATCAGACCTTTAACCACTTGTAATTACAATATTACTGACCCTTAGTTACAGAGCCAGAGGTCTACAACACCCAATTATATCCTGAGATCAATGATCAAACTTTCCCCAAAGACTTCAACACCCTAGATTAGCAAGAAGCATTCTGAAAATAATGCTGCCCCTTTCAAAACCACCCTCCCTTTCTGCACCTCTGATTGTTTGATAATAAACAAAGGGGAAGAGAATGTACTCTGTAAGTGGCATGCCACAAAATCCAAAGTGGTGTCCAGCCCCTCCTTCCCACCCTAACCTATGACCTTAGTAAGATGCCCCTACAGGAGGTGTCCAAATGGCAGCACCAGGGCTTCTCAGCCTGCAGCCATCACAAGAGCTGTCCACGGTGACACATCTTCTTTACTGCTTCAGCAGAAGCTGCCCCTCGAGAGTTGTCATGGTAGACCTTTCCTGCCTCAGCCTACTGCCATCATAAGGACAACCCCACACACCCCAGCAGCCCCAGAGAGATGGTACCTCAGCAAAAGCCGCTTCCAGCTGGGAAGGACTTCCCACCCTAACCCATGGGTCCAATGCAGGGAAAAGGGGGTGAAAAAAAAACAAAAGCTGCCAATCCCTGAGCTTCCCACAAAAACCCACCAATCCCTGAGCTCCCCAAGCTCAGGACTTGAAATCCCACCAATCCTCAATCTAAAAATCTCTGCCCTAAAACGTTCCACCCCCTAAGAAATCCTATCTAAGCACAGCCCTTTGTCCAATTCCCTGCTCCCACTCCCGGGATCAGAGTGCAGCCATCCCGGGATTTGACCCTACACACCCTACACCCTCCAATAAATCTCTTTCAGGAGATTTCTTGCCTGGTATCACTCTTTTTTGTCAGAAGAAGCCAAGAAGAAAAGAAGCAATGAAGAGAAGACGAGAGAAGGAGCCTCCTCTCAGAGCTATGTGGCTCCTGAGCCCCCGTGTCTCAGGATGCCCTTCCACTGGGACACTGTTTCACCTCAGAGCTACCTGGGCCCCCATGTCTCAGGATGCCCTTCTCCTGGGACACCTTTTCCCTTCAGAGCTGTATGGTTTCTAGGTTTCCAGGTCCCAGGATGCCCTTCCATTCGAGCAGGAACACTTACAGACTGTTTACACAACCTGCGTACTTCTGAGGTCTNTGACCGTGACAGCTGTAAAAGACTCAGGAGAATGGAATCTAGAGGCGGGGGCCTTGGTGCTTGCAGATGCTGGTCTCTGCTGTATTGATGAATTTAACAGCCTCAAAGAACATGACAGGACAAGCATCCATGAAGCAATGGAGCAACAAACCATAAGTGTTGCTAAGGCTGGGTAGGCATTTCTCTTCTGTAAAGCCTTCAGAAGTAGAAAAAGTATTCAGTATAAATCCAAAGAAAATGGGAACCTTGTTGATATACTCAGGGATTATCAACCATCTTCAAGTTCAAAGGTTTACTTATTAGAGTATAGGCATGCATAAGGAAATGAAATTGAATTGGTTTAAAAAGGAAAGGTTAGAAGTAAACTATAAAAGTAGACTGCCTTCATTACTTTTATATTTCTGTGAAGAGACACCGGCCTTTAACTGGGGGCTTGCTTACAACTTCAGAGGCTTAGGTTGTCATGGCACGGAACATGGTGCAGGCAGGCATGGTGTTGGAGAAGTAGCCAAGATCCTCTGGCAGCAGGCAGAGAAAGAGAGCAAGGCTGGGCCTGCAGTGGGCTTTTAAAACCTCAGAACTCTGCCCCAATAACACACCTCCTCCATCAAGGCCACACCTCTCAATCCTTCCTATCAACTGGCTTAGGGGAGTCATCCTCGTTCAAACTACCAAGGAAACTGACTTAGCTCGTTCAGGGAAATTTTTGGTGCTCTTTCAACACAGGACTCTACTTTTTTTTTTTTTTTTCTATAAAAGTCCAGTGTGCCCTCAGGGCATCTTAAGTATGGGAGATTTTGAAAGATTAACAGAGTACAATAGACATAGATTTAGTGGAATGTCTTCTAAGGTTATACGTGGAAACCATAAAGCATTAGAAGCCCAGGGAGATAGAATTCCTTTTACAGGTCAGTAGGAAATATTACTATGATGTGAATTCTTAATCAGTCTGTAGACTCCACGCAGTTCCAGGCAGGACTCTAGCCACTTGATAAGCTGGTTAAATTTGGCAAAGAAAGACACAGAAGATAGACTTACCAAAACAAGTTTGAAAAAGGATAACTATGAAGACCCCTATGACCCAACTAACCTTTCTTGGGTATATATGTAAATGACTCATGTACAGTGAAGACAGTTACACACCATATTTATCGCTGCACTACTCAGTCTTTGGAAATGGAAGTCCATCACTAAATGAATGGAAAAAACTACATATACACAGTGGAATTTTATGTAGCCATAATGAAAAATGAATTATGACATTTACAGGAAAATGAATAGAACTGGAAATCATTATGTTAAGCAAAATAAGCCAGACTCAAGAATAAATACCACATGTTTTTACTCATGAGGGAAGGGAGAAAGAAATCTTGCCAGAATAGAAAGGAAGGGAGAAAAGAGAAATGGAAGACATGTGATATGGAAACAGAGAGAAGACATAGGCCAGCAGGAGGGGCATGGCAGGCAGTGAGGGAAGGGGACAGTTAGTTCAAAGTATAACTGTTGCATATATTTTAAAATAATGAAACCCATGATTGGTATGCTAACTTAAAACTAATTTTAAAAGAAATTTATATAAATGAAATAAATATGCTTGAGCACTCTGATATGGATATGCAAAAAATGACCTGTACAAACACAGTTTTTAGCAGCTTTATTTTTAATCCCTCTGAACTGCAAACAGCTCAGGCTTATTACCAGATAATGGATAAACCGTGATACCTATGTAGAATGAAATACTGCTAGCATGAAGTACAGGAACAGCCTAGCAGACTGTAGGTACATGAACCAACATGAATAAAAGCCCTATTCAAAGTGAAAGATGCCAAGACATGATTCCATCCACATATGTGACATTCTGGAGAAGGCCACCTAAGGCGAGAGCAGGTCAGGGTGGACATAGCACACATACATTTGTGTCCCGAATCACTGTCAGATTTCTGAACACTTGCTCTTCCTGGATGGTGACCCTGAGTGAATGTAGCTCACAGTTTCTCTTTGGGCTTTCTTAGTAAACCTACCTAGAAAAATGCTACATAAGAAGAGACTGAAAGAAGGCTTGGTGCCTAGATGCAGGGAGACTTACCCACAGTTGCCTTGTTATAAGAGAAACAATTTCTCCAAAAGAAAATCATTGAAAGAATAATTTTCACTTTGGATTTCTTGTCTATGTAAAAGAAAAGGACTCCTATTAGAGGATTAGAACCTTTTGTTGCTACTTGTGGGCAGTTTATAAGTTGTTTCTTCTCTAATCTACTTATCAGACACATAGTATGTATTACACAGTTTGCTTAAGAAGCAGCTTGAACACTGTGATTTAGTGAGAAGTTCCCTGTGGCTGTGGTAATAGTTACTACGCAGAGCATTTGTGTTATGGTTTAAAGACGAAGTCCTTCATGTCCTTCTGCTTTGTCTTGACTTCTGTCCAGTGTTGCTACTTCCTTGAGAGGAGGCACTCACCACAGTTAGTATTTTAGTGATCTGGCCTTTTTACTTTTATTTAAGTATTTTACTTTGTATAATTTAGCATATTTTATTTAAAGACTTTATAGGGATTGGAGAGGTGGCTAAGTGGTGGGGAGCATTCACTACCCTTACCCACAATTACCCAGGGTATCTCAAGTTCTTTACTGACCTCCAAGGCATCAGGTACATAGGTCGTGTACAGACAAACATGCAGGCAAAACATCCATATATGTAAAATAATAATTGAAAAATGTAAACATTGTTGTGATTTACTGCATTCACGGTTGATAGGATCAGTGTTCTCTCACTATTACAGCTAAACTGGCTCTTAGTCACTTGCTGCTGTGTGTTGACATTGTTGGTACCTGACCCCCTCCATAACCATTGCTGGATTCATAAAGTCATTTATACTATTTTATTGTTAGCATGAATTTTAAGAGTCAGTTCCTAACACTGCATAGTATATTAGATTTCTGAACATTGAAAAGGACTCTTTTTCTTTATGAACTTAGTGATGATATTTATAATCACATTATGATAACAGAGCTGGAATTACTGTGCTCTGTGAATTTAGGAAAGTGTGGCAGTCTGTTTTCTCCACTGGATGGATGCACATGTTGACAAGCATCCAAGAGCTAACTGGTTTTTATTCAGAACATTGTGTCTATAGTCAGTGCATGCTGGCCTGAAATTTTCATTTGGGCTTAACATTTCTCATACCTTAAAATTTAAGTTTCATTTTAAAACAGAACAGTTATAGAGTATGGGTTTAATCTCTTCAACTTTGAACTATCAGATGTCATATTTTCCATACAGAGAAATGACTTGAATCAAAAACTTCCAAGAAGAGGCCAAACGCTTTTCCTCCCAAGTTATTTTTTTCTTTTAATTTTCTACAAGATCCCTGCCCCTTCCCATCGCCCAGAAGCAACCAATATTCAACTTGGACAGCAGCAATGAACAACCCTTACTTAAAATAAAGCAATTTGAATTGTAGATAGATAGATTCAAGAAAAGTCAAAATGGTTATTGTAGATAGGAAAAGTTCCTGGCTCAAAGACAGTGAGTGGCAGTCGCAGCCTCGTCTACTGTGTGTTTGACTTTGTGGGACGGGCTTGACTGTATTTGGTCTCTGTAAATCTCCATGAAATGAATGGCAAGGCCTTTCTTTTATTATTTACTATTTTTGTGACTATAATTTTGTCATTTCCCTCTTCCCTTTTCCACAACCCACTCATGTGTACACACACACCCACCCCTAAATACATGAATACAATCTGCCTAATCTCTGTGTTACTTGCACATGTATGTCCTTAGAGCCTCACGTGTGATCTTGGATTACTAACTGGTCTTCTCCTGCTCTCAGCATTCCTTAGTTGCCTACAGTTCTTTTCAGAAGCTTTTCTGAAAAGAACTGTTATCCTTCCACGTTGGCATGTCTACTAGCGTCATGCATTGGCTGGTCATGTTTAGGCAGCCATGTTGGCGTATCTGCTTCTGACACCAAGACTGTCCTAACTTGAAGTCAACTTCTGACTCAGTGCCTGTCTTACATCAATAGACAGAAGCTATAGCTACAGAAGTATAATATTTTATTATTAAATAAGACCACATACACATAAAGTAAACCTCCCATCTCAACCAACGTTAAGTGTACAGCTTAGATGTGCTAAGTGCCTTTACATGCTGTGCATGTCTTTGAATCTAGCTAATATGCTCTTGGCCTAGATGGGATAATACTTAATGACTCTCCAAAATTATTTTAACTGTGCGTATGAAGGTATTTATAGTATTCTCCATAGTCTGCACTCATTTGAGTCTCTAAAATAGTTTCATAATAATTATATCAACATCATTCTCTTAATAAAGAAAAATGGTATTCAGGCTTTCTTTGAAGTTCTTTTGTGCTTAAACTCAATTCTGCAACAATTATATATTGTTGGAATTTAGAAAGGCAGGTTGGCAATTGCTCAGACAGTCCATGGAAGGAGCTGCTTCGTTTAGAGGCTTCAGATTCTTCCATCCAGGTCAGCTGGCTCCGGCTCCACTTTTTCTAGGCCTGTGCTGGGCAGAAGAGCCTGGCAAAAGGCATGACAGAGCAGAGCTAGTAACCTCATGACACTGGAGGAGAGTGGGCCATGGAAGGGGCACAGGAAAAGTCATTACCCATAGAACTTGTCCCAGGAACCTGCTGACTCTGACTAGGTCTGTTTCTTGTATCCTGTTTTCTACCACCGTGTGAACCTTTCATTTAGTCATTCCTAGGGGCTCTACTCCAGAGTGGACTATAGAGTTGGGTGAGCTGGTTTCCAATGTCTATTTTCTGTTTGCATGTACATTGATGTTCATAGTATTCACTCTTTAGCCTTAGTTTTGGTTTTAGTTTTAGTTTTATGGGGTTTGTGTCTTAGGGTTTTACTGCTGTGAACAGACACCATGATCAAGGTTATTATTAAAAATAACATTTAATTTGGGCTGGCTTACAGGTTCAGAGATTCAGTCCATTATCATCAAGGTGGGAGCATGACAGTATCCAGGCAGGCATGGTGCAGGAGGAGCTGAGCTGAGAGTTCTATGTCTTCATCCAAAGGCTGCTAGTGGCAGACCGACTTCCAGGCAACTGGGTTGAGAGTCTTACGCCCACATCCACAGTGAAACACCTACTCCAACCAGGTCACACCTATTCCAACAAGGACACACCTCCAAATGGTGCCACTCCCTAGTCCAAGAATATACAAACCATCACAATTTGTTTCATGGATTTAATTTCTTTGGTTATCTGCAATGTGTTTGGAGAATAATGTTGAACATGTTGCATGTGTATGGATATGGTATGCATGCATCGGTATATTTTTAATATCATCAGGGTGTTCTTACTTTGCATAGCTTGATGGAACTTTTTTTTAATTCCTACTTTGTGCTTAGCAGCTGTGTTTTTTAGCTGGGGTTCTCTTCCTAGAGAAAAATGTGAGATAGCCTAGAAACCTTTATGTGAAGGTTGGGGGCTGATGCTTTTGCTGTTGTGTTTGTCATGCTGAGAGGATCTGGGATGTACTAGAAAGGGTTTCACTAGTCAGAGTGGACTGACTTAACTTCTCTAGCATACAGCAGATTAACACTCGAGGTGATTTGTGGTTTATGTCAAACACTAATCCCATTCCGAGGGCCCGCCCTCATAACCTCATTTTAACCTGAAACCTCCCAAGGGTCCCATCTCCCATTGCCATCACAGCAGGTGTTAGGAAGGTAATATTGACTCCATCTCCCCACTTCTGGGGGGAGTGTAAAGATGGAAAATAAGATTTACTAACTTGTTTTAAGGATTCAATCCATTGTGAAATACAGTCATGGTGTTAAACAGTGGTTTTTCAAACTTTTTCTCTTACAGACTAAAATCATAACTCATTGACTCCCTGTTTTGCTTCCTGATAAATTGTACTTTATGTAGCTATAAATTTATTTACTCTAGATGGTTCATGTAAATAGAGTCATAGTATTTTCCTTACTATGGTGCTCTGGAACCTATTCATTATTATAGCATGTGTTGGAACTCTACAATGATGCGTATCTGTTCTGTGTACACGTACACGTGGGTTGTTTTTGTCCCTCAGCAGTTATGTCCAGTGCTGCCAGCAATGTGGGGTGGCATCAGCTGCTTAGCCATGTTATGTTAATGTTGTTTAAGCAGAAGATTTCATAGTCTAAATCACTTTATACAATTCAGGTAGTTTTCTGGACCTTTATTGTTCAAAGGGCTTTAACATAATTTTCCCCATAATTTTTCTAAACCTCAAATTTCTTAGCTGTCTTTATTCATCCTTAAGACCTGGTCAGCTCTTTCTTTCTCTTTTTTTCTTTTATTTTTCTTTCTTTTTTTTAAATTAAATACCCTTAGTATTATTTTTCCCTTCACCTTCCCTTATACATTTTAAAATTTAATTTAATTTTACTTATTCACTTTACATACCACTTACTGCACCCTTCACAGTCACTCTTTCCCACAATCCTTCCCCCATCCCACCTCCCCTTCACCTCTAGGGGATGAGGTCCCCTGGTATTCCCACACACACATACTTCAAGTCTCTTGGGGGCTAGGCACTTCCTCTCCCACTAAAGCCAGACAGGACAGCCCAGCTAGTAGAACATATCCCATGTATAGGCAACAGCTTTTGGGATAGCCCCCACTCCAATTGTTCAGGACCCACATGAAGACCAAGCCAAGTATATCTGCTACATTATTATACTCTTTGGCTGGTGGTTCACACTCTTAAGAGCCCCAAGAGTCCAGGTTAGTTAACTCTGTTGGTCTTCTTGTGGACTTCCTACCCCCTCATGGGCCAAAATCCTTCCTTCTATTCTTCCATAAGAGTCCCCAAGCTCCATCCACTGTTTGGCTATGGGTGTCTGCATCTGTCTAAGTCAGCTGTTGGATGGAGCCTCTCAGAAGACAACATGCTCCTGTCTACAAGCATAACAGAGTATCATTAATAGTTGGGCTGGTTATTGGTTGGCTGTTCCCGTAGTCACTGCTCCCCCTCCCCTGTGCCTGCATTTCTTATAGACAGGATAAATTTGTGGTTAAAAGTTTTATGGGTGGGTTGGTGTCTCGATTGCTTCACTGGGTTTACTGTCTAGATACAGGAGGTGTCCTCATCAGGTTCCATATCCCCAATGTAGTGAGTCACAGCTAAGGTCACCCCCATTGATTCTTGGGTGCCTCCCTGATCCCAGGTCTCTGTCTTGTCCTGGAGATGCCCCCCATCTCTTTACTCCTGTCAGTTGCAAATTCCTATTAATTTTTATGATCATCGAGCCATCTCTCCTGTCCTTCCCACCTGATCCTGAGCCATCCATCCCCCAATTCTCCTTCCCTCTCAGTTCCCTTCCTCCATCTGCCTCTTATGACTGATTTATTCCCTCTTGTAAGTGAGCTCCAAGCTTCCTTGCAGGGGCCTTCCTTCTTGGTTAGCTGCTTAGCCTTCCTTTCTTGTGTTAAGTGTAGGTAGCATCCCACTGGATGGCCAGTGCGCATGTGGGGTTGGGAGGAACTACTTTTACACGGAAGTGATAGGACTGGATTCCAAGCTGTCAACATCTGCCAGTTTGGCACATAAATTGGTGGACCATCCAATTATCTCTTCCACGTTTTAAAGGGGGCTGAGATTTTGGTTAAAGTGACTTGTCTGTCTTTGTTTTATTCAGTGAGTGGCTTTTGGGGCCATTTGCCACAAGTAAAATTTTTCCAAACATTTTCAGCCTCAGGGAATGAAGTAATTGCTAGAGACACCAGGAAATAGAATAGAAATGAATAAATGTAGCACAGATTGGCTGATGTCACAGGTCTTTGACTTCTGAGAGGCAGATAGGTATCCCACTCTAAAAATGGTTATCAAGCACAGAGCTCATATTCACAGATACAAATGTCACACTTCTGCTATTAGTAAGTGTAGCACATTTTTGAGGATTAATTAGTTTTAAACTGATATCTAAATTAAGCACACACTGTCAGGGGCCAGCTCCTGCAGTTCTTTCTTGTTCGTGGTTTTTCTTAAGGCAGTGGAGGGGGAATAGCATTGGGAGGGTTAAGACTTGGTCCTACAAGATAATAGGGTTGATGTATAATAATAAAATGTTTACCTGCCTTAAGTGTAAGTCACTTTGCTGAGGTAGCTGACTTGCTTGTCTGAGTTCCTCTGAGGCAGAAACTGTTTAGCACCTCCTCATAAAATAGCAGGGGATAAGTCAAAAGATTTGTTGCTGGTGCTCCTTTCTCTGGTGAATCAGCCAGAAACCTCTCTGGATAAACTGATTAGCTCTTTGTGAACCAGAGAGGAAAGAGCGGAAAAGAATTAAGATGCTGTGTGCAGGCAAATATGTACAGACACATATACTTTCAAACATTCATACTCCCACACTCTGGCTGGACCCAACCGTCTTTCACAACTCCACAAGTATTCATACACGTTTACACATACATCTACACAAAAACATATACAAACAGACATATACATTTGGATGTGTGGATGGATGGATGGATGGATGGATGGATGGATGGATGGATGTGTGGATGGATGGATGGATGGATGGATGGATGTGTGGATGGATGGATGTGTGGATGGATGGATGTGTGGATGGATGGATGGATGGATGGATGGATGGATGGATGGATGGATGGTTGTGTGGATGGATGTGTGGAAGGATGGGTGAATGGATGGGTGGATGGATGGATGGGGCAAAGTTCCCCAAGTCAAACCATTAAACCAACAACTTTATTTCTTGTCTCTGGTCTTTTTATACCTACTTAGACAAAAAAGTTCTCTAGAAAATTACCTTAGAGATAAAGTGTTGCATAAAATGGAAGTTACAGAAAGGTTCAAAATAGTGTTTGATTATAATATACTCATTAAAAGTTCAAAGCAACAGTTTTTACATGGCCCTGCCTTATCATAGTGTACACCTGTGACTTTATCCTTAGACCTAAATGTGTTTGCTTGAATACAAAATTGTCCCAAGTCTATTTCTCTTTTTAGTATAATTATGAAAGCTCATTGTATTTCTTTTTTTCAAATAACAGGTGTCCATATTTGGAACATATTATGTAAATAATTTATTTCTTTTAAAAGGTTTATTTATTTAATTTATGTATATGAGTACACTATAGCTGTACTAATGGCTGTGAGCCATCATGTGGTTTCTGGGGATTTGAATTCCGGACCTCTGCTCACTCCGGTTGACCCTGCTCACTTCCACCTAAATATTTATTTATTATTATATCTAAGTACACTGTAGCTGTCTTCAGCCACACCAGAATAGGGTGTCAGATCTCATTACGGATGGTTATGAGCCAACATTGGTTGCTGGGATTTGAACTCAGGACCTTTGGAAGAGCAGTCAGTGCTCCTAACCGCTGAGCCATCTCTCCAGCCCCTCATTGTATTTCTTATTATGTGGCCTTTACTTACTATTCTGAATAGTGAACACATCCTATTCTTGATTCTAACTTTATTACATCTTTCTAGCAACTAAGACCATCTCTAAAGACTTTCTTCCTAAAATTATTTGAATCAAATCAGGAATTCTATAGAATTATTATCTATTTGTCTACATAGCATCACTACAAGAAGAGTACATCTTCACTGTTCTGCAGAGATCTGCTCAAAAGGGTGGACTTATACCTAGTGATAGTTATATATTTAATAATAACAGAAAAAGCATATTAATAGCAGAAATCTTAACTAAAATGAATTTCTTCTGGGCCTTCCCTATCAGAGCAACTCCATCATGGATTTTAATCCAAGGTGGACTCAGGACAATTACCTACTAGTTATTAGCTTCACCTATGATGGCTCCTGACAACAATCCATTCCTGTCCCTCCACTGCCTTGCTTAGGACTTTGTGTCCCTTTTACCAGACTACTCGTTATGCTAGCATCCCACCCTTCTCTGTGTGTTCCTTTCCTGTTCAGTCTCTCTACCAAGTCCTTTCTTCATAATTACCCCCCAGAACTCCATGTTAAACTGATTCTAGACTTCATGAGTTTATGTTCCTTCTTCACTCTTTCTCTTTCATATACAGAATAATCAAAACAAAGCTGGGTAAAGCGGTTTGTGTCTGTAATCCCAGCACATTAGAGAAGCTAAAGCCAGAAGATCCTGAGTTTGAGTTTAAAGCTCACATGGTTACATAGTAAAGGTCAAGGTGGTGCTGAAACAGGGGTAGAGTTGGATGGGTTAGGTAATATTCTTAACTGTCAACTTTACCACATCTAGAATTAACTAAAACCCAAGTGTCTGGGTACACCTGAGAATATTTTTTAATTAAATTATTCAAAGTGGAACGAACTACTTCTAATCTGGATCTTTTGAGGTGGGATCTCCACCTTTGTTCTGGGCCATACCTTCTTTTGGTAGCCTATATAAAAGACAGAGATGAAGAAAGTTCTGTGCTCTTTGCCTGCTTGTTCTCATTCTGGTTGGCAAGTCTATTTCTTCACTGGCATTAGAGCCTACTTGTTTAGTATTCTGGTGTATACTAAAGAGCAGTTGAGACATCCAGGCTTGTGGACTGAATAACTACTGGATGTCTTTCCTTTGGTAGACAGCTATCGTTGGACTAAAAGGACCAAAGCTTGTAAGCCACTTGAATAAACGTAATATAGATAGATAGATAGATAGATAGATAGATAGATAGATAGATAGAGATATTTAGATAGGTGGATAAATGACAGATAGGGTAGACAGACAGACAGACAGACAGTGATAGATAAAAAAATCAAAACAAAATAATCAAGTGCATAGGAGGCTTCTGGTTCAACCATTTCCCAGTATCATCCTCTCCTGCCCTCTGTGGTACATATGCCTTTCCAGTTAATAATATCCAGGTGAATTAAAGGGTCTAGTTCAAAAGCTGCTTCATCTCATTTCTCTGATTATCTTTTTTATCTAGATAGTCAAATACATGCTGCCTTATTTCCACTGTAGCTTTAATCATAGAGAATTTCTTGTATGCTGCCCTGAATGAGATTATAGCCATGATAGCCTGTCAAGTGCAAACCCCTTAGGTGTGGTATCCATGCTTGCTCTGATGTGTGTGCCTCTAAGGACTTAGCATAGAGGGTCCTTGTCACCGCAGCTGCAGCAGCATAGAAGGTGTTTATTGAACAATTCTCTTTAAGATACTTATTCTGGTTCATTTTGTTTGAACTTGGTGTTTGTGGTACCCTCTCCTATCTCTCCATATTCTTTCACAGAAGTTCCTCTAGGTGTTCAAGGGACAATTACATCCCCGTTGTATTAACAAGTGTTATCTTGCTTCTTGTTTGAATCTCAGTCAATGAATTTTTCCCTTCATCTTGGTAGCCTTGTTTGTAAGCTGAACACAAGGACCACCATCCTGGCAGCAACTAACCCCAAAGGCCAGTACGACCCCAAGGAGTCTGTGTCTGTGAACATTGCCCTCGGGAGCCCACTCTTAAGTCGATTTGACCTCGTCCTGGTTTTGCTCGACACTAGGAATGAAGACTGGGATCGTATCATTTCTTCCTTTATCTTAGAAAATAAAGGTAAGTGAAGACAAATGAGTCACTCGCTGTGACAAGGAAAGATTAGATCTAAGCAAAGGACATGTCCCTTGAGTTAAATACTCAAGATGTCTGTGTTGACAGGTAATAGATGCTTAGACAGAAGGCAGCCAAGAAGCCAGGTATGAGCTACAGAGTCAGAGCAAAAGGGAAAGTGACTTTCTCCACCTCCACCGTGAGGATATAGTTGGCATATATGTGCACATGTGTGCATCTATATGTGTATACATACACATGTATGTACATATAACATGCATACATATCTTTTTTGATAGTAGTGGTATTACTACTTTTACACAGAGAAAACTGGACTGAATTATGAAGTGGAAATCTATAAATGTTATTTTTTTAAAGTTAAACTATTCAAGTCCTTATTACTATAATTATTCAGAATGATTCTGAATAATTTTCCCTCTGCATGTGGGGAGCTCTTTTTATTATTTTATATCATAAAACAGCTTGTTCTGGAATTTCATGCTATAAGGAGACTAGGTCTAGATTTTAGTGCACATAAAATCTTATCTTTTAAAAATGTGTGTAGGAGCTTTTGTAGTGGTGGACACCTTTACATAGTGAGTATCAGGGCATCTAGGGATATTTATGTAAAGAGATTCTGTCTCAAAAAAAACCATAGATAGATAGATAGATAGATAGATAGATAGATAGATAGATAGACAGACAGGAGAGATGTGTACATAGATAGATACATAGATAAATAGATATTAAATCTTGTATAGGAATGTTCTAAAATTCCCAAATTATGATATTTTCCAATTCCTTTTAGTTTACTGATCCCATGTCTGCTGTACACAGGTTATCCAAGCAAATCAGAGAATCTGTGGAGCATGGAGAAAATGAAAACCTACTTCTGCCTCATTCGGAATCTCCACCCCACCTTGTCTGATGTGAGCAATCAAGTCCTCCTCCGATACTACCAAATGCAAAGGCAGAGTGATTCCCGGAATGCAGCCCGGACAACCATCCGCCTGTTAGAAAGCTTGATCCGATTAGCAGAAGGTTCATTTCATTTTAAAAATGATATTTTTATTGAGCGCTTTGTTTATACAAGGCATGCACCATGCATTCAAAGATGATAAGAGTAATCCCCACTCCAAGGTTATCATAGTCACTTGAAAAGTAAAGACTTAGAGGTATCATAAGATGGGCTGGCTGGCTTAGCTGATAAAAGATCTTGCCTCCAACCTAGAGACCTGAGCTTGATCCCTTGGTCTTAAACTTGTCAAAGTAACTCTAGCTCCTGGGGATCTGATGCCCTCCTGTCCTCAGTGGGCACCTGCATACTTGTAGTGTACATGAGAACACACATGCACATTTTAAAAATAATAAACATCTTTAAAACTTTATAAATTAAAAGTCCTTGTGTTCAGCCCTCAGACCACCATGCTTCTGAGGATAAATAAGGATTATGGAGTTATTCTTTGTGCCATGTCTGGACTTCCCACAATGTAAGCTATTGTTCATTTAGAAAGCCTTCTTTATGGTGCTGGCTCTCAGGAGCAGCAGGTATTTATTGCTGGGCATGAGGTCAGCCTTAACTGTGTTTTATACCCAGTAAGACTCTTAGTGAGAAAACAGATTTTGTTTTGTTTTGTTTTTTTTAGTGGTTGTCCATTGGAGATAGCTTCTGTGTCAAGGATGGGAGCTTGAGTCCATGTCATCTCTCACAGTTGGGACTCCATCTGGCTTATACCTGTATAGGCCCTGTACATGCTGTCAGTCTCTATGAGGTCATATGTGTGTCAGTCCTGTTGTGTATAGGAGACACCATTTTCATGGTGTCTTCCGTCCCCATCTTCTTTTTATAGTCTTTATTCCTCCGCTTCCCATAGTTGTGTGAGCCCTCAAGGGAAGAGTTTGATGAACACATCCCATTTAGACCTGGGTGTTTCAGGGTCTCTCATTCTCTACCTATGGTCTGGGTGTCATCTCTGTATTTGTTCCCAGCTACTTCAGTGGAAGCTTTTCTGATGATGGATGAGCAAGTAAGTGATCTTTGAGTCTATGATCTATGAGGCAGAATGTCGTTAGGAGTTCTTATATTTTAAATATAAATCCCTATATATTAAATCCTGCTATATTGGATACAGAACAATAGCATTCCGTTTTCCCTTAAGACCATGGCCTTTCTAGTCACCCGAGCAGTGTCATGAGCTTTTTCTTATGGAATAGACCTTAAATCCAAGCAGATACTGGTCGGTTGCTCCCACAACTTTTGTACCACTATTGCAACAGTATATTATGCAATCTGGTTACTCTTGTAGATTGAAGGGTTTGTAGGAGTGACTGTCTTTCTCCTCTGGGTAGTATGCAGAGTACTTCAAGTACCATCAACACTAGTCAGCTGGTGTGACAGCTCTAACTAGCACAAGTTGGACTTCTTCCTGTTCAATGAATATCTAGGTGTTGTCTTCAGTAGTAGAACCTGTCAGTCAATTTGTGGAGAGTAACCAACAGCCTTGAAGGTAGCTTGAGTTGCTTGTAGGTTCCACAGGGTGCCGTTGGCCAACAACTCACTTAGATGTAACCCGTTTCTGGCACTGTAGGTTTCACTCGATAGTGAGAAAAGTCTAGTTGGGACTTTGTCTCCCTGTTTTTTGTTGATTCCACTTAGATTTCTTTTATATACATATATATGTAAGATGCTTCTATTGTAATAAGTTTCCATATGACCACTCAAATGGTCCTTAGTTGTAGCTGTCCCTCCCTGTATTCCATATTCTCTCCCTTGTGCCATAACTCTTCCGTCCCCTTCTTCATTTAAACCTCCCAGTCCAACCCCCTGCCCTGGCCATCCATTACTATATGTTCTATTTCATGTTCCTTGGGAGATCATGCCCTTACTCTATAGTTAAACTCTGTGGTTATACCAAGTGTAGTATGCATATTAAAGGCTTAAAGGCCAGCATCTACATATAAGGCAATATACCATATTTGTCTTTTAGGGGTCTGTGTTTACTCTCAGGTAGGTTGTTTTTTATTTGAGCCATCTGTTTACCTGTGAGTTCCATGATTCCTTTTCTAACAGAGGAGCGATGTTACATTGTATAAATGTACCACATTTGCATTATTTGTTGATCTGTTGATAGGCATCTAGGCTACTTCCAATTTCTGGCTCTTATGAATATGAAGAGCGGCTATGAACATGGATGAGCAAGTGTCCAAGTGGTCCTCACACTTTGTGTTTCATCTTTTGACTACTCTCTGTTTAGTTCTGTACCAACTTTTTTTTATATAATTTACTTAATTTTATGTCCATTGGTGTGAGAGTGTTAGATCCCCGGGAACTGGCATTAAGGACAGTTGTAACTGCCATATGGGTGCTGGAAATGGAAGGGCCCTCTGGAAGGGCAGCTGGTGCTCTTAACCACTGAGCCATCTCCAGCCCCTCCTCCCTTTTTTTTTTAAATGTTTTTCTTTTTTGTTTTTTGTTTTTGTTTCTTTAGTGTTTTGTTGGTTGGTTGGTTGCTTGCTTGCTTGCTTGCTTGCTTGGTTTTTTTGAGACAGGGTTTCTCTGTGTAGCCTTGGCTGTCCTGGAACTCTGTTGACCAGGCTGGCCTCAATCTCAGAGATCCACCTGCCTCTGCCTTCTGAGTGCTGAAATTAAAGGCATGTGCCACGACATCTGGCGTCTATACCTCCATTCTTTAATTGGTTATTTTCTTCATGTATAGATTTTTATTATTTTTTTAATTTTATTTTAAATATTATCCCTCTATTGGATGTGTAATTGGTACAGATGATTTCCCTTTCTGTGTCCTGCTACTTTTTTCCAGATGCTGGTGTTCTTCATCATGCAGAAGCTTTTTGGTTTCATGAGGTCTCAATCATTGACTGTTAGATCTTAGTGCCTGTGCTGTTGAAGTCACCCACCATCACTGTGCAAGGATCTATTGGTTTTAGCTGTAGTAGTGTTTCTTGTATAAAATTGGTTACCCTTATCTTTGGCACATAAATATTTAGATTTCCAATATTCTCTTGATGGATTTTTTTCTTTGATGAATGTGTAGTATCCTTTTCTCTCTATGTCCATTTTTTTAGGTTGGAAGTCTGTTTTGTCAGATAATAAAATGGCTGTACCAGCTTGCTTCTTGGGTTCATTTGCTTGGGATGTCTTTTTTCATCATTTTACCCTGAGGTGATATCTGTCCTTGATGGTAAGGTGTGTTTCTTGGGTATGGCAGAAAGATGGATCCTGTCTTCTAACCCAGCCTGTTAGCCTGTGTCTTTTTGTTGGGGAATTGAGTAGCATTTATTGATAAGTTATTTTGTTATTGTGGTGCTTGTCTTTTCCTCCTCTTTTGATTTGCTGGACTAAAATTATTTATTCCTTGTGTTTTCTTGGGTATGATTAACCTCTTTAGAGTGAACTTTTCCTTCTAGCACCTTTTACTCATCTGGTTTGTAGATCTGGTCTTTTTATAGTGTTCCAGATTTCCTAGAGGTTTTGTACCTGGAATTTTTTTTTAACATTTTCTTTGACTAAGCTATCTGTTCTTTCTACCTTGTCCTCAACACCCAAGATTCTCTCTTCCATATCCTGTATCTGACGATGAGGCTTTTGTGTTTGACTTTCTAAATCTTTCATTTCCAGTTTTATCTCAGGTTGAGGTTTTGTTTTGTTTTTAAGTAAAGTCTATTTCTTTGTTAAATGCTACTTTCATGTCATGATTTTTTTTCATTATATCATTCCACTGCTTGTGTTTTCACAGACTTCATTAAGGGATTGTTTATATCCTCTTTTTTTTCAAAAAAAGATGTATTTATTTATCTTATGTATATGAGTACACTTTAGCTGTACAGATGGTTGTGAACCATCATGTGGTTGCTGGGATTTGAACTCAGGACCTTTGGAAGAGCAGTCAGTGCTCTTAACTGTTGAGCCATCTCTCCAGTCCTATTCATATCCTCTTTAAGGTCCTTGAACATTTTCATAATAGCAATTTTGAAGGCCTTGTCTTGTCCTTCAACTTTATTACATTTCTCATGACCTACTATCATAACATTACCGATACAGTAGAAGCATATTGTCTTGGTTGTTATTAATTTCGTTTTTTGCTGTTATCTCAGTATCTGGGGTTGGGATGATTGTGATACTTGGTGTTGATATCTGGTCTTATCTTTGTTGGGTGGGTTATCCTTGTTTTCTATTGGCCTCTCTGACTTTTAGGGAAGAGTGTTGCTGTGTGTTGACTAGGAAGGGATGCTTCTGCAGGTCTCTGAGTCACAGAGAGTAATAGGGGTGGGCTAGGAGTAAAGGCTAAGACTGACTTCAGAAAAGACCTAAGGGAAAGCTGTTCATACTTAGAATTGGGGGCCACAGGGAGTTGGAGATGTGGTAGAAAGAAGAGATGCTACTAGTATATTGTAGTAAGGTAAAGAATTATCTGGGGAAACAGGGTGAAAAGGCTATGAGGATCCCAGGATCTGAATGGAGAGTTGGAGTCTTCAATGAATGGAGGTGGGGGGAACCCAGGGTCTGAACCTGGAATTGGGCTGTCCATAAAGGGAGTTGAGGTGGCAGGAGGTGTATCTGTATGCAGGTTGTTACTGGCTGAAGGTGAGAATGGGGAAATGGTAATGGAGGACAGGAAGGATACTTCACCTACTCAAATTCCCACCGGTGTGGCCACTGGGCTCCAGGGTAGAAAGTGTGTCTAGGTATTGGAGGCTGACAGGACAGAATGGATATAGACTAGGAAGATGGGGTCTGAGGCCATCTCCAGGAAGGAGGAAAGCTGGGTCCACTCCAAAGTTTGGTGGAGTTCCCCAGGACTGGAGATGGGGTAGAAGGACAGGTCTCTGAAAGCAGTCTCCTAGGGGTGAGAGTCTAATGGCCAACTGGGAAAGAGGGTGAAAATTACCTACCAGAATCCCAGCCGGGTGTGGCTACTGGGCTCCCAGGTAGAGAGTGTTGCTAGCTCTAATAGGTAGATGACACCAAGGGTTGAAGTGAGGGAGGAGAGGTGAATCTACAGGGTCAGTGGAGTCCAAGGAATGGAACTACAGTGGGAGGGAGGTCAGGCTCAAGCCGACTGCTACAGGCCTGGAGATAGGACTAGAAACTTGTAATGGGGGACAGAAAGGAGAGTGAAATGCACCTCCCTGATTCCCAGTGTCTCATGCCTGTTCTTATAACCCAATCAGCACAGTGTACCCCATCCCCTCCAAAAGGCTTCAGGCTTGCATATACACCAGCAACTAGTACTCATACTTTATAGTATTTATATTTTACTCATGTTCAAATTAACAACAGTCACATGAATTGAATGTTACATATAATGAAATCATGTAAGCTTAATAAAAATTCCACAAAACAAATGAACCTCATTTTATTCAAGGATTTATAGTTAATATTCTGGCAAGAAGTATCAAAGATTCTTGCTTGCTAGATTGGTGCTTTAAAAAGCTCATAAATCATAGATAAGAGATGCCAGGGGTGAGAAATGAGTTTTAATTTTGTGTATTTATATGAGAGTTAAAAAACAGAGAATAAAAGTTTCTGAATATTAAATGGATGTTTTTACAGTGCCTTTCTTGCTAAAGTCTAGAATGTTCTCATATAAAAACACAAAATTGCCTGGACTGTGAAGGCTTAGGCCTCTTATGGAGAAACTACTCTGAAGGCAGTTGCCTGTTCTAATAAAGTTAACTGATGATTAATTTAGCTCATCCATAAAATGCAAGGTTAGAGAGCAGAGAAATCAAAGGATTACATCTGTCATCCCAGGTGATCCTAACAGTGTCTCCCTATCGTAGCTCACGCTCGCCTGATGTTCCGCAATTCTGTGACTCTGGAAGATGCTATTACAGTTGTGTCTGTGATGGAATCGTCAATGCAGGTGAGGATACTGTGTTCACCCTAATTACAAGCTCTTTATAAAATGACCCTTTATTAGCATACTAAGAGTTGTAAAAAAAAATGATCATATTAGCTTCCTGGAAAGATTCAAAAGCGATTGTTTAAAAGAAGGGGAACTGTTGGGGACAGAGACCTTCACTCTGCCATTGTCATTGCCTGTAAGTTGAGAAGAAGCGGCTCCCAATATTTTCCTTTCCCAGCAAGCCAAAGGGAGTTCATGCTCTCAGTAGTGACAAGTGGTTTCCTGAAGGCACAGTGGTCATCCACTGCCTTGTTGGAGAAGGGAGGGCTGTAGAATTTTGAAAGGGCTCTGTGACAGTGATGCCCAGGATGAGGGCATGGTGGGTCTGTCACACCTGGGACCAGTGTGCTTCCTGGTGTGTTCTTCCTCTTGTGCAAGTTTACCTGTGACTGTCCCTGGTGCTTTCTTGCTCCACAGGGAGGTGCTCTGCTAGGAGGTGTGAATGCTCTTCACACGTCCTTCCCTGAAAACCCCCGTGCACAGTACCGGAGGCAGTGTGAACTCATTCTGGAAAAGCTGGAACTCCAGAGCCTCTTGCAGGAAGAACTTAGAAGACTGGAAAGGTAAGGAGGGAACGGAAGGCACATGGAGGAAGGTGTTATTCTCTGATTTTCTTTGTTTCTTTAGTGAAACAAAGCATAAAGTTAGAAGGAAACTCCCAGGCATCCCGTCGTCAGCCTCTGACATCCACTCAGGTTGTTGATTGCATTAAGACAGACCCTGAGAATACTTTTCTCGGCATCTCTCCACTCCATTGATTGGCAGTGGAGAGATGGCTTTACTCACCAGTCACCAGTGTCAGGCTGCACTAAACTTGAACAATGTGAAATTAATCACCCTCTCTTTTGGCTCCAGCTACTTTAAGACGCAGAGAGTATGGTTAGGCGTAGGTGATTCATTCAAGTTTCAGCTGAGCTCAGGGAGAGTCTGCTCATTTTGACTAGCTTCTGCTACCAGAATTGATAAATTGATAAATTCAAGAAAAGAGGAACACAAGACTCAGAATTAGTCATCTCATATTTTAAAATGGCTCTCCTAGACTGAATGGAATGGGAGAAGTGTACATAGGACCACTCAAAAAGCAAACCTGAATTCTGCCTTAGTCTTTCCTATTGATATGTCTTTATCATGCAACCATGTTATAGTGTTGATCTTCAAAGCCATAGAAACAAGGGTGAATTACCTTCAAGATCCAACTGAAAGCTAATCTCATCGAGTCATAAGAACCCAGCTAGCCTATATGTTTTTGCCTTTTAGGAAAGAGTTTCCTAGTCAATCTCATGGCACAACCATGCAAATTTTCCCTATAGTTTCTTCCTGAAAATACTTTGGTAGTAACTTCCTCAAATCAAAGAGCAGAGAGATATCACTTGGTTTTAGGATGGTGTAGTACAACTGCAGAAATTTCATCTAGGAATTTAATTCCTGAGCAAGAACTAGACTGAAATAACAGGATCAAACCATTCTACTCCTGAAATTCCTCAGCCTTGAGACCCTCCTTACATAGCTTTAACCAGTGTGAGTATCCTGACATTTATCTGATGTTGAAGTGTCTACTTCATGGCAGTGATTTTGAAAGCCACTTGCTTTTCTGTTTGGTTGCAAACCAAATTAGGAACAAGGAATATGAGCTTATTACTCTGTTGATATTTCTAAGCCTGTTGTGATACAGTTATAATCTACGTTTATAATTTGTAATTAATTTTATGAGTGTAATATACATTCTTTGTGCATTTTGAAAACTAGAAGTAATGAAATAATAAGAAAACAAAAATAAAATGTAATCTTCTTTCCCAGTGCTATATACTAACTTCTTAGTAGTATAATTAAATTTATATTTTTAATTCTTTTTTCTGTTGCTGCACATGAATTTTAGAATAATTTTCTCACCTGCTTTTGTGTGCAATTTCCTTTCCAATTTAGCACATGGAAGCAGGGCCATGTATCTCACTACACTGAGCCCCCATTTCTAAGTTAAGGACCTTCTAAAGGACTTGCTTTGGGAACTATACTTCTGTGAGAATGTGGTTCTTCTGGTATGCGAGGAGCTTTTCCTATGCCCAATGTTGAGAGCAAGTTTCATGAGTAGACCCTTCATTCTCAGCTGGTAAGCGGGTGCCAATTCTGCGTCAGACTGCTGAAGAGCAGGTCAGAGTCCCTGAGGAAATATGATGGGGCTTTGCAAGAAAGGGTGAACAGTGCCAGGGGGCCTGCTGTGGTGATAAAGGTGGACAGGCACTGGCAGCAGCTGTGTCAGGTGGCATAGACTCTTCACTTCTATGGAAAGCAAGTCTCATGCACACTAAAGTTCAGTGCCTGCTTTGGTAAAACTGTAGAGTCCTTTCCCTTGATCTAAAAACTGCTCAGTGAGCCCTCAGAGCAGTCACTAGGAGTACCAGCACGTGCAAGGCTGGCACGTATGTCTTATATTTAAACACAGCACAGGGAACGTTATGGGTGAGCGTTTTACAGTGATCTTCAAACAGTCAAGTCAAGTGATGAAAATGTAGACCAGCCTCTGGTTTCAGTTTCTTTGTTTTACTGCAGTTTCAGGTTGAAAGAAGAGGCATACCAAAGCACTAAGTTCAAAGTAACTTCTTGTGTTTTAGATTATACTTCTATTTACTTGAAATTGTGTTCTTAAACCTTCCAGACAGTGTTGCCTGGAAATGAAAGATTGGTGCCCATTTCCTTCCTTTCAGTATGTTTTCTTTATCTCTCTCTGCCCAGGTTACAGAATGAGAGTGGACACCAATGCCAGTCAGATTCATCAGAGGTGGAGGTGGCTCCAGGTTCCTGCAGAAATGATCCCAGGGACAAGCCAAGGCTCAGAACTTCAACACAGCAGAAACAGAGTTGTAGCTGGAGTCCCACAGAGAGGTCTGGTGGAGACGCCCCACCTGGTCCAGGGCTTAATAGACCAACAAGTTGTAACGACTCAGCTGAGAACAGAGATGGCAGAGGTGACGGTTCAGACTGGTTGGACCCCACATCAACCCCTGAGATTGCACCAGCAAGCACTATTGTGTCTCCCAATCTGAAAACAACTGAGGAAAACGTGGATTTGAAAATCTCCAACACTAAATCTCAGGGCAAGGAGAAGCATGGGCCACAGCAAAAAAGCAAATTATTAGAAGCTGGACATCTTCCATCATCAGGAGCCATGAGTGCCCCCTTACGGTCTCACGGTGTTAAGAGTACAAAGGGGAGACAGGCAGTGGTTGTATCTGAAGTAGGACAGCATGATGAACAAGACTCTGTGCCCCAAAGACTCCCCAAGTTGCTGAAGGAGGGGTCACAGAGTGTGTGCAGAAGCACAACCAGAGTGCGATCACTGCCACCCACTGTCCCTCTGTCCCTGTCCATCCCTTCACCTGGGTCAGGAAAAAGAACAGGAACACCCAAAAGAAAGAGACAGAAACCTGCTCAGGTGGAAGAGCCTGCACCTGAAGGTATGGAGACTCCAACAGTAAAGCTGGCCAAATTCACATTTAAACAGAAGACAAAACTGACCCACTCCCCCGAAGGCCAAGGCCCCATGCCTCCCGGTGCTAGTAAAATAGGAGTTGACAGTTCTAAAAGTCCCCAACAAAGAACAAGAAGAGAAGCAGCTGTGCCTGTGGTAGCGCCAGGAAAGTCGACATCCACCTCAGGAGACAGATGCTCTGACCAGCTGCACAGAAAGACAAAGGAGCTCTCAAGGCAGCCACCAGAGAGTAATCGACCAAGAGAGGAGAGGGAACAGGGCCCCAAAAGAAGGGTTATTCAGCCTGAACCGGAGCTTGGGAACCAGGCTGGGCATTCGCATCTAGCTTGTGAGAAAGACAGAAAGGAAGGGGCTTCCTGCGCTAATAAAAGCAGCAAGGTTCATGCTGGCACGATAGCCAGACTGGCAAGCTTCTCCTTCACTTCCCCACCAGAATCCAAATCAGAATCCCGCCCTCCTGAAAGGAAGGACAGCAGGGACAGGAGCCACAGCCCTCCTGTGACCACAGCTCCGGTGCTTGGCCAGCAAAGGCAGACTTTCCAGCTGCAGCAGCCCACAGAGAGAATGAATCTTTCCACCCTCTCCCTCTTCACTCTGTCGGAACTAGATGACGAAGCATTAGATTTTGACTGGGATGAAGAGATGAGGAAAAAGCCATGATTAGGAAAAGCTTTCTGGTCAGAGTTGTCTTCCCCAGTCCAACTAAGTGCCTTCAAAGTATACAAGTGGTTACAGGTGTGCACACAGTGTGTAGTACGTGGCCCTGCCGAAACCCAACTTCCTGTCAGGTTTACCTTCATCACTTAAATGCCGAATAATTAATTGCGGATGGTGTTGATATCAGTACTTTGGATGAATGAATTAATGCTTCATATCACAAAAGATAACTTACCATCCAGGACATTCTAGTTTTTCACTTGGTTTTTGTTTTTGTGTTTTTGGTTTGGGGTTTTGGTTGGTTGGTTGGTTCATTTTTGTTGTATTGGTTTTGTTTTGGAGTTTGGTTTGGTTTTTACTAGAGGAGTTCTATTCTGAGTTTCTACTCTCACATATCCAGACCAAATGGCAGGATGGCACTCAGAAATCTAACAAGACAGCTAAGTGCTTTCTGTTTGCTTTGTATTTCCTGCCTAATATGTACTGAATGCGGTATTTATTAACATTTGGAATGACTTGCCGAAATCATGTGGTTTTCCCATACCTCTGTGTTAATTCTCATGCATCAGATTAAAAGGGACTGGTGGCTTTCTGTCTTCAAGACGCATGCTTTCCTTGGACAGCGTCCTCAGGGAAGCCACACCGTAGCTTACAGAAGCACTGGCCCTTGGATTTGTTCCCCTGGTGCCAGCACGCCTTGCCTTTCATTCTTTTTGCTCTCGGAGCTTACCTTCAGTACAACTTAAATCATGTGGTTAGAAGAGAAGCGAGGTCCAGAAGGCCAGCTGTAGCCCTGTCACATCTGCAATGGCATCACTATGGAAATGTGATCCCTGATAGGTTCTCATCTATTTGTCTTTTTATAAAACCAAGAAAAGTTGAGTTGGGATATGGCTCAGAAGTAGAATGTATATGTAGCATGTATGACATTACTTATTACATAAGTAATAATAAAATAAAACAAATAAGTTTCCATGTCTGGTGGGCATAGATGACTAAACTCTGTTTTTCTGTGTGCTTCTAAAAGTCCTTGTGTTTGGATCCCAGCAGTGGTAGGAAGGTAGGGTTCTATCCTTACAGACATGCTTCAGAGTATGCATTTGTAACACTCACTGATTCTTTTATTGACAAGAGAACTTTGGGGCATGAAGCATGTCCAAAAACATATGTGCTTAGTTAATATTTACTTTGTGATAGTCATACAGAAAAAAAAACTTATAAAACCCAATTTTCTTGGGCTGGTGAGATGGCTCAGCGGGTAAGAGCACCAGACTGCTCTTCCAAAGGTCCTGAGTTCAAATCCCAGCAACCACATGGTGGCTCACAACCATCTGTAACAAGATCTGACCCCCTCTTCTGGAGTGTCTGAAGACAGCTACAGTGTACTTACATATAATAAATAAATAAATCTTTAAAAAAAAAAAAAAAAAAAAAACCAATTTTCTTTACCATTTAAAAATGAATTCCCAAATTGACTGACTTTCTGAAACATGGTAAACTGTTAGAACATATTTAATACTTAGGAGTCTTCAGGCACCTTGAATAGCTCACAAAACATTTACACAAGCAGTAATTTTTAAATGTATTTCATATTCACTTATACCTACTCAAAGACATCAACACTATAGTTTACATAGTGTATTTCTGTGATTGTTTAAGAACGTTCAAAGATAGAATGATCCTGAATATATTCCTAATGTTACAGCATTATTTCTTTCTGGGGTTTGGGTAGACTTCCTAGAACTAAGATGGAAAAAAAAAAAAAAAAGGTTGTCTTTCTTCCCCCTTGGGGGAGGGAGTATATACATGAGAGTTCATGAATATACTCACCCGTCTTGAGCATGTGCAACAGGCTAATGCCTGTATCTAGCTCACATTGTTCCACCTTATTTTTTCAGGCAAGGTCTCTTACTGAACCCGAAGACTGTCTTTTCAGCTACTGACTCACCTGAGAGCATCCTGGATCCACCCCCCCCCCATTCACCCCACACCCTTTCACCCCCATGGCCGGTGTTATAGGCATCCACCTTGCTCTGCTTTTACATGGGTGCTGGTGATGCACGCTCAAGTCCTCATGCGAGCACAGTGAGCACTCTGCCCACTGCGCCATTTCTCCAGCCCCATATATAAGTACGCATAGCAGGCTCTGCTCTTTTGGGGAGGGAGGGAATGTTGAGGCAGGACCTCATTGTATAGTCCTGGCTAACCTGGAACTCACTGACACTATCATCTTGCTCTGTGTCCTAGTTAGGGTTACTATTAACATGATGAAGCACCATGACCAAAAGCAAGTAGGGAAAGAAAAGGGTTTGTTGGGCTTATATTTCCACATCACAGTCTATCGCAAACAGGCACAGTAGCCTGGGCCGATGGTAGAGATTCTGGCCAGCCCCCCACATGCTGATCTCCTAGTGGGCTTAAGGTTCTAGGTACCATAACTCTCCAACTTTGTAATGCAGGGAATTTTGGAGACCATAGATTTCTAAATGCACTTAAATCATCTTTGCCTAGGAACCATGTAAGCTGCTTGACCACAGCAAGCCAATTCCAAGCACACAAGCCATTCATTGCTGACAGTGTTGATGTACAGATACGGCTACAGAATGCAGAGGGAATTGGCTACTGTACTGCCGGATTCCCAGTTCCATTTGCTCATGTATATGTTGATCGTTGTAGCTGTTAGAAATACTCTGATGAGAGCCAAATGAGTGGGAATGCAAGGAGGGTGTTAAAATATTTTATATTTTTCTAGGTTTTTTTTAACTAACTGTACAGTTGCCAACAAAGTAGGGACTAGATCTACTTTGAAGAGACAAAAACACATAAATTCCAGACTTGCTTTAATTCTTAGAATGATACAGAAGTTGTAGTCCATAATAGTTTTAAACCCGAAATTACAAAGTTGATTTCTAATGTTATGTTTTATCATTGTTAGAAATTATGTTTTAAAGTGGAGAATCTAGCCAAGTGTTGTGGCTGTGTTCCTATAATCCTAGCATTTAGGAGATGGAGGCAGGAGAATGGCAAGCTTTAGGCCAGCCTAAGATATCTAATGAATTAAAAGAACCCTGGGCTATGAACAGACATCCTGTCTCAAAAAAACAAACAAACATGTCATGCTCAAGTTCTAAAACAGTTTCAGCACCTTGTGGCAATTCTGGCATTGTGGTTTCTTTTTAAAATCACATAAATAATATAAAATATGTTTTTGTTTAAATCTGAGGTGTAAGGATATGGGGCTGACTATCCAAAGCAGCTGACAGTGCTTTCCTTGTGCTCCCACAGGCCTGATACTTTTCTGGGATTGTGTGATGTCTGAAACTGGGAAATGTTCAGAGTATGTGTATATATATATATATATATATATATATATATATATATATATATATATATATATATATATATATATATGCTAGGGCCCCTAGAGGAGGGGTTGGTGGTTGTTGATCATTTCATTTAGGGCAGTTGGCTAAGGTTTGTTAGTCATGCTCAAAGAAGAAACAAAAGGAAAGAAATTAGACTCAGGGATTTTCCTAATTCCCCTGTCCCTTCTCTTCTTTCTCTCCTATCTAACATTAATGGGTGAAACCAAGGGAGGATAAAGGGTAGGAAAAAGAAGAACCCACCAAGTTGCAAAGACCAGCTTCAAAGGAACTCAGTGTAAATAGAGAGTGACACAGCGTGCCCCTGGAGAGTCCACGGCCTCTTGGAGAGCGAAGTCTCACTCATCTGTGGATAGCCACTGTCAGACAGACGGCCTGGCACTTTTTACCTCAGCATCATTACTTCTTCAGGAAGGCCACAGGAGCCATAAACTTGTGTTCACTGCAGTCTCACACACATATATATGTACGTGTGTGTGTGTGTATAAAATAGCTCTCTCCAAAAGGATCATTCACCAACAAAACAAATCAAAGACTTTGAGCCAAAATTAAATTCAAGTGAAATGTTTCTAGCTTTACATTAAATGCTAATTTTCCCAAGTGAAACTTGACTTACTATATCTGCACCAGTTACCATACTGCCAATACATAAGTTTTCAAGGCATATTTATTACATGACTTTGTTTTGCCTTCACAATAACAAGTACTACTCATATTTCAGGTGATATCCTACTTTATAAATGAGGAAAATGCTCCAGTATTTAAGTGAGGTTTTTGTTTTGTTTTTACATAATAAGCATACTTTATTTACATGAGGACTAAGGTCTGTAACATCCACTTTCTGACGCCTTCCCTGGCTCACTGCTTAATTCTTCATCAAAAATAGTGACTATAGGTAAACGGTGAAAACTGTCTCCTGGTTGTTTACTATGTGCTAGTTACTCTCAGCATATTCAAAGTGTTAACTCATGTAATGATTTGACAACATATAACTTAGCTTCTCCTCACATCATGGACCTTGAAGGATTGCCTGTCCTCGGATTCTTCCCTCCTGGCCTGGTACTTGGTACTTGCATCTCAGGGCTCTTAGTACCACCTTTTACCCAATAGTCCCTTATGTGAGCATCTGACTCTTACCCACCCTGTCATCATCAGCATCTCTTTTTGGCTCAGTCCCGTCTTCAGTCTAAATGATTTTGGTTTTGGACCCCGGGGCAAGGGACTGAGGTGATCAACACAGGCCTGGCTTTCAGGTTCTCCCAGAATTCCTCAGTCCCTACCTGGCATATCCTGCCCCTAACCCTGAACTTTCCAGCGTATTCCCCAAAGGTCCTTCCCTATAATAATCCAGACAATTTGCTCTCCCCTCCTCTCTCCTCTCTGTGTGAGCTCTTTTTCTCCCCCCCCCCCCATGGCAGTTTCCCTGGCCTCAATCCTTGGAACCAGTTAACTCGCCCAAGAGCAGCTTCCCAATAGACCTGCCATTAATATAATGTAATCTGGTTTAAATCGGTTCATTTCTACAGCAGTGGAGAAATAACCTATCGATAAGCACTGGATCAGATCCAGTAGCTAAGCACAGAATTGTGACATTATTGGGCCAGTTTCTCTGAGCCTCTTCACAGTCCTTTCTTTAGTGACATTGATCACAGTCATCCAAAACCTTGTTAAAATCCCTAATCCCAGATTTTCTCTTTAGCAAGTCTGAGCAGACTTTAGAACTAGCTGGTCTTCCTCGTGATCTCCCAGGTGACACTGGTGATCTCCCAGGTGACACTGGGGCTGCTGGTGGGAGATCACATTTTAGAGAATCACTGGTTATAGACTGAGCAATATATAGCCTGCCATGTCTTGCCTCTTCAGACTCTAGTCATTTCCATACTTCTCTGAGTCAGTTTCAAGGCCAGCCACTCTCACTTGACTGCTAGGTGAGATAATCTACTCTCACTTTGCAATTGACAGCCTGATCACCTGATTATTCTAGGATCTCACACTCCACTTAGATTAGGAATTGGCTGTCAGCTCATCCTAAGGAAGGTGTGTGACCAACCCTGGCTAGGGCTCAGCAGCTGAGGCCCCAAGTGGTGGGGAACTCAGAGTAGGTGCTTACACTGGCAGCTGCCGAAAATAGGTACATGCATAGGAGAGCAAGCTGGGCAGTGATTACCACACCCACCATTCATCTACCATCATGTATCTGGGGCTAAGACACAAAATTCAAGATAATAACAAAATTGAGTGATAAGTGTTGGGGTAAGCCATCCACAGCATACCCAAGAACAGAGTTCCCTGGAAGGCGAACTGGGACTGAAAGACTAGATGGGAGAGAAAAATGGACACCAAGACAAAATCCCTCTGCTCAAGTTATCCCTCCTTACTCAAGAATCTTTTTAGGTTATATGAGGGTAGACCCCAGCCCCAGCCAAGTCCATGCAAGCGCCTGGAAGCAGTCCAAAGTCCTGTGCACTGTGGAATGTCTCAGCAGGAAGCAGGATCTGAGCAAGGCACAGAGGCAGGTAGCAGGAGTCAGGGCTAAGCAGAGGCAGTTAGCACAACAAAAGAAGCCAGCCTTAGTTGGAGAGCCACACCATAGGTGTTTTCCTGTGGCCTGCCTTCAGAGGCAGCAGGTCTGCTCCCAGCCTGAAGCAGGCTGGGGGGAGGGGACTACAGATAAGGATAAACATTTGTAAAATGCAGCAAGCCTCCCTCGACCAGCAAGAAAGTCACGCCACCACCGGGATCTTCTCAGTCAGCTTTATTCAGGAGCACCTTGATAGTAGATTCCCAGGACCCTGGACAGCAGCAGAGCTGCTGCTTTTATAGTCTCCCAGGGAGGGAGAGGGGGTGTCGTAGTAGATGCGGATTGGTGCACCAAGATACACCTCATTAGCATGTGGCCCGTTCATTGGTGCCACAAGCCACACCCATTAGCATATTGCCTGCTCATTGGTGCCTCAAGCAGTGCCTCATTAGCATATTTCCCTTCGGGAGGGGCTACTACTTGAGGAGGGCCTGAGGAGAGAGCTGCGCATGCGCACTAGGCTCTCCTCCCTGGCAGCCTGCCGGTCCTGTGCCATCTTGTAATGGGGTGGAGCCGCAGGCTTCCAGAGCCGCAGGCATTCCCGGAGCCGGACGGCCTTCCCGGGAGCCTGGACAAGGCTTTCCCAGGAGTCCAGGTGGCAGCTTTCCCGAGAACCAGCAGGCGGCGGCCTTTGCCGAGGCGCCGGCGGGTGGCACGGCCCTTGCCGAGGCTCCAGTGGGTGGCGTGGCCCTTGCCGAGGCTCCGGCGGGTGGGCGTGACCCTTGCCGAGGCTCCGGCGGGAGCCGCTATCCCTCCTGAGGCAGCAGCTTCCTACATCTCCCCCTTCTTTATTAATTAAATATGAAGTCCTACAAATCTGGTCAGCGAACACCCCGGCCTGAGGGAGCAGCCTTTGACAAGTGATTGATAGGAAATCAGGCTACCATCAGACACGACCACCAGTCTGTCTCTGCAGAGATCTGGAGTAGGAGGAGATGCCACTAGCACGTTGCTGGTGGACTAGGCTGTAACAGAGGTCAAATATTGTGACACTCTGTCAGCAAAATTAAGTTTCCTTACTCTGTCATCCTTTGAGGTGGTATAGTGGGAGTCATTAGGTCTGTCCCTAAACAGAGGAAGTATCGGCAAACCAGTCTGCTAGGAAATCATTACAAACTCTTAAGAGAGACCAACCAGAACTCAGGCGAAATGCCCTCATCTATGGCTATCAGGGCTTGAACAATGACAGTTTTCAGTTGGGCCTGAGTGCGTCTCATACTACATAACAACCAGAGGCAAAGTACACAACCTGCAAACACCAGGACACCCCAAAGTAGCATCCTAGCCCATTCTTTAGAAAAGGAAAAGGCATTGGATAGCCAAGAAGTGACATTTCTCAAGGTGACAGGGTCAACTCTGGTGCCGTTCAGGATAGAAATCTGGATAAGGAGCTTCCGGAACAGTCGTTCTGCCTCCGCAGTCCAATTCCCTTGAAGATACTCCGACAACTCCCTGCTATAATTAAAGTTTTCAGACATATCAGCAGTTAGTGGGGTAATATACAAATTCTTAAAATGGGAAACACAGGAAAATTGAATCAACCGAAATAGTTCTTAGGGACTGTCCAAGTGCAGGCGACAGCCCATAATTTTAACATATTACCCATTTGTAAATTCATCAGGAGTATCAATAGATGTAGATGTTTCTTCATTATCCTTTTTCTCTGCTGCATCTTCCAAGGGAGGGGTCACTCTTCGTATCAGTCTCTCAGGTATCCAAATTGGTTCTTTGTCCCTAGGAAAAACACAAACCGCTCCCCTGGACTGTGAAATGACCGGGTCTGGACCTAGCCACGACCCAGATTAAACAGAGAAAGTAATGGAAAGGTTTTAATTCATAATTTGGCATCTTCAGGTAACATTGAATCCAATTAATGTCACCTAATAATCTTTGGAAATCATTTAAAGTCCTCAAATTATCCTTCCTAAACTCTACCTTTTGTGGCACTATCTGTTTTGTTCCTACTTTGGCTCCTAAATAATCTCAAAAAGCTATAGATATAAATCTTAACATCCTGTCCAGGTGAACAGCCACTCTCTTTTAGCTCTGCATCGAGCTGTCCACCTAGTTTGAGGAGGTGCTGCTTTACTTGTGGGATGCCCATATTTGGAATAAGCCACAGGACTCCATCCTGATACCAAAGAAACCATCTTATGCATCCCACATGGGCTCTTTTTATAGGAGAACACAAGCTACCCTTCAAAGATACATTAAAACAAACATTCCTTTTCCATGATTGTGGATGGCAATTGCAAAGATTTATTGGTTCCAAAAATCCTATGAAAAACCATAGCATCCACTCTAGTTCCACACTTGCTTTCAATGTGCCCTGATTCCAGGCAAAATCTAGGTCTCTGCCAAGTTTGTCCCAGCAGGGAACAGTAAGACTCCCCGATACCGCAAACCAAGGGGCCACAGTATCACACTCCTTCAAAAACCTTTCAAGGGTGGATTGTTTGATTTAAAAATTTTTTGATATAAGCAGCTCCTGAAGAGCCAAAAAAATTGGGTGTGAATGAGAAGCACCCATGATTACTTACTCCTTTTCTAACTACACTCTTTTTCTTTATTGTCTCTTACCCAAGAACTTTCTCTTGCCCCATTTACCTGGGAACTTTATTGAGGTTTATCTTCTTCTGACCTTTTCTTGCTTTATTTTTGAGCTGATACCCTTTATCATCTAGGTGGTATTGCTCCCTCTCATTTTTAACAGCCTCCACATCCACCTCTTCTTCCGAAGAGGAATCGAGGTTGGAAAGCTGCAATTACTTGAGAGAGGGGTAAATCCCCTTTTCTTGTTCCCCCTTAATATTTAAGAGTAGGTTCTAGCCTCCCTTTCAACAATATAGGGAAGCATAACCTCTCTAAAATATTCCGGGAAGCTTATCGGTACCGCCACTCCGTAGCGGATGAGTTCTGACCCCACGAAGATAATCTTCAGTTCCTGAAGAGTTCAGATCCCACGAAGATCTTCTTCAGTTCCTGAAGAGTTCAGATCCCACGAAGATCTTCTTCAGTTCCTGAAGAGTTCAGATCATCTTCGGTTCCCGAGTTTCGGCACCACTTGCGGCGCGCCTCCCTCGACCAGCAAGAAAGTCACGCCACCACCGGGATCTCTCAGTCAGCTTTTTTCAGGAGCACCTTGATAGTAGATTCCCAGGACCCTGGACAGCAGCAGAGCTGCTGTTTTTATAGTCTCCCAGGGAGGGGGAGGGGGGGTGTCGTAGTGGATACGGATTGGTGCACCAAGATACACCTCATTAGAATGTGGCCCGTTCATTGGTGCCACAAGCCACACCCATTAGCATATTGCCTGTTCATTGGTGCCACAAGCAGTGCCTCATTAGCATATTTTCCCTTCGGGAGGGGTTACTGCTTGAGGAGGGCCTGAGGAGAGAGCTGCGCATGCACACTAGGCTCTCCTCCCTGGCAGCCTGCCAGTCCTGTGCCATCTTGTAACGGGGTGGAGCCGCAGGCATTCCCGGAGCCAGACGGCCTTCCCAGGAGCCCGGGCAGCAGCTTTCCCGAGAGCCGGCGGGTGGGCGCGACCCTTGCCGAGGTGCCAGCAGGAGCCGCGACCCCTCCTGAGGCAGCGGCTTCCCACAGTAAAACTCAAAAGTATTTTTAAAGGATGAGCAGAATAATCAATTTTTTTTTTTTTTTTTTGGTTTTTTGAGACAGGATTTCTCTGTGTAGCCCTGGCTGTCCTGAAACTCACTTTGTAGACCAGGCTGGCCTCGAACTCAGAAATCTGCCTGTCTCTGCCTCCCAAGTGCTGGGATTAAAGGCGTGCACCACCACTGCCCGGCTAGAATATCAAATTTTAAATAACAATTATTGATATTTATTTCTCATTTGCCTCTAGCTCAAATACAGCTTAATATGCCCTCCCTCACTGATGTGAGAATCTTTGAAGTTATTGGGGTGTCTGCTTTTCTCACAGATGTACCATTAGTTAAAAGAGTATCACCCATAATACATATTCAACAAATATTTCTTGGATGAAATATTTAAGGCCTTTGAAGGAGTTATTACCACTGTCAGCCCTTGCCGTTTTCCTACTCTCTTTTCTGGCCATTTCTAG
Source organism: Mus minutoides (assembly GCA_902729485.2). Taxonomy (NCBI): domain Eukaryota; kingdom Metazoa; phylum Chordata; class Mammalia; order Rodentia; family Muridae; genus Mus; species Mus minutoides. Next base: position 1,839,161 of record LR749629.1, on the reverse strand, counting down.
ACAATGTTTACCATATGTGATAGGCTGTCTCCATAGGATAGGAAACTCAGAGAAAACACCTGAGCAAACAGGGTGCTAGAAACCATACAGAAATTGGGTAGGTGCTGCCCCACAGTGTAACTCAGTGTCTATAGCAGCCGATTTGGTGAATTTGCTAGGAGCCTAAGCTCCACCATAGCAGTTCATCTAAGACAGCAATTGGTCCTCTTATATTGTCTGCTGTAGACTTTCCTCTCCCTTGGACAGAACTGTTGGCACAGGAAACAAAATAAGTCAGTAATTTATAGTATGGTGGGTGATTTTTAAAATGCATTGGGTAAGTCAAGGTATATTTTACAATTTTTAATGGGTTAATGTAGGCTTCACTGGGAGAGTTTTGGTTTTATATTTTATTTTTTGTCCTGCATGCATACGTGTGTTTGCAGAGTGAGTCTTGATGAATGATTCCTTGGTGATACAGGGAATCGGCAGGGAGTGTGGATACATGGATAGAACAGCTAATAAAAGGCCCAGTGGCTGGACTAGATTCAGACATGAAGAGACCACAAAGGAGATATGGTTTGTATATGCTCAGCCCAGGGAGTGATAAGGAAAGACTCAGGGGTTTCCAAAGTCCTGGCTATCTAGGTGCTACTAACTGGGGTGGGGTGGGGTGTAGTTGGAAGCAGAATGGGGTGGAGGGCAAGGACTGATGATGGTGACTAGCCCCAGGCTGGGGGAAATGGGAGCTCCCAGTGGTTGTCTGGAGCACAGAGAGGCCTTCTATGCAGTAGATTTAGGTTGTGGCTCTGTAGGCGCAAGCCTTCTCCATGGTCCCCTTGGTGGGTCTCGATGAAAGAGACAGTCCTTGGTTGCAAACTGTTTATTGGTTGTTTATTGTGGAAAATGAATGCATACCAACTTCTCAGGGTGAGCCAGAAGTTAAATATCTTTTATATGAAGGCATGTATGGGAAGAGAAGGTTATTGGCTAAACCCTCAAGGCCTCTAGGTTCCTCATTAGCATGGAGAACTCTGTTTTGGGCTATGTGACCGACATGGGTAGTGTGGCACGTGTACCAGGTCAGGAATCTGCAGGAGCAGGGAGGCGCCTACTGTTTTAAGTGGGTACCTGGGTACTGGGGGTCTCATACCTGCTCTACCTTACCAAGTTTTTTTGGCATGGGTTCATTGTCTCACAATTCCTTCTTTTCTTTTTATAAAGGAGAGGTGGCATTGGAGTGACTGTCTCTAATGTTATTTGTAGTGAGCTGGGTCTGGTTATTAGCCTCTCTCTAAGGCAAGGGCAGTACATGAAATTCAGATTTGGGGAGTCTTATTTTGTGACATCTGGTTGGGGGCTCTAGAGTGAAGAATTAATAGAATGAATAAGTATATATTTGAAGGATTTAATTAGCTGACTTTGAAATGGATCATACAGCTGGATCATACATGAGAAGCTGAGAACCCAAGCAGCTGGTGTTCTCAGTCATTGGAGTAACCCCACAGTGACTAACACCAGAGAAAAACCCAGGCCAAGCAGCTGGGGACCTCAGCAGTGCAAATCTGGTACTGAAAACTGGGGAGGAGGGTTGTTCCTGGAGTGCTGCTGGTCCATAGTCAATAATGGAAACCTGGAAACATGGTCATGAGTCAGCCTAGGAATCAGCAGCAATGAGAAGAATTAACTCAGCGGCAAGAGAGAAGGCCAAGCATCAAACGCTAAGAAACACTCCTCTTGTGGTGCCTCCTTATCTGGGCTGCCTCCAAAAGTGTCAGCTCACAACTGGGGCAGGTTATCCCACGTCAATTAAGGCAATTAAGATAATTCCTCAGTCTTTGCTGAGACTACTTCAAAAATGAAGACCATTCTCAGCCCTCTATCAGCCTCCCAGAAAAACGTCAACATCACTGTTAAGAGATGTGCAGGCATTGTAATGGACCCCAGAGGAAATCTGGAGGGCCATCAATGTAAAGCAAAGTCTCTTTGGAAAGAAAAAGAGGATGCTCTTGGTTGATAAAAGGTGAGGACCCAGGAACTGGCTACTGTCTGAACTGTCTGTAGTTATTTTCAGAGTAAAATCAAGGATGTTTGATCTGATACATGATGAGGTCTGTGTGTGCTCACATCATGTCTCCATTAAGGAGAGTGGGACTGTGGTTGAAATCTAAAATGTCTCGATCTACGGAGTTCAAACAAAGACAGGTGCTGCCTGTTCCCTTTCTCACACCCAGGGGATGAGTTAATCCTTGAAGGAAATGGTCCTGAACTTGTTTCAAATTCAGTATTTTTGAATCAACAAGCCACATCAGTTAAAAAGAAGGATATCAGAAAGTTTCCAGATGTCATCTATGTATCTGAAAATAGAACAGGGGAGCAGGCTCATAAGCAAGACCTAAGTTACCTACTTCTGGAAAGAAAACAGTAATAATAGTAATAATAATAATAATAATAATAATAAATTATCATTATTATTACTATTCTGCAATTGATGCTACCCACTCAGGTGATTCTAAGTTGTAGCAAGTTGATATGGAAACAATCACACCGGAGACAATTCATGCTCCATGGCCTGGACAGGTCTGAGGAGAATACGGGATTATAAAGATAAGGAGGATGAGTCACTACTACTGTGACTAGTACTATATTTGCCATAACCTTAGATATTACATATATAAATATATATATATACATTTAACATACACATACACAAATTGTACAATATACAGACAATATATAGGTAGATAATTAGCTTACACAGAACTAAGTTAGAAAGTTATTATGAAATGACCACAAAGCCCAAGAGGATGTTAATGTTTCAAGGTCATAGGCTAGCAAATGGACTATGTGGAGCTAGACTTGTGAAGGTCCTGATGTAAATGTAAGCTACACTAATACACCTTCCAAAAAAATAACTCTTGGAGCATACTAGAATGGCCAAAGCCATGAGGAGTATTGACCCCTCTCCCACTCAGTCACAATTCACTTTCAGAAAAAAGTATGGGGTAGCAGCCTCCTGGTGACCAGGGTAAGTGCCAGGCTGAGGGTGTTTCTCTTGTCCATTGAATGCAGATCTTGACAGCTATTCACATAGTCAAAAGCAGAGAAGTCATTTTCTGCCTAGATTTGGGCTCCACATCTAAGAAACAGTGCAGCAAGACTGCAGAGCCACTGTAGCTGGAATGTCCTGCAGCCTTGCAGCCTCATTCATAAGAGGCCCCAGAACACCTGCCACATGTGGAAAACGACCCTGCAAAAGACTTCTCTTTGTTTTCCTTCAAACACACCCGAGTCTTTTCATAGGAAACTTTTCTGTCACTTTTCAGAACTGTGCCATGGGCCACTGTCCTAAAGGGCATCTTGTTCTCTGTCCTTGCCTGCTTTGGACACTGATGGTGTCCAGTGCATAGATGGGCCAACTTAGAAACACTTAGTCAGCCTATCCACCACTAGAGGGCATGAAGTACCCAACAGAGGAACCTGGACGGCTGCAAATGTGAAGGGTAAGATTCCTGGTGCTCAGCTCTCATCCTGAAACATATTTCTTCCAAAATCAGCCTCATCTGGAAGCCTGCAGAGGAGGCATGTCATTTGTGTCATTTGAAAAATCTGGAAAAATTGCTTCATCTTAAGGTTTGGTGGTGGTTGTGATGGTAGGGAGCCTAGACCACATAGCAGCATCCCCTGAGCCTATGCAATATCAGACTTGTTCTGTAGGACCAACATTTAATAATGTGACTCTTCAGGAGGTTCTGGGCATAAAGTCACACTCCACAGCCACAGGCTTCTCAGAGAAATTCTGACTATCAGTAGTGAAAACAAAACAAAGCAAAAACAAGAATAGGCAATACACACGTTACTACCCAGACAGATCAGAGTGTGGGTGGGACTGGCCAGCAAATGGAGCTGTTGTTCTCTAACTCTGTGATTGCCTGAACTTGAGCTTCTGAACATCAAGAAACCACACGTACTATGTAATACAAGCTGTGTCCTAGGCAGTGGGGAAATAATGTGTCTCTCTGGCTGCTGAGTATTAATTACATTCTAGTGAAGATTCTATACACTTCCTGCATAGTATATGACATCATAGCTCATGGTCTTTTCAACTCTATTTTCCACTGTAAAACTGACACATTCAAGAGGCAGGTAAGATTGCCCTTTGGAAAGTTGGTTTCTGGAAGCACAAAGGAAACTCATTCATACTTTATTCTTCATTATTCAAGGATTTTCTATTCAAGTGTTCTACCACCAAGTGTCATCCTCACTCTGTGGTTTATAATCTGCCTTCTATGCTATTGGCTCTGGTAGGCTCAAGAGAACTACAATGACTTTTCTAAGTACCATGATCTCATCTAGGGCCATTGTTTGAAGAATTTGTTCAGTCTTCCTGACTAGGTTGCATCTCCTCACTAACTGAAGAACCATGAGAACGCACATTGGCTCTTCAAGGCTTAAGCAGTCAGATGCACACACAGTTGTCTGACTCATCCACAGTGTATGGGCAACATTATGAAAGAAACAGTGCCTGTGGGACAAACAGTGATCTGCTGCATTTGATATCTCTTTGTCATACTTTCTGATCATCCCACTGATTCAGTGAGCTAGCCTATTACTTTCAGCAAGATTATTGTGTATTTAAAACCACAAAGATGAGTTTTGGTCCTTGGAGCTATAAGACTCTGATATACACAGGATGAAAAATGATTAAGCAGTTGACCTCATCCAGCACCTAGATGGAAAAAAAAATGGGATATTCATCAGTTGACAAACAGTGTGACTGGCTATAAGAAACTCGCTATTCTGGAAGGATGAATACCTCAATAAATAATGATGTGGTTTCATAAAATAACATTAGATTTTGTGATGGCTAGTTTTATGTCAACTTGATACAAGCTAGTGTCATCAGAGAGGAGAGAGCCTCAACTGAGAAAATACCTCTAGAAGTAGTCAACTTCTGGGCTGTAGTCAATCCTGTAGAGTATTTTCTTAACTTGTGATTAATGTGGAGGGCCCACCTCATTGTGGGTGGCACCACCCAGGTCTGGTAGTCCTGGACTCTATAAGAAAAAAGGCTAAGCAAGTCATGAGGATCAAGTCAGTAAACTGCACTCCCGATCATGCTTAGATATTTTAAATGCACGTTTAATAAGGATTCACAAATGCCTCAACTGCCTCAACCCCCAGCCCACCATCCAAAGGTAAGGAAGAAAAGATGCTAAGTAGGACAAGGTGATGTGGCCCTGTTTAGAAGTAGTTCTTTGAGGCGATTCCAATCGTCATTTGTCAGGATACCAACAGTTCAGAAGTTCAGTAGTGTCAGGATAGTGAGGGACCCTAAGGGGTTTTCCAGTCCCACACCCTCCTTACAGCTTCCCCTTCCGCCAGGAGTCAAGGCTAGGCCAAGACCCATTCTCCACTCACAAAACATTCTTGAATAAAAAATTCTCAGAATGTGCTGATAGTCACCTGACCATCTGGAAAGTCCCAGGTAGAGTTCAAATGCATGTCATGCTTGCTAGCCAATAGATTTAAAAGTCAATATGCTTAGCCAATAAGTTTGAACTGTAACCTTGCTGATGTAACATGTGCCCCTAAAATGTAACCTTGTTGATGTAATTTGTGTCCCTAAAAAGTATAAAAACTGCTTGTAATAGCCAATCGGGGTCGCCTTCTCATCACTCACCTCTAGGGACTGATTGAGGGTGGATCCCGATGCACCAGAAAACAAACCTCTTGCTTTTGAATTGATCTGTATCTCGGTAACTCACTCTGGGGCATCTGGAAGTAAGTACCACTGACCGAGGGTCTTACAGATAGCAAACAGGAATCCGCAGTGGTAAAATGGTCCAACATAGTCAGCCAGGCCTCCGCCAAATTAGCATAAGTCAGCAGGAAGTGACCAGGATCCGCCGCCGGGATGTCAGGATGTCTTTGCTGTGTCTAGATCAGTGAGGGGGCACAAGACCAATGAAGCACTTCAAAGCTAGCTAAGCAAGCGCACCAGCACTATCTGTTGAGCCCTATTTATACTCTCCCCAAACATCACGTGTCCTCCCTCAGGTCTTGTAGTTTCAAGAGAAAAGGAGCACCAGGGGGTGTAATGGAGCTAAGTTCACTGCTCCAGGAGATTAAAAAGTTCAAAGAAAAGCCTGATGCCAAACGAAATAAAGGAAGTGGTGACCTTAGGGAAAACCCCCACCCAGCTAAGCTTCCAACTTGTGAAAAGAAGTTAAAGAAATGCTTAAGTAGTAAAGGAAACCATGAACACCAAAAGCCAATTGATCCAAATGTAATTGTAATTGAAGGAGAGAGCCAAGTCCCAGCCCCAATAGGCAGCAGAACTTGGCAGCTCTGGCCATGTGTTCTGGTTTTACAGTCAAAGACAAAAAAAAAAAAAAAAAAAAAAAAAAAAAAAAAAAAAAAAAAAAAAAAAAAAAAAAAAAAGAAAGAAAAAAAGAATAATAAGCTGTGGAATCTCCCTCTGTGGCTAATGAAAGGTGAGGCCAAGCCTGTGTGGAGGATGTTTCTGCATGGAGGCTCAGAGAGGCCATTATGTGAAACTGTGAAGGTGAAGCCTGTATTGTATTGGAGAACCTAAGAGGTTGGAGAGGAATGGCATACTGCCGACACAAAAGCTGCTAACAAGGTGTAGAACCAGCCCAAGAAAGATTGCTATGAATTTCAAAAAAATGTGAACTTTGGACTTTTAAACCATGTTGAGACTGGTCTAGACTACTGGGACTTTTGAAGTTGGACTGAATGCAGTTTTGCATTATGATTACAGGTCTATGGAGGATGGGAACAGGGAGTGAAATGTGATGGTTTAAATTAGAATGGCCCCCATAAGCTCATATATTTGAATGCTTAGTTACTAGAAGTAGCACTATTTCAAAAGATTTGAAGGATTAAGAGGTGTGGCCTTGTTGAAGGAAGTGTGTCAACTGGGGGTAGGCCGAGGTTTCAAAAGCCCATTCCAAGTCAAAAAATCTTTTTGTTCTTGTTGTTGTTGTTTGTTTGTTTGTTTGTTTGTTTTTGTCTGCCTGTGGATCAGAATTCAGAACTCTTAGCTACTGCTCCAGTCCATGTGTGCTGCCATGATAATGGTCTAAACCTCTGAAACTGTAAGCAAGACACCAATTAAATGCTTTCTTTCATAAAAGTTTGCTTGGTCACAGCATCTTTTCACAGCAATACAACAAAGACTAGGACCACTGTATAAAGACTGAGGAGGGGGCAGGAAGGGGAGCCCAGACCAGAATGGGTGTGGTGGGATTGAGGTATAGTCTGTTCTTGCTATCATAAAATATTTCAGAGCATGTAAGTTATTCTTCACAGTTCTGTTGCTAGAAAGACCAAGGATCAAGGCACTAGCAAATTTGTCTTGTGGTAGAAGGTGACTATTTCTAAGGTTGCATCATCATATTATGACCTCACACAGCAGAGGAGCAGCTGGGACTGGCCTCAAAGCATTCTGAGAACTCTCTTATGCATCCATTAATCCCACTCACATGATCAGAGCCCTCAAGTGTAATCACTTCCCCTAAAGCCCAAATTTTTGATACTGACACATATGAATTTTAAGATTAAGCTTCTATATGAATTTTAGAATGATATGTATTATAAATTTTATCAGTGTTTTGAAGAGAATGATATTTTAACCCAATCTTAAATGTAAACTAAATCAATTGCAGAGACCCTGAGAAAAGATAAAGTATTTTCTATGTCAAAGGTCACAAGATAGATTCATTATGGTATATAATTAAGCAGCTTGCTGTTGCTAGAACCTCTGTGATCCAAGTGAAGAAAAATGGTGTTGACAGGGCAGACACAAAATGAAGGGGATGCAGTCAGGGAAGAAATGGGCTTAAAACTTTAGATGACTTATGTGAAAAGGTAGGATCTGGAATACCTGCTGAAGAGAGTGGGGAGGGATAAGGAGAAAGATTCAGTAGAATGGATGGCCTAGGAGGAACTGGCATATCATATTTTTTGTTGCTATGACAGAAAGGCTAAGAGAAACAATTTAATGGATGGAAAATTTATTTTGATTCATTATGGCAGAGAAGGTATAGTGGCTCGGACTGGCTTGGTTCATGGCACTGGCAGCTTATAGCATAGCTTCTTCATCCCTCTTTAGACAAGAAACCAGAGGGCTTGACCTGGAACTATAGAACTGGGTTATAAATTCTCAATGCCACTACCCCAGTGGCCTACTCCTAGAATGGGAGTCCACAATATCCCAAACACTACCACAAGATGGGAACTAACTATTAGGGACATGAGCCTATGGAGAACATTGAGCATTCTATAACATCCAGAGACCATGACTATCTAGTGTAACTACTCACACGACTAGCACATTTTCTCCAGAAGGCATATAAACTAGTGTGTAGTAAAGAAGGACATGGCCTAGAATGAAGGTTTTCTTGTATGTATGATGTCAGACACCTGCATTTGGAAATATGTGTCTTCAGTATGTTCAGAAAGAATTAGACACACAGTCAAAAGCTGTCTTTGGTTCAGATGGAGGAGAAATCATTAGGAAAGAATATAAATGTAGAAAGATACAGGCTGGACTAGAATCTGCCTCATGTGGGTCTCAAGCCACTCTATGCCCCAAAGCTAAAGTCCTTTTAATTTCTGAGTATAAAAGAAACTTGTGAATAACAGAAAATTCAAAAATACTTCAGCACATCTCACTGTGAGTTCCAAAATGTTTTCCCTATTTTTGTAATATATTGTCATACCTTCTTCCATGAGGAACATTTGTATTTTTTTTTCATTTGAAAAGGAAAGCATAACATTGCAGCAAACCTAGAGAGTTTTCTGTGTGAGAAGGATGTCACACATTCTCCTGTGCCAAGAGTCAGTATGAACCACTTACATATAGGAGAACTCAAAAGTAGAGGACTTAACGATAGTTGCTTGAGGTCAATATGGACAGCCAGTGGTAAAGCTGAGGTCCACATCCATCAGGTCTTCAGATATGATATCCTAGCTACAAAATTTACTGGTTCCTTGGAAACCACCCTTCCTTGCTGTTGCTAAGGCCTGATTCCTGTCTCCTACATTCATGTGTTGCAGTCACGATCTTCCACACTTCCAAAGCTGACTACCTTTGGAGAGATGGTGTTTGAAAATTAACTATGTTAAAATGAGGCCATTGTGGTAGAGTGTAATCCAGGAACAGTGCTGTCCACTTACAAAGAGATTTGGATGCTGGTGTGTCCAACAGGAAGACTACATGAAGACACAGCTAAGTCATTTGTGGGTCAAAGAAAGATCCTTAGAACTCCCTCACTCAGGGAATCAACCCCACTGACATGTTGCCTTGCTGGCATTAAACTTCTAGCCCAACCCTGTGAGAAAAAGAATTTCTGGTCTCTTATACTTCCATCTCTGTCTGATACTTTGTTCCAACAGCCCTGGAAAACTAATATGAGCAAAGGAAGATTGCAGTAAGTGTGGGACACCACTATTGTTTGTGAAGTCTGTTCATATTGAAGTTTTAAAAATCTGTGAAAATACATCATTGCATTAGATACATAAAGAGACCACATCTTAAAACAAACCATCGGAATCCATTTCTGTAACAGTGGTAATGGCAGAAATCATCTCCATATGCATTGAAGTAGGACCTGTGAAACTGTTCTGTAGGAAAGGGCAGCTTAATTAAAACCACAGAGTGCTTGCTAATAGCTTCCTCCTCTCTGGTAAGCCCAGCAAGAGAAGCAATAAGCAGCAGGGGACATAGATGTATTGACTGCCGGGAGCTGAGCACTGAGCAAACTTGGATGGCAGCAGCACATTCATTAATAATGAATCCTGTCCTTCCTCATGTCTTCTGAGTTTCCCAATAATACTACAATCATTGGTTTAAAACAGGAGACTTTCAGTAACCACAGGCAATTCAGAGATTCTTAGAAAGTATGATACTGCATTCTAGGGGAAAACAATTTCCGGCGTGTATTTCCTAAGACAATTCATATTTAGTATTGGCATGCAGGTGGCTTGTGTTGGCATGGAAGGTTTCTTTGGGCTTAGGATTCTAGAAGTTATTTGAGCCTAAGGCCCTAGAAGGCCAATATTCTGACTATTGAAGATAAGAAATAAACTCAGAAAAACCCAGCCACAGGTCTGAATCAGGTCTGAACAGGATTTGAAGGCTTTGCAGATTTGAAGGAAGCTCATAGCCTTGACCAACTAACTAGTCTTGTTTTCAGCTCTATTCTATGCTTTAAGTATGTGGTGGGGAAAAGATCTTAGTTGGCACAATGATTGCATTACAGACACAATCCCCAAGATCAACATTAAGGAAAAGAAAGGGTGAGCCAAGTGTGGTGCTATATGCCTGTATTCTATGTGGGACTGAGAATGTGTAGACAGGTGGATTCCTGATGCTTGCTGCCAACAAGCCAAGCATACTTGGCAAGTTCCAGGCTAGGGTACACCCACACACATATAAGCACACGCACACACATACACACACACACACAGAGAAAGAGAGAGAGAGAGAGAGAGAGAGAGAGAGAGAGAGAGAGAGAGAAGCAGAGGCAGAGGAAGAGAGGAAGGGAGAGAGAGCCATATATTTCCCATTTGAACAAGTTTAAAACCAGGACACTTTAGTGTTTCCTTTTGACTGAAGTTACTGTCTCATTTCTCTTTAGGCCAGGGAGAGAGGCTGTTCTGTGGGGTACTTTTTCCCACACCAAAACGGGATGGGGTTTTGTCTTAGCTGATATAACGTAGGCATAATAGATGTCTTTAGAAAAACCCATCTCAGTCTGGGTTTGGGATACCCATATGAAAAGGCTATTTCATTCAGATTTGGGGTAGATGGTAAAGTTCATAACTTTTAGAGACAATATACAGTGGTTGGCATTCAATCCAACTTGACTCAATGAATAGCAAAGTTGGGGGCTGGGTGGGAAAAAGAATCAAAACCCAGGGGAGGAAATTAAAAGACAGACAGAAACCATTTTTTTTCTTATTCTTATTCTTTTATAAGTGTTTTGCCTGTGTGCATATCTGTGTATCACTTGTGTGCCTGATGCCCAAGGATTCCAGAAGAAAGTGTCAGATCCCCTGAAACTTAAGTTACAGACAGTTGTGAGCCACCATATGAGTGCTGGGAATGGAACTCATGTCCTCTGGGAAAGCAGCCAGAGCTCTTAACTGATGAGATATCTTTAAAAAATGCATGGAGAAAGCAGATGAAAGATATGCTCAGATGCAGAGGCAGATGGGCAGAGATAACCTACATTAGAAAGAAATGCCCAGACACAGAGGGTTTCACACCCTCAATTCATAATGTCTTGTACTTCATTTTTAGGTTTTAGGATACCACAGTCTTAGTAACACCTTGTTTGTCAAAAGCAAAACAAAAACCAAAGCACTAAAATTATATTGGCTGGCAAATAAATCTCATCTACAAACCACCGAGGTGCGTGAACCTTGTGTTTTTGGATGGGGAGGGAATCTACTGCCCAGTCAATAAAGCCACAATTTGTCTGTCCTGTGAAAGACAGGCAGTGGAGAGATTCTCCAAGATAGCAGGTCACACCAGTCACAGTGTGGCAGGGACGCAAGCAGTGGCTGGATTCAACTGTAATTCATGTCCCTGCTTTCTTCTTAGGAACTTCCTTGTGTGTGCTCTTTAGACAAGACCACCATTTTTCTATAGTCATTGCAACTCTTCAGGGCTCTCCTGGGGTGTGGGGCCATGACATAGAAAGGGTCAGTTGAAGAAGAACAAATAGACAGTAAAGGAAGGATTTCAAATTTCCTGCCCCTCCCTGGCTTTCCTTTGTTAGCGCCTGAGACTTGGATCAACGCCCCTCCCTGGCTTTTCTTTGTTAGCGCCTGAGACTTGGATGTCATAACATCTACTCTTTAGGACCATGGCCCAGTTTTCTCATGATCTCGGCACTTTGTGTCTCAGGCCATTACAGCTGCCTCCCTAGCAATGTAATTAAAGGACCTCAATTCTAATGAGAGTTTAAATGAACATTAAGCCTTTGAACTCTGGTGTACTTTGCAGTATGTTTGCTCTTAGCATTAGCCTAAAGGCATCAAGCAATGAACTAGAAGTTGGTATGGCACAAGAAAATCAAGAAGGAAGACCAGCATGTGGATACTTCATTCCTCCTTTGAATAGGAAACAAAATACCCATGAAAGGAGTTACAGAGACAAAGTTTAGAGCTAAGATGAAAGGATGGACCATACAGAGACTAACCCACCAGGGATCCATCCCATAATCAGTCACTAAACTCAGACACTATTGCATAGGACAGCAAGTGTTTACTGAAGGGACCCTGATATAACTGACTCCCACAGAAGTGGATGCTCAAAGTCATCCATAAGAGGGAGCACGGGGCCCACATTGGAGAAGCTAGAGATAGAACCCCAGGAGCTGAAGGGGTCTGCAACCCTAGAAGAGGAACAATATGAACTAATCAGAACCCCCAGAACTCGTGTCTCTAGCTCCATATGTAGCAGAAGATGGCCTAGTCAGCCATCATTGGGAAGAGAGGCCCCTTGGTACTGCAATCTTTATATGCCCCAATACAGGGGAATGCCAGGGCCAAGAAGTAGGAGTGGGTGGGCAGGGGAGCAGGGAGGGGGCAGGGGGGAGGGGATTTTCGGGATAGCAGTTGAAATGTAAATTAAGAAAATATCTAATAAAAAAATGCTGAGGAAAAAAAAAAGAAGTTGGTTTGGGAAGTATCAATTTTTTTCATCTCTGCTAGGGAAATACAGAATTATTTCATGTGACCATGAAGGAAAATTGGTAAATACAATTTTGTTTTTCAAATCTTCCATGACCCTAGGCCTTCCCAGCTGAGGATCCTGGCGATCCCTGGGGCCAGGGAGGAGCTTGGACATGTGTAAGTTAGTTGCTCACTTAAAGGAAGTTCTGCCGCCTGCTCACAAGGCCAGAGAGCTTCACAGCTTTCCAAGCAGCAATCTCTACACAAAAGAAATGAAAAGAGTTAGGATTTTCAATTTCCATTTGACTTTTCTTCAAAGCCCCTTTTCCTTTCAGGATTCACCTTTTTTTTTTTTTTTTTTCTTTTTCTTTTTCTAAACGTTTACACTTCAAGACATCGAAGCTTCATTTCCTGGAACCACAGTCTGGATGACAGCCAACTTAAATGTGTCCCCATGGAGAGGGCCTGGAGATGTGAGCTCCCGACTCAGGTTTCNGGTGGACGAAAATTCAACCCACAGACTGGAAGCTGAGGTCATGGACCACTTTCTCATATCTACCAAATGTCAGGTCTCTTTATGCTCCCGTCTCGAAATTATCTTACATCATGCATAACAAATGGCATTTAGCCCATTTCCTCACTCAGACAGACTTCTAATCAGTTATGAAAAACTACTATTAATATCTCTGCATTTAGATGTTGCTAGCAACCAAAGTGCTGAGAGTGGCTGTGGAATTGCAGTCTAGGGGTCAAATAGAGAAGCTGCTCGGGAGACCAGAAGCCGGCGTCATTAACTGGGAAGAGAAAACCTAGCAAATGTGGTAGCTTCATGGAGTTTGCGATCAGCCTGGGAGTAGAACTTTAGCTCATTGAGAAATGTCTTAATATAAAGGAAATAAATCAACAGCATCGTTCCTCTCTGGCTTTCCTGTGGGTTTTGAAGATAGGTTTGGAAATGGGATTCTTTGGGAGGTCAGTGTAAGCAAAACAGAACCTGGGATCCATGTGACTCAGTCTTTTGCATATCAGCAGGGGGTGTCAAAGGCTCCCATTCCAGAAAGGGGTGTTCCCTCTGCCATCTAACTTTCAAGCTTGTCCAGTATCCCTTTCTCCTGGAGCCCTGGGGAGGTGAGCTCACCACTAGCAGAGATTTCTTTTCCTCCAGCGCTCCCATTCCGTGCAAAGGAGAATTGCCCTCCGTACTGCGCCTGGGATCTGGCGGCTGAGCTGTGGAGAGAATGGACAACGAGGTCCTCTGTACAGAACCAGAGAGAAAAGCAGGGACATCCAAATCACCGCATCTGAGATCCTCTGCGGGCCTACGGTTGGCCTGTGAGCATCTCATAGATCCTCTGCGGCCTATGGTTGGCCTGTGAGCACCTCATAGATCACTTTGAGGTTTTTCACCAATAAAAGGCTACAGGATGTCTACTTTAATTGGAAAGTGAATTCTAGCTTCTTTTCTCATACTTATAAGGCAGTTCGTGTATCTGTGTGTTCAGTGCCTGTGCACACATGCACACGTGTTTTTGAAAAGGTTTTGCAATACTGAGAGATGCATAACTAGTTGCAGGCCTCTCTCTTCCACTGAGATAACCATATACTAGGCTAATTATTCTAAATCCTCTTTCCTTCCTTTTAGATGTACCTTTCGTCTTTATTGAACAGATCCATTTACTGTGTTTAAATGTTTTCGTGGTGGCGCACGCCTTTAATCCCAGCACTAGGGAGGCAGAGGCAGGTGGATTTCTGAGTTCGAGGCCAGCCTGGTCTACAGAGTGAGTCCCAGGACAGCCAGGGCTATACAGAGAAACCCTGTCTCGAAAAACCAAAAAAAAAAAAAAAAAAAAAAGTTTTACTCAAAATTCTTCATGCATGGCTTCACACCAGATTTACTGAATAATTGGGTTTCTGGCCTTTTAGCCTCTGGAATTCTGCTAATAAATACAATTACAGAAACCCTACTTAACAAATACTTCTTAATTCTCTATTTGCCAAGCAGGCCTCTTACATAGCATGCACTTCTTTCACACTCAGTCTAGTAGGATCTTATTTGTCAGCAGACATGACCTGTCTGCCTATTGACTCAAGGTCCTGAGTTAGACAAATGTCTCTGCCTCACATTCATAACAGCTTACTTCCTTACCAGCCGTGAAGAACAGCTATTTCTTAAATAACTGAAGCAAATATATGTTTGCCAAATTACAAGAACAAAGTACATTTTTGTAACTCCGTAGTTTTGTTTATAATCAACTCAATGTCCCAAACATTCAAAACTCACTGAACTGGCTGTAGGTTTCTGGATCATTTAAATAAATGACTAATGCTCAATAAAGCTGAGAAATAGCCCTCAGCTATGTCTACAGCATGAGCATCAAGAGACTGGGGCCTAACTAAGTGGGTTAGCTTGTCAGTCATCTGAAGATTCACTCAAAAGTCCAGGCTAGTCACAAGCACCACAGCTCATGTGCGGCAAATTCTGTTGTTAGCTCTCCATTTGATGAGTTGGTAAGAGTCTCTTTTTTCTTTTTCTTCTAAAGAAGAGAGGTAGAATTAAAAAAAAATTATTACATAATCACGCATAGTGGTACAGCCCTTAATCCCAGCAGAAAAAGGTGGATCACTGTGAGTTCCAGGTCAAACTGGTCTACATGGAAAGTTCCAGACCAACCAAAGTTACACAGTAAGATCCTGTCTCAAGTACTACCACTACCACCAAAACTACTACTACCACTACCACCAAAACTACTACTACCACTACCACCAAAACTACTACTACCACTACCACCAAAACTACTACTACGACTACTACTACTACGACTACTACGACTACTACTACCAATTTTACATATGCATGTCTGAGAAAGTATTAGAAAAGGAAGACTCTGAATACAGGTGCCATTTTTTTTTAACCATTCCTAGCAACTAGGAGTCTTTAGAGTATATTTTGCAAACCAAACCAAACCAAATGCACGGGCTACTCTTGTACTATGTTCAAGTTAGCAATAGTTTTTATACTTTTAAAAGGTTGTTTTTTTAAAAATGAAAGAAAGCCATAAATATTATGTGTGATAGTTTAGTGTGGTGGCCCATGTTGGGAACCTCTGAACCTAAGAAGCTGAGGCGGGAGCATGGAGGGGTCTGGGGCAAGAAGATTGTGTGACTGAGGTAGTGATAGTGTGGTACTATAGAGTCTGAAATGGTCACTATCTGCCTTTCAAAATAAAAAGGGGTGCCACCTCCCTGCAATAAACTCATATTTGGGTTCTGTGGGAAAAGGTTCCAGAGAAGGTCAATGCTAGCCTAGGACTGATTAAAAAAAAAGGCATTCTTTGCATTTCTATAGAACTATAGCATGACTTTGGCACATAACTTTGTGCTCTAGGTGGGAGGAGGAGTCGGTGTATGTCCACTGTGTGCTTGAGGTAGAAGCAGCTTTCCTAAAGGGTACTCGAGCATTTAAGGGAGTTGATTTCTGCAGAGATCTACCAGTAGCCAGCTTCCGTATGTGTGATAGTCAGTATTGACCCCTTCACAGGATCTGGTGTCATTAAGGAGGGAAACCTCTGGGCACATCTCTGAGGGATTATCCTGATTAGCTTAATTGAGGTAGAAAGACCCACCAAAATGTGGGTAGCATCATCCCAGTAGTCTGGAGTCCTGGGCTGAATGAAAGGAGAAAGGCAGCTGTGGACAAGCCTTCATCTCTCTTGGCTTCTTACTGTGGAAACAAGGAGCTACTGCTACCTGCTACTCATGCCACAGCCTACTCCCTGCCATAGCTCATGGTGACATTTACAAGGGTAAGGACAATAGACCTTTCCCTCCTTTAGATGTTTTTGTTGGGAGAACAAGCTGTTTACTGGCAGCAATGAGACCAGGTAACTAATGCAGGTTACACCGTAAGAGTCAGGGTATGTTTCTACGGGAGAAGCTGTATCTCTAAAACATCTTGAGACATCTTAGAGGTGGCTCAAAAAAAAAAAAAAAGTTCATGGGTTGGAAAGAGCCCAATTCCTTAACAAGGTAGTAGGCTGAATGCCAAAGGAAAATTCCAGTCTTTCAGAGAGCACAAACCAGAACTCAGACGCAAATTAATTCTGGTATTCTCTTGTGTCTTTGAGGTGATATTCAAAAGACAATACGATGTATGGTATATACGATGTATGGCATATACGATGTATGGCATATACGATGTATGGCATATACGATGTATGGCATATACGATGTATGGTGTATAATTCCAGGCCCCTTCTTGCCAGATTCCCACTGTTACTTCCATAGCTCCCTCAGGCTCCCCTCCCTGTCTGCCTTTCTAAGTCCTCTGACACAATTCTACTTGTGTGCCTCACACTGATTAGCCTGATGACAGATAGCTGTGAGCTTTGGTCAGGAGAGTGAGGAAAGCTGGTCAGAGGAAAGCTGGTAGCCACGGTATATCAATGATTATTCATGCTTTGACATGTAGCCATGTCTGGCTTTTTTATTTGGGGATCTGAACTTAGTTCTCAGGGCTGTGCCGCAAATGCTCTGTTACCCACTGAGCCTTCTCCCAACTTCTACATATATTAAAAATACTTATGGAATGCCTCCTGTATGCTAGCAGTTCAGAAAGAACAGGGGAGGGTTAATTACATAAGCAGAATAAACAAAAACATAGAATAACAAGTTGTAGTGGTCTAAATGAGAATGACTGTCCCAGGCTCATATAGTTTAATGTTTGGTTCCCAATAGGTGGACTCTTTTGAAAGGATTAGGAGCATGTGTGTGGCCTTGGTGGAGGACGTGTGTCACTGCAAGTAGGCTATGAGGTTTCAAAAGCCCACTTCAGGCTCAGTCTAGTTCTCTTTCTGCTTCTTATCTGTGGACCAGGATGTAAGCTCTTAGCTACCGCTCCAGCACCATCCCTGCCATCATGCTCCCGCACCATGATGACCATGGACTAGCCCTACGGAACCGTAAGCAGACCCCTGATTAAATGCTTTCTTTCATTAGCTGCCTTGGTCATGGTGTCTCCTCACAGAAAGAGAAGTAGATAAGACATAAGTGTAACATGGAAGTGATTTTTTTCTTTGCATTTTCCCCATTCCAGAAGTCAGTGGTTTGAATAAGGAAGAGGTTGTTTCTCGCTTGTGTAAGCCATCAGGTGGAAGCAATCAGGTCAGGGATGAGAACGGCGCATGCGAGAGGTGGGGGTCCAAGCTTCTTCAGTCTGGTTGCCCCTCTAGATCGTTGTACTGGCAATGCAGCATCAGATCTCTGGGGTCACATTCCAGGCTGTGGGGAAGAGGACATTTCCTCACCAATGGGATAACCTGAAACTTTACTATTTTTCCTCCTTAAAATGACTCATTTTTTTTCACTTCTATGGGCAAGGCATTCTGGGAATACAATCTTGTGCTGTAAATGTGCCAACAGAGGTTGACTTGTGTGTTTACTAATGAAGAGGGAAAGATAAATTTCAGTACATGCTTTTTAGTCTTCTTTACAATCGACAACTAATTCACTGTTTGCTAAGAGCACGTTGGAAACAATCCAAACTTGGTTCTCAGTCTCAATGGCTTTTTAAAAGCCTTACAGTTTCCTTATACCTCTAGATTGTCACCATAACAGGCAGTCCGTATCTTGGAAATCTGGAAACCATTTTGGCCAATAGCTCGAGGCTGAGGTAAAGAGCCAGGTGATACCATCTGGTTGCAAGACAGCTTTTAAGGACTGTCCAACAAGAAACGAGCGGAGAAAACAGAATGGGGTAGAGACAGAAAATGGGCTGTCAGAAGTGTGGTAACAGCCTCGGCTATCCCCATGGGAACTCTGCATTGGAAGTAACCCATCAGCTCAACTCTATGCTGGGCTGAAATCACAGGTGTCTTTCACACCTGCTGAGAAGAGAAAAGTTCAGGGCCATGGTTCCTCAGCTGAGAGTTCCCTACAGCAGTGGTCCTCAGTCTTCTTCATGCTGCCACCCTCTAATACCATTCTTCATGTTGTGTTGACCCCCAGCCATAAAATCATTTCCGTTGCTACTTAAAGCTGTAATTTTGCCACTGTTATGAATCATAATGTAAACATCTGTGTTTTCTGATAGTCTTAGGTGACCCCTGTAAAAGGGTCATTCAGCCCCACCAACTCCCCAAAGGAGTCTTGACTCACAGTTTGAGAACCACTGCTCTACAGGAAAACCTGACCAAATCTTTTTTTTTTAATTTTAATTTTTTAAAGATTTATTTTATTTATTATATGTAAGTACACTGTAGCTGTCTTCAGACACTCCAGAAGAGGGAGCCAGATCTCGTTACAGATGGTTGTGTGCCACCATGTGGTTGCTGGGATTTGAATTTAACACCTTCAGAAGAGCAGTCGGGTGCTCTTACCCGCTGAGCCATCTCACCAGCCCCCTGACCAAATCTTTAAAGAGGAACATGGCACATTCTCCCCCTCCTTCTCCCTCTTCCTCTTCTCCTTCTCCCTCTCCTTCTTCTTCCTCTTCTTCTCCCTCCTCCCTCTTCTTCCTCTTCTCCCTCTCTCTCCTTCTTCATACTTTCAAGAAAAACTGTGGTGTGATCCAATTACCTGTGCTCTTAAGACACTAGTTTTCCATACTTGGAAACAACGCTAACTATGGGTCACAATTACTCTTAGTTGGGCTGGAGAGACAGCTTAGTGGTTAAGAGCACTGACTGTTCTTCCAGAGGTCCTACAACCACATGGTGGCTCACAACCATCTGTAATGGCATCTGATGCTCTCTTCTGGTGTGTCTGAAAACAGCTACAGTGTATCCATATAAATAAAATAAATACATCTTTTTTTAAAAAAGATAATGTATTGTATAGATGTACAACATTTAATCAAGTACTTCTTGATGGGCATCTGAGAACCTTCCTATACTTTCTTCTACAAATAACTCAGCCACAATCATCCTGATGAAACATATCTTTGCATGCATATGTAATTATCATTACAGAACAGTCCAGAATACAAAATGGTTGGGCCACAAGGTATGTGTACTTATGCAGTAAGTACACTGCTGGTTGCCTCCCTTAGAGCTGCATTGCTTTTCAATCTCTGGAGGTGACCAACATTAACATTAATCTTCTTACATTTTGCTTGTGTGGGAAAAAACTCATTGCTTTTTTTTTCTTCTTTTCTTCTCTTTTTGTTCTTCCTTTCTCTTTCTTTCTCCTCCTCCTCCTCCTTTTTTTAATTTTTTTTATTTTTATTTTTTTTTTATTTGAGACATGATCTCTTTACATAGACCAGGCTGGCCTCAAACTCACAGAGATTCTCCCATCTCTACCTCCAAGTGCTGGTATTAAAGGTGTGTGTGACCACTGCCAGCTTCATTGCTTTCTCAATAATATGTAAGTAAGTATGTGGTTAGTAATCACATGTATTAATTAGTAAGCACAATAAATTCATTTCATATGTTGACAGGTTATACTTCTTTTATTTTCCCTTTTGTGAATCATCATCTTTTTCTAAGTGTCTGCTCCAGTAAAGACATCAAATGTCTGATTGTAAGATACTGTATTATATACTAAGATCCTTTGTGTCTAATTTTTCTTCCTCTGCCACGACTCAAACCTCTATAGTTTCTGGTAAAGCAGAGCTAGTAATTTTCTCTCTAAATCAATAGAGGTGACTTGTATGAGTTTTCTTCCAGTGCTGTTATACATTTTCAATGTCAAGTAGTAAATGTTGAAAAAGACATTTTTCTCATCAAGTCCACTCTCTGTATATGCTTATACATATGTAGTTGTCATGTGGGTACATATGGGTATACATGCATGTGGAGGGCAGAGGTTGGTTATCTTCTTTTATGCTCCCCACCTTATTTTTAGAGACAGGGTCTTTCACTGAGCCTAGAAATGCCCACTTATTGGCTGGACTACTGACTGGTTGACCAGTAAGCTACCTGGGATCCTCATGTCTTTACCCTCAGAGGCAGAACTATCGACACGGCACTATGCCCTGCCTTTATCTGGGGATCCAAATTCAGGCCCTCATGCTTGTGCTGCAAGAACTTTACCAAGCAAGCCATAGCCATGGCCCCCAAACCCCATTCCCTGACCCCAAGCCACTTTAAAAATCACATCTGATTCTCAAATACCACTGACTTCCTTGTTACAGAGAATAATAATGATGAAAACATGGCTTTTACCTTGTAGTGTGGTCACTTGGATGCAGCCACAAGTCTTGCTTGAAGTGAAAACTTAAGGGATCTTTGGAAAGCCAGTTGTGTTGGATGGTGTTCTGCTGGGGCAAAGACATGAAGTGGACACAGGTGGAAGGCTAAGGCAGACTTGTGAAGGAACGTTTCATTGAAGCAGACATAGGAGAAAGGATGCTCTGCTAAGGATGCTTCACTAACAACACGCCTGTATCGGTCCACTTTACATTGTGCAGTTGAGTTCCATTGACTGGGACTCCATAGAGAGAAATGCACCAAAGAACTTCTGGTGGTGTGTAACTTCTTGCTGCTTCTGCGGACTCAGGCTGATTGGCAGAGTGATGTCAGCTGAGATGGATGCACGTGCTAAGGCAAGACAAATGTTGAGGTAAGACCTGTGGAGGACACGTGCTGTCTGGAGGGAATATAAATAGAACTCAAGGGACAGTGGTGGAGGCTGAGCTAAGCTTGTGTATAGAGCTAGTGGTGCAATGCATGTGGGTCTTGAGTCTTCGCTGATCTTTGCTTTGCTGAGAGGCACAGCTGCGAACTCCTGGTGTTCCTGCTGGTCCCTCCTGCTGACTTGTCCCTAGGCTGAGGCCTGGATGTCTCTGCTAGGCAGTGCCACTGGTGCTGATTGGTGTTTGCTATCTTGACTCTATTGAACTGGACTGCTGGTGTATCCATGAAGTGTCTGCCAGTGGATCAAGCTGCTGCTGCTGCTGTTACTGCTGACCTGTGAACTCAGCTGCCAATTTCCAGACAACAAAGATGGAAGTTGCTCCAAGCAACCAATTTCTAAACAGGTCCACTTCCCCCATATCCTTTCTTTCCTGATACCTCTGGTGGGTGATGAGCTAGAAGGAAGGTTAAAGCTTTTAAGAGTCATCATTACAGAAAAGGCTAAAAAGCATTACAGTTACACCTTCTCCATCAGAAAAGCCCCCAGGTCTACAGCACTTCTTATGTGACTAAATAAAGGATGTTAAAAATGTAAGTGGTGGGTTGGGTGCTGCTGTTCTTCTAGTCTTAGATAAACAAAGGAACCACCAGGGAAAATGTAAAGTGACAGAGTAGAGCTCTAAACAACACCAGTTATAACATTTCTTTCTACTTAGCCTGTGCCCTAAGCCACAGTCCCTTTTCCTCCTACCCACAAGTCCCAGACTCTCTGCCTGTGGACCTACAGAGATATCTGGGGTTCTTTGTGGTTGTGTGTGTGTGTGTGTGTGTGTGTATGTGTATGGGGGTCAGAAGACATCTGTGTGGAGGCAGTTCTCTCCTTCCACTTTTATGTGAGTTCTTGTGATTGAACCCTGGTTGCTAGGCCCCTATGGCCAATGTGCCTTCACCACTGTGCTGTCTCTTTAATGACTCCATTGACATCGAATTAATATGCCATAGAATTCAGCCATTTCAATGTCCAATGTGATAATTTTTAGAAAATTGCAGTCTGGTTTGGGGTCATTTCTCTACACTTCCTCTGCATTCCCTTCCCAATCCCAGGTACCCACTGATGTACATGCTGTCTCTGCAGAGTTGTCTTTTCTGGAAATACCACTCCAATGGCCCACAATTTTCACAACACTCCTTATCTCCAGGGAGTTAATCCCAGACCCAGATTCTACAGCTCACTGAATACTGACCCACCAGACAGGCACAGAAGCCGGCAAATGACAGCTCCAACTGAGATCCAAGTCTCACGCTTCCAAATTCCTCCCACTCCTTCCACTTTCCTGGCCTGGGCACATTTTCAATGCTGCATGGAATTTTTACTGATGGCCATTTAGAAGAAAGCCACAAAGATCGGTTCTAGTGACCTTGGGTTTCCAGGGTGTTTGGCTTTGTTCTGCTTTCATCATCCACCAGAGGGAGCTGCAAGGATCAGTCTCTGAATCACTTGTAGTGGAGCAGCCCAAGAAGGAGAATGAAGTCATTTAACTGCACCCTGGGAGTTTCCACAGTACTTTTCCTCTTGGACAATAGCAAATGGCAATGGAGAGTAAATGCCAAAAACTGTTCCAGTGTACATTGCAAGTCTATGCTCAGGCTTCTCGGGCAGAGCATCTCTCTCCTTTCTCCCTCCCTCCCTTTCTTTTCTTTCTTCCCTCCATATATATATATATGTATATATATATATATATATATATATATATATATATATATATATATATATATATATATATATATATATATATATATATATATATATATATATATATATATATATATATATATATATATATATATATATGTGTGTGTGTATATATATATATTATGAGAACTTATTTAAGAAGCTGGAGGAGTTCTTCAGTTATGACAATTGGATAGAAAGTAATCAAAATATTAAAGTGATCTGGATAATATTTTACATTTTAACCTAAGAAAGTAGAAATAGAAATATGCCCCCCTCACCCATACACACTGTGTATATATGTATATGTGTATGTGTGTGTATGTATATGTGTGTATGTATGTATTTGTGTGTGTATGTGTGTGTGTGTGTGTGTTCATGTGTGAGTCAGAGATGCACATGCCATAGAACAGTATAGAGATAAGAAGACAACCTGAAGACAGAGCTTTCTTTTATTTGCTTCTGGGAATGCTTCTTTCTCTCTCCCATCTTGCTATCATAGCTCTGGGATTACAGACTCCTGGACCAGGTCTGGGGATTTATGCAGATTCTGAGACTTGAAACTCAGGGTCTCAAGCTTGCACAGCAAGTACTTTATGCCCTCATCCCTTGTTTTCAAGTTCTTAACCAAATTCAGTATTTGCTTAGCTGTGGTTACCTGACTAACAGTATTCAAGTTTGGATCTGGAATGTTCTCAAAGGTTTGTGTGTGAAAGGTCTGGTCCCTGTCCTGGCACTACTGAGAGATGGTGGAGACTGTCCAGTGCTAGTCTCTTCCTCTTTCTTTTATTTCCTAGTGAAATAGGGCCCCAGACCTTAGTAGGCCCTGAAACCTTAGCACAACTGACTCCATGATAGAAATGCCATTCAGGCTATAAAACACAGCATGTAGACAGCATCACCTGCCAAAACTAAAACAAAAGACTATTCAAAGTCCATAGTTCCAACTAATCTTGTTCATATATATATATATATATATATATATATATATATATTGTATAGTTCTACTTCTGGCTAACTGTTCTTGTTAGCTGAAATATGTCATAGCTTTTGTGCATAAAAGCTTACTTTGAGAAAGGCCCCATGATACCCCAAGAATCCTAAAACCCAGTGTAGTCACCGGCTGGCTAATAAAGACTTTCTATTGGTTTAAGCCCACATCCCAGCTGTGTTCTCTAGTGAACACCTCCCAACACTAGTTGCCACGAAGCAAACAGCTTTTAGCTTCACTTTCCACTTGTCATGGGTTCCCAAATGGTAGGACCAATCAAATATGCACCTAAACCCCCCTAACTGTGAAGCAGATAAACCTGTCCTCTTTTTCACTTGATTAAGCCTGGACTCCTGTTACAGTTACAGAAAACCCAGTAACACATTCAGTAACAACAACTGAGACTGTCTTTTAAGAAACAATTTCATTGTGATATACTTCCAGTGACCTGGACTAAAAGTGACTAATTTTTGTTGTCACTCTTGAGTCTAAGAGGGGCTTACCTTCATGGTCTCTAGGGTCTGGAGGGCAGACATGCTTGGTTTCTTCTAATTGAATGCCTCCTTCACCAACTTCCATTCAGGATACATCAGATAAATGGGTGGCTAGATAGATACATGAGGTTTGCTTAACAGTCAGGATAGCAGCTCATGGGAATGATTTTAGGAGAATTGAATGATAAATTTTGCAAGCAGTGCACCCTGGAACCATACATATGTCCAGCGGTGACCCTGGAACCATACATATGTCCAGCAGTGACCCTGGAACCACACATATGTCCAGCGGTGACCCTGGAACCACACATATGTCCAGCGGTGACCCTGGAACCACACATATGTCCAGCGGTGACCCTGGAACCACACATATGTCCAGCGGTGACCCTGGAACCATACATATGTCCAGCGGTACTGCATCTATTCATGAGCTACATGGTCCCCACAATCCTGGCTGCTGCATGTGAACCAGCACTTAGCCTGAGTCACAAGAGGAGCCTTAGAACTTGTTCTCTCTGCACCTGCTAGGTGTTGTGCAGCATTCTGCATCTTGTTTCTTTTAATCTAGACAGTGGTACCACTAATCATATTGCCCCTCACCACCCCCCTATCAAATAGAAGGAAAAGAATGATAGACATACATGAAGTATTGAGGCACTGTGCCTGAAAGACAAAGGGAGAAAGAGGCAAAGACCCAAAGACAGGGCAATAGAGAGTAGGAAGAGAACCAGGAGGGAGAGGAGAGAGTCTCTGTTGCATTGATGTAGTCCTGTGGTCTTCCCTGCCTTTGTTCGAAGGAGTGCAAGACCGGTTCACCCATTATTATTCTAGTCACCTCTAGGTTTCTTTTCCTGAGACAGTGACTTCTTGGGTTGCCTAGCAATTTGGAATGGTTATGCCATTTTCCTATGTCTGGAGAGAATGATAACTAGTCCTATGTGTGTTGGCTGAGTGCGATGAAGCCGCCATATAATGAGGGGCAAAGTGAGGAAGTTTGGAATCTTCTTGAACCCAGATAGAGCTCAAGAAAAGATGGTAGATATAGAGTCTGCTGAAGGGCAGGGCCAAAGGCAGGACCATGATACCAACCATTCTCTTCATGATAATCAAAAATCTCAACTAAAAACATTAAAACTTTAATGACCATTCTCTAGTGGTCTGAATGGATTCTCTCCACACAGCCAGCACAAAGTTTTTTTATATAGGGACATTAATTTCCTAGTATGGCAGTGTTGGATAGATGGGCACAGTGAGGTGTTTTGAATCATAAATGGGCCTCAGCCCTCCTGGAAGAGATGACTAAGGTCTGAGATACTTTGCTATGGCCACTGTGAATGAACAGTAAGGAGAGTTGAAACTCCATAGCTAATTGGCTCTAGGTTAAGATGGTTGAGGGATGTGTGATTACACAGGTACCATGTCCTTGGAAGACATAAACTAGACTTTATGGGTCTTGAATTCTCTGGTTTGAATAGCCTCCTGCAAATCTTATTGCCTGGACCAATGAACTAGGACCTAAGGTTTTATGTAAATATATGTATATATTGGGCAAGTCTGACAAGGCTTGTAGTTGCAATCATTTGCATAAACAGTGGGTGTGAGAACCTCTCTAGGAAGTTACTCTATGTAAACTAGCTCCTCTCTTTGATCTTTCTGGGTCCAATTTTTTTTTTTTAATGCCATGAAGAAACTGCATTTTCTTTTTTCTTTTTTAAACAAAGCTTCTCCTTTTCTTTTGAATTCTCTTTAAGAGAACTCTTGTTGCTGAAACAAAAAAATAGACCAATACACTACCATGAAAGGGACATTATTCCACAATTGGAAACATCTAGACAATTACCCTTTGGGTAAAATGTAGTCTTTGACAAGATCATAATTGGCTGCATCTAGGGATAAACACTGTAATGAAGGTTCTGTTGATCAATAATGGCCTGTCTTTCAGTTGGACGCACAGAGTGGATTTACAGTCCTAGGTTCTTCTTCTAACTGGCCCCTTTCTCCCCCCCCCCCTCAAGGAGAGGTTTGGGTTGTGAAGGAAATAGCACACTTAAAGGCATCCTGCCCCACCCCCATGCGGTTTACAAATGTCTATCAGAATAATGCTGAGAGGACAAAAAGAGGAAAGAGAAAGGAGGTTTTTGTAAAGGGAAGAATTTGCCTCTGGTCATGTCTAGCATGAGTGTCCCATATTATTCTGCCATGTGGCTCAGTGGACAGGAAATACTGTGTGACATGTTTTCAGTAGTAGGATCAAGCTGCTACCTCACCAGTCACTCAGCCAGGGGCTATGTTAAATTCTATGAATAAACTCCTTTGTTCACAACTATCCAATACAACAAGACTCACAATTATTATTTATAGTAAGGACGTTGAGGCTTAAAAGCATCAGACAGCTTGCCCAGATCATATAGCAAGGAAGTGTTTGAGGCAGAATTTGAATCCAGGTCAGTGTGACATTAGGAGTCTCACTGGCTTAGACTATTCTTATTTAATTCGTGTAAAACCTCTATGTGTTTCTTATGCTTTGCAGATGAGAAAGTTGGTTCGGGCCAGTTAATTGACCCAAGATTGCAGTTGAGGATCAAGCCTGGCGTTATTGGGCCCTCCAGCCTTGTTCTTCCCATTAAACACACACTGTATTAGTTTTCTTCTGTCAAATAGAAGGGAAATTGAATCGATGCTTAGCAGGAGCAGTTTAATGGCCATTGATCATCGCTGCCAACCGTTTACTTTTGGAAGGCTCTAGGGTCTGGGGTTCTTTGCCCCTCCCCTGCAAGTCTCTGGGATGGTACTGGACACAAACTATGTAATCAAGATTTATTTTCTGAGAGGGATAAAAATATGTAATACACACACACACACACACACACACACATCCCATGAGGTTTTGGGAATGGCCAGTCAACAAGTGCGATGGGTCAGGATATAAGAATAGGGACAATGAGATCCTAAATTTGCAAGTGTTTTCTGGGCTGCTTGAGAACTATTAATCCTAAGAGTTGTTTTTTTTTTTTTTTTTTTTCCTCTCATTTCTATCATCTAAGATAGGCACTGTATCCAAACTTGATGAAGTTCTTGAAAGGTCAGAGTTATAGCCAATCCTCAGTGTGTGTGTGTGTCTATGTGTGTGTGTGTGTGTGTGTGTGTGTGTGCGCGCGCATGTACGTATAATATGATAAAGGGATAATGGCCCCAAAGAGTTCAAGCCTAGGGTCCGTGGAGCTCCTGATAAGGGAGTCCAGAGGATAGTGTGGCCTCCTAAACTAAGCAGATCATGATAAGGCCAGCACACCAACCTCCATTGGTAATCACAGCCCTGAGGCTGGAGGGGAACAATCCAGTCCCCTCTTCTGCTCTATAGCCCCACCCCTACCCCCACCCCAACCCCACCCCAGCACGCACAGGCTCCATTCCTGAGGAAAGGGTGATGTCCTTCATTCTTCTGATTAAAGGGTGATCTGTTTCTACTCAGGTCGGTTTACTCCTTCTTTTATTTCCACTCTCTTCTTTCGGTGTTGCCTTTCCAGCCTAATAGTTTATATTTAATGTCCTCTCAGGATGAGTAGTCATGTGACTATTAGAAGAAAACATTGGTAACAATTGTCTCAAAACTGACATTCTCAGTCTGTCAACTAAGAAAAACATGTATCCTGCATTTAAAATATTCTACAATTGAGACTTTGATCCTTTGTTATTAATTTATCTACTTTTAAAATTTATTTACCTGATCTCCTGCCTCAGCCTCCCTAGTACCGGGATTAAAGGTATGCACCACTATGCCCGGGACTGATAGTATAGAGTCAGTACTTTGGCACTATGAACAGCTAATGCTAATGTATTTGTAGTTTGGGGAATCTTCCTAAATGAAGGCTATGATTAAGATACTTTAGATGCTGATGAAAATTCTTCAAAACGCATTTAGGGCAGAAAAAAAAACAAAAACCCTAAGTAGTCAGTGTTTGTTTCAAACAGATTTAAATTAGCCCAGGAAGAGAAGAGAGCAAGCTCAGTCCAGACTGGGAAAACGCACAGGATCAGGGCACCTTTTCTCTTTTTTGTCTGTTTTACAAGGGATTGAAAAGACAGACACCACAGTGCAAGCTTCCAGCCCAGGAGGGCCCGGGAGCTTTGAAAGCTTATCAGGAGCTGCTGTGAGGAAATACCTTCTTTATCACTTGTCACCTATGCCGGGCTGCCAGATGGTTCCACTTGCCTTCTCTTCAGTCAGCACTGTTGTTCAGTGAGCAGGTCTTCCTGAGGCAAATGGGAGAACGGGGATTTGGGTCAGAACACAGCGGCTGCCCTCAAACTGGCTGTTGTGGCAAGGCTTTAGTTCCCTGCTTTGTCTTGTGTTCCCGCTCAGTCTCTGAAGCCTGGACTCAGGAAACTGCTCCTCCAACATCTCTCCTGACACAGTCTGTTTCTTGTCCTCTGAGGTCTTTTGCCCCGTGTGATCGCACTGCCCACTGTTGAGTTCCGCAATGTTGGGAAGACTCCAAGCATCTGCCCAAAAACGCTTCCAAACAGGAAGAAAGCCAAATTCTCACCGGTGTGGGGAGAATACCAACAATGGGGCCTTAAAAGGCCCATTTCTGGAATCGAGAAGCTCGGAACACCACATCAAAAGTTGGCAGCAGCGGAGAAACAGAGGCCCACTAGGGACCACACAGGCAGTGAGCTGCCCCAGTTCCCTATGTAAAGGAGCTAGACAGAGCAGGGCGCCTTGTCCAGCACCTATGCCCTGGAGTGGGGCTGAGCATGGAGACCCTCAACCACAGCTCATGGGGACAAGAGGCTTTGGAGTGAGAGGCCAAGGTTCTGGATGCAGGCTTCACTTAAGTGTTACTGGGGCCCTCCTGAGCGGGATACATCAGCCTGCTATGCCTCCCCGGAATAAGGTGCAATAATTACCATCTCATCCCACCTTTTAACCACTGTTCTTATCCTCCGTGATTATTCCTCTCCACCCGAACCTTTCTGTTTGTGAAGAGTTTCTGTTTTTCCTATTCGGTATGTCCTGATGCCTCTGAAAGAGTCATCGCCCACCCTTGTCAGTCAGCTGTGTTCTGATTCTCCGAATTGAACAGGCTCGGGACCACTGTTACTCTACCAGGCCTGCTGTGGACAGAGGCTTATAACTAGTGTGGCAGCGGAGGAAGCCCTGAGTGTGAGGTTTATAACTGAATGAGTGCTGTTGATATGGGCACAGCTGTGTCAAGGACCTAAGCTTCTGTCTCAGAGGGCCATCTGAAAGCTTTCCCTCCGGTTCTGAGTGTGGATATTAACACTGTGTGCTGAAAATGTCCACCATAACTTTCTGCCCGAAACCCACGGATATTTTCGCTCTGAAGACTACTCCCCTACAGAGACAGATCCTACTGAGATTAGCTAAACCTGGCTCCTTAATCCAGCTGTGTACCACAAACCCTGAACCTTATTACATACATCTGTATGTAATAACCACACCTTCTTATTCACCTGTATGTAATAACCTCGCCCTTCTGTTCATTTCTATATAACAAACATACTGTTGCTTTGGGGAGGAGGTTGTGCTATCTCCAACATAGGGCTCAGATCACCTAAACACGGCTTCCTGTCAGGTCCACCAGAGCTGTGTTGGGCCAAGCACCAGAGTACCAGCTGATTGATATAAGGTTCCACCATGCTGTTGCCATTGTCCTGATTCAAGGGAAGGAGTTTTTTTTGGCTCAGGTTATGAAAGTCTATAAACCTTTAAATTCTGAACCTAGTCACTACACTAGAGTCAGCACTTCTCAAAGGATAGTGATTGCCTAACCCAGGACACTGGCTTTGTCCAGTGCCGATATGTATTCATCTTATTTAATGTGGGGTCTTAGAGCAATTGCACACCATTTTGCCCCAAATATCTGCTTTAAAGCATGGGAGACTTCATTTTATAGTATCTGGACAGCATGACACGCACTTGATGAACATTAGGACAGTAAGTGCTTTGTAGAGAATTTTTAAAAATCAAATTAATAACACATCTGCTTTAAGATAGTTCTAGCCATTTAGGCTGAGGGCAGGCCCATTCGAGACTACTTTATATCTCTGTCTTTGCAAGCAGGAAGTCTTATAGTCAATTCCATCAAATGCCACAAAACTTCCCTCTACTTTCCAATCCCACCAGTTTTCTCACTCCAGCTAGTTCCCTGCCTCCCACCAAGGCTCTTTAGTTGAGTCCAACAACACCCACTGTGCATGGTAGCTATTATTCCAAACACTGAGGCCATACAGAGAGTGAGTATAATAGAACCCCAGAACAGGACATTTCTACTGACTTCCAAGCATGTGTAGGTGTGTAGGCAGAGCTATATAGTTCCCTAATGACACCTATATCCTGATTTCTGGAATCAGAGACTATGTTGCTTTACATAGCAAAAGAGACTTGGTAGATTTGTTAAGTTAGAGAGTTTGAGGTTGTGAGATTGTTCTGTATACCCTGAGTGGGATGTTAAATTATATATTCTTTAAGAATGTTCCCAGACCCGGTCTCTTCCTATCACTAGTTTCTTAGTACACTATATTTTGGTCCTTGTGTCTGTCGAAGACCTTTTCTATGTCTTTATCGAAGAAGAACTTCACAGATCTTCCTTGATTTGACGACGGGGCAAAACCTGAAGACCGGAGGCCCTTATATTCTTATTTGAGAGCTTTAAGTTACCAAGTAAGTGGCAACTAGTTACAGTAATGATAGGAAGCAAATAGTGTAAATAATACTGGGAAAGGAAAATTTGCTACAGTAGAGGCCAATCAATACTATCTGGAGAAACAAAAACAAAAACAAAAAACAATCAAACAAGAAATAACAATAGGAACACGAAAACAAGTGTGATCCCCTATGCCTGGGATACAGGGAACTTCCGAATGTAAATAAAGTTCCCAGCTTTCTCTCTGTGTACTCCAGCCTGGTCATCTGCTATCCTGCAGGAGGCTGTAAGACTATCTCAGATTCTTCAACCTTTTTTCAGAACCTGGGATTATTATTGTTGTTGTTGTTGTTGTTGTTGTTGTTGTTGTTATGCCCGGATCTGTTCTCTCCTCTATCTTCTGTCTTCCCGCAGGAAATAACATCACCATGAATCCTCTACACAAGCTGAAAGCTATACTCTTCCATTCACAGGCTGCCAGAGTTTTCAACACCAGTGGATGTGTGATGATCAGAACAGATTTATTATCTCTGTGATTTCTTTCAATGTAGTGTTTCCATTTACTTTGAACTAAAGTCTTTAACAGCAATGCCTCGGATTATTTTCAGAAGTATTTCCAAGTCTAATTTTTTTGGAATTCTAGAATCAAGTGTCTAAGAAGAGGACTTTACACGTGATGCCCTAAAACAAAGAGGGAGGGGGGCTTTTTAGAAGACATAAAGGTTATTCAATGTAGCTGTCCAGCAGCCACGGAGAACTGGGTACCTGAAAGGGAGGCTGGAAATGAAAAAGGATGGGCGGGCGAGAGAAGGATGAAGCCAAAACAAAGATTTCGGATCAAGGCTCAAAGTTTAATTTTCAGCTCTGCATTTATATAGGGAAAAACCCACAGACCCATCCTTTGTTTCAGCTGCGTTATGTTTTAACTGGATAGTGTTACAAAGCAAGTTCAGCAGGCAGTCTGCTCCTGCAGGAAACTGCAGGTTCGGCAAGGTGGAAGACTTCCATGTAGGTCAGAAGACTCCACCCTAGGTTGGAAGATTCCATCCTAGGTGGCCTAAAATACAGCTCACTTGTAAGCATGTTCCCACAATTAGTGCCCCATTGGGGGAGGCCTGGGCTTTGTCACTTGTCTTACATTGTTTCTTTTCTTTTTATTTGCCACATGCCATTTCTCTGAGGAAAATTCATGAACCCTGTTAAGTAGGACTCAATGAGATCCTGGTGGAAAAAAAACCAAACAAGTCTTTTCAATATCATTTTTTTAGTGTGGAGATCTATAGGGAATTTTCAGGTTTTACTAATAACTCTGTAACAGGCTTTCATGGAAAAAGTGGAATATTACTTATTGCTGATATTTCTGTGTCCTACATTATAGAGGAGGGGCTGCTATGACTGCTCAAATCAGGCAGCACCTACCACCTATTTTAGGCCTCTCAGCAAGCTTGAATTCCCTTGGGGCTTCATATTGGCCTTAATTTCTGAAGTGGAGGGGGTTCTTCATTTTGAAACCAGGTCCTTTCTGATACTAAAACTCTACAAAGTGTCTTTAGACATACAGGCTAATGAGAGGAAGTGAACTGCCAGGAGAATGGTCCTGTGAGCCTTGAGCCCAAGACTGTATGGATTAGTGAGAGTTAAAGGTGACAACTATTACTGAATAGAAGCTAGGGTCTTCGCCATACTGTGAAGCCTTAAAGAATTTCCTTGGGAGCCTTGATTGCCATGGGCCTGCTCTGTCTGCTATTTTTCACTAAATACAGGCACCAGAAGTTTGCAGTTTCAAGCTTGCTGAGTGGCCAAACACCCTAAGTTTCCATGCATGATAACTGGACCAAGTCAGTGAGGTCTTGGTGCTTGTAAAACAGTGTCATGCCATAGCACCTGTGCCCTCAGGGAGGTCTCATTCCTAACCTGGGCAAGAATGCCATTTCACTTTATAAGTGACATACAACATTGCTTTTCATGGTTTTGAATTTCATATAAATGCGACACATGTGTAAATCCTTCTTCAACTCGCATAGTTTTGGCCCAGATTCTTCTAGGTTTTTGTCTGATTCTTGTAGCTCATTCATTTATTTAAGCTTATTTGTAGTATTTTTGGGTACACCAACAGCAACTTATTTACCCATCCTTCCTACTGACTGTGTTGGTACTTCCACCATTACAGCGCGGTGATGAACACTCCTGTGGATGCTTTCTTGTACATATCTATGACGTATAGTTAGGGATGGCATTTATAAAGCTTGAGTTTTTCTTTAAATTTACAGATAATTCTATTAGGAAATCTTTGGCTCATGAATTAGCCAATCAGCAGTTACTTAGACAATAGAATTTAGTCACGTGCTCAACACTACCTTAGTCTAGTCTTCTACTCTGCTACCCTTCACATGCAAGGCTTGTCACCTCATGATCACAAGATGGATTCCACAGCTCCAGCGGTATGTCTCACTCAGTGTCCTGAACAAGAAAAAAAGGGTGTGAAGGAAGACATTCATTCTGACTATCATGATTCTGAGTGGGAACAATCTGTTTCTATACACAGAATTAGTATGAAGACACTATGAAGACACAGTTGAGAAGCAGAGGTGCATCCTATGCTGAGCATGAGTACACTGTTATTCTAACACTAGGGGACGTAAACAAGGGAGGATAGTGGAATGTCTAACTATTGGGCAGCCATGCCCCAGACCTCCTTTTCTAAAGAGATTGTTCCAAGCTAACACTCCTAAGCAGGACACAGACGTACCTGCTCTGCTACACCCTGCCAAACCCCTGGTGATATGAGGCCTGGGTTGTTTTGGTCGAAATGATAGGTACACAGTAATTGTTTTCTGGTAAGTAGGAATTGAGAGATTCTGTCCTGTTGGGCCTTTAATTAACTTAGGTTTTATTTCTGTCTGTAGCATTCAGAGGAATTCAGCTGATCCCTCTTTCTCTCACACAGTAACCAGTTGTCCCAGCACCATTTATTGATTAAAACCTTTCTTGACCAGCACTAGGTAGGTAGGGAATGTGTGAGAGGGCAGAGGGGCAGAGGTTAAATATGCACACACTAAAACCACACTTGTGTATAAAAATGGCACAGTAAAACCCAGTAATTTGTATGCTAACTTATTGTATACTTTGTAATGCCATCCCTGTCCCTGATCACATGTCAAGTTTTGAGAGAGTGAGGAAGAAAAGAAAGAGGAGGGGAGGGAGGAGAGAGAGGAGAGGAGAGGAGAGGAGAGGAGAGGAGAGGAGAGGAGAGGAGAGGAGAGGAGAGGAGAAGCAAGTGATACTATTTTTGGATATTTCCTGTTGTTTATTTGTATGCACGGTCACACAACTGGATGTGGATTTACAGTGACTTCTGATATGTAGGAGGATGAGACTCCTCTTTCTTGCTTTCAGAACTCACTGCCTCTCCTGGTTTCTTGTTTTTCTGTGGGGATTTCAATGAACTTGTCAAAAGTCCTCTGGGGAATTTTCCCAAAACTATTAAACATTTGGGTCACTTGGGAAGAATTTCCAGCTTTGTAAGACTGGATCTTTCAGTCACGGAACAGCATACATTTCCTGACACAGCTCTTCTCTAGAGTCTTAATTAAAGCACTGGAAGCTTTCCATTATAGTCTAGTCATTTTTAAAAATTTGTTGATGTTATAAACGGTATTTTAAAATACATCTTATGTTGCTAATAGTATGTAAGGAACGCCATTGAGTTTCAAAGGTTGTTTTGTATTTCCTTTGTCGACCTCTTCAATCTGTCCTGTTAATTCGTATGCCCTCCTATCTACGAATAACACAAGCCTTTCTGTCCTTTCCAATCTTTGCATTGCATTTTATCACATTGAAGATGTTCCTATTGTTAAATGTTACAGTGTGACACAGTAATTAAATAAAAAAAAAACTCATTTTCCTTGTTAACACTGGAACATGTGTTAAGTTCCCTAGAACTTCAGTAAAGATTGTTGAGGCCATGCCTCAGCCTAGGACCCCTGGTGCTTTTCTCCTGGTAAGACATTTACACTCTGCTCATAAGTGGAATTTGTCTGCATTAAAGCTCTCTCCAATTCTTTTTAGATATGGACTGTTGACTGTGTTCTCAGCTTTTGCAAGGATTACTCAAAAATAACTTCAACCCCATAAATGTGTCAATATATACTCTCAACTATTCAGTTCAAATTCCCTTCTAAACAGACTCTTAACAGCAATATCATACTGCATAACTTCTCAGTTGTATTTGACACCAGGTCATCAAACAACACTATAGTCTAGAACAGTGGTTCTCAACCTTCCTAACACTGCAACCCTTTAATACATGTCCTCATGTTGTGGGGACTCCTTATCATAAAATTATTTTCATAACTGTAACTTTGCTACTGTTATGACTTGTAATGTAAATATCTGTTTTTTTCTGATAGTCCTCCTAGGTGATACCTGTGAATGGGTTGTTTAACCACAATGGGGTCTTGACCCACAGGTTGAGAACCAGTGATCTAGAGCCTCGGACTTCTTCTCTGTATTATGTAGGAGACATGAGGTCATACTTTAAGGAACAAGGGATTACTGTGGGCCAATGTGTGTCTTGTTTTGATGCTTTCTTATTCTCAGTGCTTCAGACTGTGACTGTATTTGGAAACAGGGATTTAAAAAGGTGATGAAGGTTAACTGAGTCACTAAAGTGAACCTAATCCAATCCGAATCGTGTTCTCCAAAGAAGATATTAGGACATGGAATACACAAAGAGAAAGCCATGAAAGACCACAGAGAAAAAGGTAACTAACTACGAGCCAAAAAGACAGTCAGTCAGGGGAAACCAATTTACAGGCCTCAAGCTTGGATGGCTAGCCTCCAGAACTACGCTTAGGTGACTTGTTCTGTGGCACTAGTTATGACAGCTCTAACACACTCATGCAAGCATGTTTACCATAGCAGGAGCTTACATTCAATAAGGTGCAAAGCACACGCAGAAATACCTAAAATGCATCAGTCAATGTGTCTAGCTGTCACTTCAGATAGGGCCCAGGAGAAGGAGCATCTCCAGGAGCATCTCCTGAAGGATAGTTAAGCAAACTTGGCTGTATGTAGAGAATAAGTAGAATTTATTTATGTATGTATTTATTTACTTATTTATTTTGGGGGGGAGAGTGGGTTACACTGAAGAGAAAGAAACATGAAAAGTCCAGAAAACAATGTCATAGAAGGTGTTCTGTCTAGGTTTAGTGGCATCCCCAGAAAGATTCAAAAATAACTGAAAGATTCAAAGGGCCCAACAAGTGCTTATTTGTGCAAAGTGAAGTTCTAGCCCACCCTCATAGGACTTTCAAGGAAAATGGCAAAAATAAAGTTTATAATATACCCAATAATAGGATACACAAAAGATTAGAATTTATAATAAGATGTTATGAAAACAAAAGTTGAGTTATCTGACTGGTAACCCCCTCCCCCCCCTCTCTCTTATGTACATACATACACACACACACACACACACACACACACACACACACACATACACACACACATTGGCTTACATGCATGCTCACTCTGTGTGTGTGCACCTGTATATATGTGCATGTATATGCACGTGCTTTGTGTGTGTGTGTTCATGTGTTTTAAGGGCATCTCTCAGAGATCTGTATTGAGTGGGGACAGCTGCAGGAAGATTGGCTGGAAACCCAGGAGGCAAATGTCTGAGTGGATAGTTACAGTGGGGATGGGGCTTGTTGGCACAACACGTGCTTGAGAACCTTTTCCAGGGCCAGATATAACCATGAAAGAGTGATCCAAGCCTGCCCAGGAAGTTTGCCAAGAGTGACTGATACTTTACTTACAAAAATGAGCTGGGTTTTAAGACTTTTCTTGAGCAGAGGACTGTTATGTGACTTACCCAAACCTTCACTGAGGATCAGAACAGACTGAGAACAGGTTTGAAGGGTCTGTGAATGGGAAGAAAAATGATTTCTTCCAATTGTTGTGCTCACTTTGCATGATTATAAAGTAAGCTAGATAGGAAAAGGGTGAGGAAAGCCATATGGTAACTGAAAGTTAGTTAATAAGACCCTACAGAGCTGAACTTCAATCACACTACCCCAAACAGACTACAATCATAAGAGCCAACCTATATGACTTTTGAATGCCCACTGATACATTATAATGACCTGACAAAAGTGCCTGTTCTAATCATGCACCAATCTCATACCACACCCAGCAACTCTATGTAAGGACAGAAATGGGGAGGGAAAGGGCAGGAGAGATGGCTCAGTGGGTAAAAATGCTGACAGTCCTGACAGGCAGAGATTGATCCCAGGGCTTGCCTGGTAGAAGGAAAGAGCCAACATCCATCCGTTCTGTTGTTCTCTGACCTCTCTACCAGCACCATAGCATGCATGGCCCTCCCCAACCACTGACTAAATAGATAAATATGTGAATAGATAAATGTAGTTTAAAAAACAAAAACCAAAACAAAAAGGAGAGCAAAGCCTAGGAAGTCCTGACTCATTCCTGGAGTTTCTCACCTTAAATCACAAATAATCTCCCTCTTCATTAAATATTGGCCCATTAAAAATAGTGATGGGAAAATCCCACCAGTTCCTTTTACACTTGACCAATGAAGACTCATCCCTAAGTCTACACTTACTGTAAACTCCTTCCCTACCCCATCCTTTACCCTGTTTTTCCATTCTTTCTTGGGTGGACACGAGAGCCTGCAAACACTTGGGAGTCTCAGTCTGCTTTCTTAACTTCAACGCCTCCTCAGGCTTCGCCTGCCAGCACAGTTACAATAGCTTGCCTTGCTGCGGGACATAAAGGAATAGGAATTAAAGGTAGTGCATACTTGTAGCCACGTGCACAGCATTGGGAATTTGGTCTGAGGGCATGGGAAGAAGTAAAGATGGTCGATGTGGTGAAATGCTCAGAGCTCCTGCAGCCTGGGCGATGAGGCAGGGGGATTCAGCTGAGGAGACACACAGTAGTCCAGCAGCCCCCGCCATTTTCCTGACTGAGGTTTCAACCTCAAGACTCCAGACCACATGTACAACATCCTGAACTTAGGTGCGGAGGCTGTAACCTAAAAGGATGCACTTGGTTTACTTTCTCCCAGGAATGGCAAACTTAGCGATGCTCTCAGGCTTTATTCAAAGCCCCCAGGCAGGACTTCAGTTGTGTCAAAAGCAAATGTGATGTGTAACAAAACACAGTGTTGTTTGAAATATAGATCTATTTATAGTTCTGTGAATGTATAGGAGAACAAAAACAAAATAATGATTACTTCAAACTCCACAGCAGGCATTACCTCTCAGAGAAGGTAGAGCAGGTATGGGAGTGTTTAGCCGAGGGGAGGGGTATTGCTAAAGAGCCTAAGTGAGGTAGGTGGTGTCTTAGAGTTTCTATTGCTTCCATAAAACACCATGGCCAAAAATGCAGGTTGGGGAGGAAAGAGTTTATTCAGTTTACACTTCCACTTTGCTGTTTATCCAAAAGACATCAGGACTGGAACTCAACCAGGATAAGATCTTAGAGGTAAGAGCTGATGCAGAGGCCATAAAGGGGAGCTGCTTACTGCCTTGCTCCCCATGACTTGGTCAGCCTGTTTTTTTATAGAATCCAGGACCACCACCCTTGGGATGGCACCAACCATAGTGGGCTTGGCCTCTGCCATGGATCACTAATTGAGAAAGTGCCTTACAGCTCTATCTCATGGAGGCATTTCCTCACCTGAGGCTTCTTCCTCTCTGATGACACTAGCTTGTGTCAAGTTGACACACAAAACCAGCCAGTCCAGGTGGTTAGAAGTGCATTTTAATAGAACAGGTAATGAATTAAGGTCCAAGTAGAAGACTCACCCTTCGAGATAAACCAACAGAGATGCTTTATCACACAGTAACAGTGATGGGATTATGTGTTTAAAGACCGCAATTGGAAAAGGAAGAAAATAGAACCACATGAGTCACTTCGGTGCTGAAGTAGCGCTGTTTGCTTAGTGTCCAAAAAGTGGTGGGGGTGGGGCATTGTCCACCACAGACCTTATACTTACTTACCACTTATCCCCGTCTCCCCCATCGACATTATTTGTGAGAACCGGTAAACGACCCCACATTTGTACTCTCTTATGGTTTATTTACCTCTGAGTCTACTGTCACATTTCCGTTGACCGTCGGATGTACGAGGTCTCTTCCCACTTTAGTCGTTTGAACCTTTTCTTCGTTACTATTGTGGGAGTCACCCTCGGAGGTTAGTGAGAGTATGGTTGAAATAGCCTGGCACAGGCCCGGACAGCTGAAAGGCATAAAATCACGAAGGGGATGATGGGATACCCCTGTGAGCAAGCACGTGGACCAAGAGAAACGTGCTGCTGGTTGTCTTAATTATCCAAGAAAGCGATGGTCTACTCTTGACCTCAGTTCCACCTACTGCCCCATTTCTCCGCTGACTTTTGCAGTAGATACCTTGAAAGAGTTGCGGGTTCTACATTCCCACCTCCCATGCTCTCTGAAACTGCCCACAGTGCGGTGTCTCCTCTACAATGCCACTGAAACTACTCTGATCCAGGATCCCAGTGCCTTTCAGATTGCTCCATGCAACGGGCAGGTCTCCTTTCTCATGCCAGCAGATCTGTCCGTAATTTCAGAATCTCAGTCATAGTTAATGACTCCCTCATACAAAATAGAGGCTTTTCTTAAATCCCAGGGCCCCCTACTCTGTTTCCTCGTCTTCACAGGCCGCACCTTCTCCCTCTTCCTTTGAACTGTTAACCTTGGAGTGTCCTAAAGCTAAGTCCTTGTTCACTTTCTGCGCTATGTGTACACACACTCCTGTCTCATGCTATCTTCAGTTCATCAGTGCATGTATCAAGGTCAGCAATCTCTCTTGCGATTCAAACCGACAGATGGATCGTCTGATCGACATGATTGGCATTTCATAATGAGATCCAGGTCGTCCCACTTATGCTGCGTTTGCAACGTCTTCACCTGTCTTTTCTACTTCGTGGCTGGTGGCAAATCTCAGCTTCTGTGTGTTCAAGCTAAGCATCTTAGTGAAGACCTTGACTGCCTTTACCTTTCTGCCTTTTTGATACTCCCAATTTGAGTATCAGTTGCTACCTGCTGTTGGCTTCAAAACTATATCTGAAGCCAACCAATCCTCCTTAGACCCATTGCCTTCATGCTGAGTCATCACATTCTATCGAGGAGATGGAGCAGGACAGTCAGATTAGCTTTGGGCCATGCCTTCTTGTTTTTGCCCTCTCACTTCGAGCAAACCCTACCCCGCACACTCACACACTCTGTCTATTTCAATAGAGTATTCAAGGTGATCCTTCCCAAGGAAATCACACCTTGACCCTCATTTATCCCTAAACCTCAGATGTTACTCTACCCATCTCAGGAAAAGCTGAGGTTCCCCCAATGGCCTACGAGTTCTCATTCTATTCCACAGAGTTTATCTTTACCACTCTTTCTTAACCTCAGCTTCTCCACTCTGTTCACTGCACTTCTTCCTGTTCTGAGGACACACCAGGCTTGATACTGTCTTGGGGCCTCTGTGATTGTTTTGTGGCTGCAAATCCTCTTTGCCTAAAACCCACAAGGATAAATATTCTGTCCCATCTTTGCTCAGGTGTCAACAATCAAGTTAAAATCCCACCGATATTGTGCTGCTAAATGATTTTCAGCTGCATATTGAGTGTGTGTGTGGGAAGCCATATTTTCTAGGGTATATATGCCAATTCCCATGATTGTGAAGACAGTGCCTGGCACAGAGCAGGTGCTCCGTATGTAGACATTAAATTAAGCAATGGGTTTTCCTGTGAGACTGATACCAGGGAGACATGGTGCCAGTGAACACAAGAGAGAATGGGTTGGCAGAGATATGTAGTCAGGTTTGAGGATTTTAGTAGGCAGGACATGTGTGGCCTGGCTTAAGAAGGACCAGGCTGAAATGGACTTGGTTTTAAAAGCACTTAGTCTGAGGAATTCTGAACAACCACCTGTCAGGGGGCTTTAGAAGCATGTTCTTTCTCAGCAGTAGGGCCAAAGGCTCTGGGCAAAGCCTCGGAGCTTTCTAAGGCTGCATACTAGTCCCTTGTTTTGAAGCTCTTTAATTTCTAGGACATTATCTCAGAACATATCATAATTATGGGCTTAAAAGAAAAATGAATGCTCTTGGAAAGTGATCAGAGAGAACAGATAGGGGGACATTCATTAAATAAGCAGAATGCCTAAATTTTTAGGAAATGTCTTGCAGTTGTTTCTTTGATAATCTAGATAAGTATCCACTAGATACTTAGTTTTATTGAGTGGGTCAATGTGACTGTGACTTTCTTCACATCTTTACCTGGGGCCTTGAAGATTTGAATATTTCCCCTCTCAGATTGATTTTATATATATATATATATATATATATATATATATATATATATATATATATATATATATATNTCAGTGGGAAGAGAGGCCCCTTGGTTATGCAGACTTTATATGCCCCAATACAGGGGAACGCCGGGGCCAGGGGGTGGGAGCGGGTGGGTAGGGTAGCAGGGCCGGGAGGGGGGAGGATATAGGGAACTTCCTGGATAACACTTGAAATGTAAATGAAGAACATATCTAATAAAAGTTGAAAAAAAAAAAAAAAAAAGAAGCAATGATAAGTGGGAGTCACCCTCGGAGGTTAGTGAGAGTATGGTTGAAATAGCCTGGCACAGGCCCGGACAGCTGAAAGGCATAAAATCACGAAGGGGATGATGGGATACCCCTGTGAGCAAGCACGTGGACCAAGAGAAACGTGCTGCTGGTTGTCTTAATTATCCAAGAAAGCGATGGTCTACTCTTGACCTCAGTTCCACCTACTGCCCCATTTCTCCGCTGACATTTGCAGTAGACACCTTAAAAGAGTTGCCGGTTCTACATTCCCACCTCCCATGCTCTCTGAAACTGCCCACAGTGCGGCGTCTCCTCTACAATGCCACTGAAACTACTCTGATCCAGGATCCCAGTGCCTTTCAGATTGCTCCATGCAACAGTCAGGTCCTCTTTCTCATGCCAGCAGATCTGTCCGTAATTTCAGAATCTCAGTCATAGTTAATGACTCCCTCATACAAAATAGAGGCTTCCCTTAAATTCCAGGGCCCCATACCCTGTTTCCTCGTCTTCACAGGCCGCTCCTTCTCCCTCTTCCTTGGAACTGTTAACCTTGGAGTGTCCTAAGGCTAAGTCCTTGTTCACTTTCTGCACTATGTGTACACACTCCTGTCTCATGTTATCTTCAGTTCATCAGTGCATGTATCAAGGTCAGCAATCTCTCTGGCGATTCAAACCGACAGATGGATCGTCTGTTCGACACGATTGGCATTTCATAATGAGATCCAGGTCGTCCCACTTATGCTGCATTTGCAACGTCTTCTCCTGTCTTTTCTACTTCGTGGTTGGTGGCAAATCTCAGCTTCTGTGTGTTCAAGCTAAGCATCTTAGTGAAGACCTTGACTGTCTTTACCTTTCTGCCTTTATGATACTCCCAATTTGAGTATCAGTTGCTACCTGCTGTTGGCTTCAAAACTATATCTGAAGCCAACCAATCCTCCTTAGACCCATTGCCTTCATTCTGAGTCATCACATTCTATCGAGAGATGGAGCAGGACAGCCAGACTAGCTTTGGGCCATGCCTTCTTGTTTTTGCCCTCTCACTTCGAGCAAACCCTAACCCGCACACTCACACACTCTGTCTATTTCAATAGAGTATTCAAGGTGATCCTTCCCAAGGAAATCACACCTTGACCCTCATTTATCCCTAAACCTCAGATGTTACTCTACCCATCTCAGGAAAAGCTGAGGTTCCCCCAATGGCCTACGAGTTCTCATTCTATTCCACAGAGTTTATCTTTACTACTCTTTCTTAACCTCAGCTTCTCTACTCTGTTCACTGCACTTCTTCCTGTTCTGAGGACACACCAGGCTTGA
Source organism: Mus minutoides (assembly GCA_902729485.2). Classification (NCBI taxonomy): domain Eukaryota; kingdom Metazoa; phylum Chordata; class Mammalia; order Rodentia; family Muridae; genus Mus; species Mus minutoides. The sequence goes on along the minus strand of LR749629.1, from coordinate 1,796,071 downwards.
TACTGTCTTGGGGCCTCTGCGATTGTTTTGTGGCTGCAAATCCTCTTTGCCTAAAACCCACAAGGCTAAATATTCTGTCCCATCTTTGCTCAAGTGTCAACAATCAAGTTAAAATCCCACCGATATTGTGCTGCTAAATGATTTTCAGCTGCATATCGAGTGTGTGTGGGGGAAGCCATATTTTCTAGGGTATATATGCCAATTCCCATGATTGTGAAGACAGTGCCTGGCACAGAGCAGGTGCTCTGTATGTAGACATTAAATTAAGCAATGGGTTTTCCTGTGAGACTGATACCAGGGAGACATGGTGCCAGTGAACACAAGAGAGAATCGGTTGGCAGAGATATGTAGTCAGGTTTGAGGATTTTAGTAGGCAGGACATGTGTGGCCTGGCTTAAGAAGGACCAGGCTGAAATGGACTTGGTTTTAAAAGCACTTAGTCTGAGGAATTCTGAACAACCACCTGTCAGGGGGCTTTAGAAGCATATTCTTTCTCAGCAGTAGGGCCAAAGGCTCTGGGCAAAGCCTCGGAGCTCTCTAAGGCTGCATACTAGTCCCTTATTTTGAAGCTCTTTAATTTCTAGGACATTATCTCAGAACACATCATAATTATGGGCTTAAAAGAAAAATGAATGCTCTTGGAAAGTGATCAGAGAGAACAGATAGGGGGACATTCATTAAATAAGCAGAATGCCTAAATGTTTTAGGAAATGTCTTGCAGTTGTTTCTTTGATAATCTAGATAAGTATCCACTAGATACTTAGTTTTATTGAGTGTGTCAATGTGACTGTGACTTTCTTCACATCTTTACCTGGGGACTTGAAGATTTGAATATTTCCCCTCTCAGATTGTGTATATATATATATATATATATATATATATATATATATATATATACATATATATATATATATATGTATATATACAGGCATTTTACAGAAGCCAGAACTATAATCTTAGGGCCCACAATGGGCTGGACCCCCTCACATCAATTACAAATTAAGAAAAATACCCCACAGGCTATATAATATTATGTATAACAACTTAGCAAATCTGTTCCCACTGAAATTTTAACAAAAACTCTTCTAAAACCTTTTCCTCTCCACACATCATTGCTGTAAAAGCACGCCACTGAGCATGTTGTTCTGATATATTTGAAGCCAGGCCACCAATTGCTCCATCTTCCTGGAATTCAGCATCATGCTGGTCTCCCACTTGGATATACTCAGCTTCTATGTAATTACCTTGATTCAAAAATCATTTTTCATTGTGCCAGCAGCCTTAAGTCTTTATAAGTACCTTCCTAGTAGCAATTATTTCATTTATCCTACTTATGCAAATAGTGACTTTCATGTATAACATTTATATTTAATATTTCCCATCAATATGTTGAATCTACTGTTTGAGTCCAGGGAGGAAAGGGAAATGGTGGGAAATATTGATGTTGTCAGTATTTAATTTCCTGTAGAAGTTTCTTTTGTCCAGCTCCAGTGGCATATGCATACAATTCCAGCTCTAGGGTGGTAGAGTCAAAGATCACTGTGGTTCTGAATCCAGCCAGGACTTTTCTCAACAGAACAAAACAAATATACAGCAACAATCACAAAACAAAATTTATACCCAATGTGAATTTCCAAATTAGAAATACAAGGAAGACCAAATACAAGAAATTGTAAGTGTCAATGTCTGGATTTACAGTAGGCACAGACCTCTGTCCCATCAGAAGTACACTGGGTTCTAGACGGCCTGCAAAATCATGCTTCCTGATACTTGCTTTGGCTTTGAGAGAGTTCATTCTACTGAGTACGAACCATGTCAGGGTGGCTATTGTCAGAACTGCATCTTCTGTGAATTCTCTTCCTGATTAGAGTTGCAACTATGAAACACCAATCCCAAAAGGAACTTGGAGGGGTGCTGCTTACTGACTTGCTCCCCATACCTTGCTTAGCCTGCTTTCTTACAGAAGCCAGAACTATAATCTTAGGGGTTGCCCCACCCACAATGAGCTGGGCCCTTTCACATCAATCAAAAATTAAGAAAAATCCCCCATAGTCCAATTTTATAGATGCATTTTCTCAATCGACGCTCCCTCTTCTCTGATGACTTTAGTTTGTATCAAACAGACACAAAACTAACTAGGACACTTATTTATACACAAGGGAAGTCTTATCCCTGTGAAGACCATCAAACCTTTGGTTTGATGGGCATCTATTGCTAGATGTTTTTGTTCTGGATGTTGACAAGCTTTCTGTCCCTATGAGACTATTTTGGTCTGACCCACAGTGCTGTGGCTTTGCACTGACTTCAGTTCTATCTGATAACTCCATGCTTCCTTGGCTAGCCACTATCCCAGAACTTCACCATAACATGGACCAAGTAGCACACATTGCTGGATCAATTCAACCTGATTCCCTTATTTCCCTTCCTGGAGACAGTCTGCAAAGTCCTTAGCTTGAGTGATTTATTCATTCTGCAATATTCATTTGATTGCCTCATTCTGTCAGATGCTCAAAGAAGCCAACTGTCTTAGTTAGGGTTTTACTGCTGTGAACAAACACCATGACCAATGCAAGTCTTATAAAAACAAATTTTAATTGGAGCTGGCTTACAGGTTCAGAGGTTCAGTCCAGTATCATCATAGCAGGGACATGGCAGCATCTAGGCAGGCATGGTACAGGAGAAACTGAGTGTTCTACATACCTTCATCTGAAAGTTGCTAGTGGAAGACTGACTTCCAGGCAGGTAGGGAATCTTAAGCCCACACTCTCAGTGACATACCTACTCTAACAAGGCCACACCTCTAAATAGTGCCACTCCCTGGGCCAAGGATATTCAAACCATGATACTAACCTATCAGTCAGGAAGTTAACAATAAGCAATCAATAAAGGTGAGTGCTGGATACCACAAAGGAAGTTGACATGGATAGAGAATATGATGGTGGTAGCTCTTTCAGTAAACATGAGGATGATAGGCAGGCAATCCAGTTAGTTTCCCTGCACTTAAGTACAACATATATTCTTGAAAGTTAGAATGCAACAATTCCTAGTATGAGAAAACTCTACTGCATACATTTTAGGTTTTCTTTCACATATACAGGGAAATGAAAAAAAAGGAATAATTATAAGAGTGAAGTATAGTATATGTTAAATTTAAACCAACTTGAAGAGGGGAAAATACAGTTAGAAGAATCACAGTTTTAGGTTAGGCATTCTGATGACATTGTCTTACCCTTTTATTTTTTCTGTCACCAAAGGTATATTAAGGTATAACTGTACCACCTGTCTTTGTGGAAATAACGTGAGTGTGGCATCTTCCCTTGCTTGGGTAGCTTGTTGGCTTATGACATCATGATTTCTATCTCATGGCTATTTACATGGAAGGATATGATCAGAAGCATCACACCTGACCCTAGGATGACCAGTCTAGAGGCTGACTGACAATCGGTGGGCTCACCCAAGGTCATATGCCCTGACCAGTGTGGATCAGGGTGAGACAGGTTTGTCAGTTGAATTCTCTCTTTTGATGAGATCAGAAACAGGAACCACAGAAGTGAGTCCAGAGCAGAAGGAAAAGCTAGAACGTTGTTGTCATCATGGTGCCTGATCCACCCCAGTGATGGTCGCCTTTGGCTTCAGGAGGAAGGCAGCAGGTTCCACATCTACATCTGCTTTGTGCCCACTGCCTGTCATTTCCCCAGGCTTTCAGCAACTGTATCTGTTTCTGAAACCACAGACTTTATTTCCAGAACTCATAGCAAGCTGGAGGTTGCGAGGGTATATTAACATCTCCATTCAAGGCTTTCAATCATCAAGACAAAAATACCATCTCAGTGCCATTGCCCTTTTGGGGGTAGTCTGGATTTGTTTTGTTTTGTTTTGTTTGTTTTTTATTCCACCATATTTTCCTGTGAGATTAAGCTTTATTTACATGTTCAGAGAGTAGCTCAGTCACGAGGCCTTTAGTCTTTAATTGCTCTGTTACTTTGCTGGCCCACTTGAGGACATTTCTGAGTCACAAATAAACTACTTACTTGCATTGAAATTTTAATTTAACTTATTTTTATTTACATTCTTATTATATAGACCAGGCTGGACTGAAACTTGATAGCTTTGCCTTTGTACCTACTGAAAGCTGGATTACAGATGTATAACAACACATCCTGTTTGAATTCTTATCTCCTGCTTCCACCAAGAGACCAGATGGGTTTGAGTCTTGAACATATCATACCTGGGGAGGTATGGATATTCTTTTCCTTTTTACTCCAAATCTCAAGGCAGGAATCAAGTGTTTGGAGAAGGAAGCAACTGGTTGATTCTTAGAGATAGAACCATATCCTCCCTCAGAAAGAGTTTTGGTAAACGTGTGTTTTAAGTTAGGACACTCTGTTAAAGCAAAGTCATATTTCAAAATATTTAAGGCAAGCTTCAAGACTTCCTGTCTTGTAGTGGCCTGTGATTGACGGTCACAGCAACATTGGCAGGCATTAAAGGCAAGAGCTGGAGTTTTAGCAGATGAATCCTTTGTGGGAATAGCACCTGATTGTAAAATTCTTTCCTCCGACACATGCTTCTTAAAGAGAATGAAAGAACCAGGTTTTTGCTTAACATCCCATTTATTCTAAAGGGGACATGTTCATAACTTGAGTCTTTGCGACTCAGGCCTCTATATGAGTATGCAGAATGGTTATAATATATACATAAAATAAAATGTTGTATTTAGAATATCAATAAAAACCACAAAAGACTTTATACTAGGTAAAATGACTAGTCTGAGTCATGGACGCACATCCTCCCTGGCAATCTCTACCTTCCAGTGTCTTTGACACTCTGGGTTGGAGAAAACAAAGAATAACACACAAGATTATTAATAATGAAAATGCAAATTAGCCATGTCCAGTCTAATGCAATTGCTCACTTCTCTGTTGCTCTCGATCTGTTTGAAGCAGTTGTGCAAATTGACTGAGAACCAGGCAGACCAGGGAGTTGCAGGAGAAACAAGTGGGCTTAGGTGGGGTTGGGTTAGAAAAGGCAAGTTTCCAGTTAGTAGGCGGTGAGCATCTGATAAGCTTCGGAGGAAGTAGGAATTGTCCTCCCTCACCATGAGGAAGGGTGCTGGAGTTTCTAACTAAGCCTGCAAGGTCTTTAAGAGGCAAACAGAGACTGGCACAGTGGAACCCTCCTGGAATCGCAGCTATCCCAGATGCTGAAGAGGAGGAGTCAAACCACACAGAGTAGGAAACTGAATGAATTAAGAGTTTTTTGCACAACTCCTGAATGCTTGCTTAGAAGGCTAAGTGGTGGTGAACCAGACAGCAGATCCTGCATTACTACATGCAGAAGTGTATGGTATCTTGTCTGGAGACTTGTCCATGGTTACCACTAGTGTGAGTGACCAAGACCAAGTCTTCATTCATAAAGCGTCCCTGTTGGGATATGATTCACTGAAGCCCCTCTGCTAAGAGACCACACACACACACACACACACACACACACACACACACACACAACCTCAGCCTCTGCACATTTCAGCAAGGGCAGCCAAGAAGCATATTCTATCTGCCAAGCACAGCAGCAGCTGGAGCAACAGCTGACCTCTTGAGCCAGAGCTAGATTTGTGGAGCTCGGTGTGTCATCTGCCTGTGTTTTAAGGAAGCACACAACCCTGGGACAGAGGAAAATGTGAACACACAGGCAGGGGACAGATTTCTGGGCAAAATGGCACAGTATTCTCCAGGGCAGAATCACTGTTTCCCTGCCAGGGATGTTTTGTTTGCTTGTCTCAATCAAATATCTGCCAGTCTGACTCTGTTTTCATTTCCCCCTCTGATTTATAGTACAGTGAAAATCTAACATATGACAGTTAATAATCCCAACAGGCTGTCTGTCTGTCTACACATGCATGCATACATGCACACACACTTTTTCTACTAAGGCCCATCCTCTCTCTTCACAGTCTTCTCTCTGTAGATAGATAAAGGCAGCAAACTCTAACTGGCCAGGTAGCTGTCTATCCTAGCTTCCTGCAACCTAAGCTGTCCCATTATATATATGTACTACCTCTGCTAGACTTATTCCCCAGGCTAGCTCTTCCTCAGTCTCTATGAGTAGGGATATAGCTGTAAAGACCTTGGATCTACAGAGATATCCTGAGCTTTTTAGCCTTCACAGACATTTTTCTTGTCTTGATTACATATTTGGCCACCGCTGCAGTTAACCTTTCAGCGGCCGACTGCATCCCTATGGGGCTGGCAAAAGTGCCTGGATCCCAGCTCACCATAAGGAAGAGAGGGACACAGAGCTCAGATCAGACCATCTTACCCTATGTGCTGCACTTGCTTGGGGTCATTTGTGTTTCTCCTTCTAGAGTTTCAACTAGAATATTTAGCATGAGCTCCTACTCACCCAGCTTCCCTTCACCTATCCACAGGCATGGCTCTGTATGTTCATTCCTTCCTGTCCATTGTCTCTCTGATCAGACTTTCCTGCCTGCTTGGGCAACACTATGCCACCCACTCCTTTCAATGTGTGTGTGCTTGTGCACGCCTGTGTTCCTGTATGTGTGTATGCATGTGTATGTGTGTGTGCACGCACGTGCGCACATGTCTCTGTGTGTGTGTCTTCTTATTCTTCATGCTAGAACTGCTCCTATTGGATTCAAAGAGTCTTTTCATATCTGCCTTCTCAATGGGACTACAGAGCTCCATGAGACCAAAACAACCTCTTTGTCTGACTTCTGTTTCCAATATTAGCCATTTCCCAAGATAAAAAGAAAAATCCTTTTTGGCATTTGTTCTGATGAGAAGTAAGGATATACTCACAGTTTTCTGCCCCAACTTCCGGCTTTGTTCTTTCTTTGACTACATAGGTAGTGGCTGGAGCTTCTATTTCCACTCAGTGTCTGGTTTCCATGTATATCCTGTTCCTGTTATCTAGAACATCAAGTCCTGCCACCCTATCTTCTACTTTGGAAGGAACCCCACCCTTAGAGCGAGCCAGTCTTACCTGTTAATAGGACAGCCTGAAACTGGAGCAGCTTTAGAACGAAAGTACGTGTATTCATTAGCAGCTCACAGGTGTGTTTCTATGGTCATCCATTTAACCTTCAGTCCCTGGAAGGAAGGTACTGGGGTGACCATCTGAGATCCAAGGACAAAGACTCAGCTCCTGCAGTGTGTGTCACAGCCTAGCTAAGGAGGCTATAAAGGAATCCTCGTAAGAAAATAGCTGAGCTAGCCTAAAGGTCAAGGAGGTGTTCTCACATAGGATAGATAGAGAAACTGCCAGGGTAGCAGAGAGTTAGTGCAGAATAGTCAAGAGGGAATTAACCATGCAGATAAAGAGAAGAGCATTCCTACAGCTACAGTGAGCTGACCTGGGAAGGAAGTGGTATGCTTTAAAAACCAGAGACACATGATGGCGGGGTAGATGATACAGTAAGGGGATCTACAGTAGTTGATGAGTCAGAGACCCAAGAATTTGCAATCAATCACACGGGTTACAGGGTACCTATTGGTGCTACATGCTTGCACGTGCTGTGTGACCCAGATCTTTGCCTCCCTGGGAAGGCTATTTGGAAAACATTTGCTTTTTGAGCCTGTCTGTGAGACAGCTGCTTTTCATGGCACTCACATTCCTCATAGGGCCGCCTGCTGGACTGCCATTTGTCACTGCCTAGCACCTCTGGACCACTGAGCTACTCAACATGACACTGGCATCTATGCATCAAAATCATCAGAGCAGTGAGTGTGAGGCTACCCATGTGTTACTCCCCTGAGCACTGTTACATAGGTCATAAAGACAAGTCCAACTGTGGATGACTTGAGAAGATGGAAAGGATGAAGCTAGAGGAAGAGATCTACCTACATTTAAATAGGGGTTCAAATCCCCCTGTCTACAGTTCTTTTGTTTTCTTTAGCCTTCCTTTCTGGATTTTTGAGAAAAGCTCTTTCTATCTATCTATCTATCTATCTATCTATCTATCTATCTATCTATCCCTGTCTTGCTTGGTACTTGATGTACTGCCAATTCGGGCCTAGAACTCATAGCAATCCTCCTGCATCAGTCTCCCTCCAGAATACTGAGTTACAGGACTATACCACATGCCTGGCTGATCTGCAATTCTTAGAGCCCCTCCCCAATATCTGCACACTGGTTAAAAGGTTTGCACCCTCCCACGCATGCATGGTCTGATATGACCCTTGTGTGGTCTTGTGTTCTGAAACTGTCTCATGCTGTAGGAGAATGTCAGAGCTGAGGTTAGTGCAATCTGCAAACCCTTCCTCTGAACCAGGAGCAGGGATGGAAGTAAACATGGCCTGACTTGGCAACGAGACTATGTATGAAGTCACTACTGTGGTAACCACAAAACAGTTTTCTAGAAACAATGGACTCAGAGAGCTCACTGCCAAGAAAAGTTAAAGGGCAAATGTGTTTCCCACCCTCAACCCTCAACCCTCCCAAGCCCGCCTGATGAAGAAGGGCCTTTCAGCTCAGAACTTTCTCTGGGGTCACAAGGTGCTCATGCTTTCTGTAGACTCCTGTTGCAAAAGCAAAGGTTCTTCTCCTGGAGCGACACTTCACAGGGAAGACTGACGACAAAACATTAGTTTAGGGCATAAAGGTGTGGGCCTTGAATGACAAACTCACAAGTCTAAACTTTAATAAGTAGAATTAAAAGCTTTCAGGCAAAACCTGCAGATGTAGCCAATTCTTGCAGTTTGCATTAATGTTCTGCGAGATTCTGAATCAGCAAATACTGAATGCTTTCTGTTGTGTGAGGTTGCCATTTGTATCTGATTACAGTTTCCACTGAGCCTGACTTGGTATATCACCCGTGTTTCTGCTCAACGATACTTGTCTGGTGTATACTGTAGATTTATTAACATTGAATCTATTACACCCATAGTCTCACCATAAGGCACAGCCCGGCCTTCTTGTACGGAAGCACGACGCTGTGTCAGTCACAGTTTGCTCATTATAGCTCTGTGATTCTAATTCTGGGAATTTACACAAAGAAATTAACCTGTAATGTAGAAAAAGTATACAGATGTGCTTGCTTGGCACAGCAGTGTTTATAGTAGAAAGATGTCCAGAAATAGATTAAATATTTAACAAAAGGGTTATAGTTAAGGAAATGATTTATATGTATACATTCATGAAGACACATAGATCAGTAACACATGGTACAGTTTAGAATGATTATTAAGAATTCTATACAGCTACACAAGAATGCTGTCAGAGACTCACAGAATGTAAAAAGGAGAATAATATCTATTAGTGTTAATCGGAACCTACACAAATGTAAAACTAATGCTCAATAGGATTGGATGAACCTGTCAAGACAGTGGATAGTTCCCATTTTTAAATAAAACTGTTAAATTTGAATTTGACAACACAATTATGATTTAGTTAAAAGAGAACAGAAAAGTGTTTATAAATCTTAGGTGGTCGCTGGTACCTAGAAGGAGAAGAAAGAAAAAAAAAAAAAGGCAGAGTAACCCATTACCGCCCTCCTCTTTTCTTTAAAAGCATTTTCTCCCAGGGCTGATGGACCTCATGTCCTGAGCACACACTTGATCTTCATGGGCCTGTGATCCATTCTCTCACAGAACTCTGAATGCCTCTCTTGTGAGTGCTGCCTCTCTGTTCTCAGGTGGGGACATGGCTGTGTCGTTGACCACAGTTGGGACATAGACACAGCAGAAACACAGAGACTTGCTTTTCACATCCAGTTTTCAGATTTTCAAAGCCTTTGACCACATATTTGTTCAGTGTTTTTCCTGTGGATCAAAGGTATCCCTTTCATGGAAACTGATCACACAAACGATTCTATGATTTCTTTTCCACATACTCAGTATTCACCACACAATCAGTAAAAAGTGTCCTTTCACTTAAATTGCTCACATTCCTATCTTTAAAAAGCATACACATTTGTAATAAAGGTGTTTCTAGCCATGCTAGCTCAGACCATTCAAAAGTCACTTGAAGTGAACTCTATGGATTTTTTTTTCTTTGAAGAGAAAGATGAAGGAAGGAGGAAAAAAAGGAAGGAAGAAAGGGAGGAAGGAAGGAGAGAAGGAAGTTTACCAATCTTGCTTTCTTCAAAAGAAATACAAGGAAAGAAAAGAAAGGAAGAAAGAGAGGAAGAGGGAGGGAGAGGAGAGGAGAGGAGAGGAGAGGAGAGGAGAGGAGAGGAGAGGAGAGGAGCAGCCCTACCTGAAAGGCAAGATGACAAACTAGAGTTGGTACTGCTTAACTGGCCTGGAAATACAAATACATATTTAAGGCTTGACTTGAAGTTAGCCAGCCCTGCTTCTGTCTGCCTGCAGCTGATGTTAGGTCAAGAGGCTACCATGTCCAATTGCAGAAGGACAGTAGTCCTCCTTCTGGTCAGCTTCCTGAGTGAGACTCCATGTTGTTTCACCCCACCCCCACCCACCCCACGTGTGTTTGTTCACTCCAGGGATGAAACAGATTTCCTTCCAGATTGCTTTCCATCTGGCTGATGTATAATCACAAACAAGCTGCATTACAAGCATTTTTTTTAAAGCATCAACTCTCATTTTCTATTCTACTTGATGTAGGTGAGCCTTTGAATGAAATTATTTTGGGACAATTTCTGAATGAGATTGTCATTGGTGTGCATTGCCTGCTGCAGTATCTTCTGTAGTATCTTCAGCTATATCTGCATATGTCTGTGGATGTCACAGGTCTGTATGTATGTAACATGCATGCACCTCTAGCTTTTCTCCTTGCTTGGCTCTTCTGAGACCTGTGGTTATCTCCATACTTCTTTGTTTGTTTTATCGAAACAGGGTTCCACTGTGTAGCTCTGGCTGTCCTGAAACTCTGTGACTAGACTAGGATGGCCTCGAACTCAGAGATCTGCCTGCTTCTGCCTCATGAGTGCTGGGGTTGCAGGCCTGTCCCATCATGTCCAGCCCAGATGTTCTTTTATGTTACCCTGATTTTTAGAGCTTGGACCATAACAATTGATGTGTGGGAAGAGGCTGACGTCATGGGAAGCTGGGGTTTGTTTTGAGGACAATCAGGAAGGAAACAGTTGCGTAAATGTGTCTAGGAAAACATGATGAGCACATGTCATTGAACTTGCATGGAGCACAAACCAGGGTGTCGGTCTTGCAGAAGCCCAGAAGGAAAGTACCCTTCCCAATTTCCCTGCCCTCGAAGTGGTGAGCTGACAGGAGAGGGGCTTGTGCAGAGAAGACTTAGAGACTGAACCAGCCACCCAAATGCCTCTCTCTCTCTCTTTTTTCTTCTGTCTGGCTGTTGGTGATAATATGTTTCCCATATATTCTTTAAAGCCAGTTCCATATTTATTATATTGGCAAAACAAACGAATAGTACAGAGGATCTGGAGAGGGAGTGTCGGTCTGCAGCGCTCTTTACCTAACTCTCATTGTTTTCCAGGCTAGGGACAGTCCTGTGTCTGTCTAGGAGCAGTCCAAGTGAGGAAACCTGCACAAAGGTCTGCTCATCAGTACTGACAGGATGCTGTCTGGTCTCTGCACCCCCAACTGCTCATTAGGCATCCCAGGAGTAGCTAGCTGCTCCCAGAATCTCAGTGTGTCTGCTGCCTGGGAACTTTTGCACACCAAGCTTCACGAATAAAGTCAAATTAGGGGTTGGGATGGGGGAGGAGCTACGTAAGCAGCCATCTAAAGCTGGAGCGGCCACTGCGGGTCCTCCATCAGTCACTAAGATACTAAGGGTGGAAGAGCAGGTGGAAAGGGCAAAGGAATTGAAGGAGGAAGAGGAAAAAAAAAGGCTTTTCCCATTCCCTTACAGAATAGCCTGAGGGAAATATGACCACCCTCAGGCTTATTTTGACCTCAGATGCTATTTTCGTAGTAACTATGATTAGAAAATACTTATTTTTAAAAGGTTGCTTCTTAATAGCAGGAAGCTGTTCTTCAGAGTTGTGAGCCCAAGGCTCATGCTCCTTTTTTTTTTTCCTGCTTCGGAACCTGGCTCCACCATATACTAACGATGCGCGGATCCGTACAGGCGAGGATGCACACGAGGCTCTCAGACAGAGAGCAGCACACATGGATCTGAGTCTGTGCTATGTCTCTGAAGAGCACAAGAGCCCCTTTGAAAGGCAGCTTCTCACAGGGAGTCTGTGCACGCTCTACCTCCCTTACCTCACACTTGCTCAGCCTTTGTGATCTCTCTCCTGAGCCTTTTGATGCTGGAACTGCTCTCCTGTTTCACCAAAGCTGTTTGCAATTCAGTGCCCCCTAGTATTTCTTTATCTCTCGGGACCTCTTGCCTAGTAGCCCCAGAAGGTCAATCAAATCATGACCGGCATTCCTGTTTCTTTTGTTCATTGCTGTTTCCACAGCATCTGGAACAAAGCCTGGCATGGGACAGACACTCCATAAATCTGGAGGGTTCTTTCCAAGACTCACCAACAGGTCCAGTCCTGAGCAGGGGACTTGGCTTTCGGGCTACCTTATGGCATGGAACGAGGTTCCTGTCTTTTTTAACTTGATTCTCATGTCTCCTTTCTACCCATACAGTCGGCTTTGCAGCTCCCTATTCTAAGCCAGGATTCCCCTGCATGCACTCTCCTACCATTGGTTCCATTTGGTCTCCTCCCTCAATTTTAAGAAGAACAGGCGTCCAGGGTCTGTGAGAATGCTCAGCGGGCCAGGGTGCTTATCACTTGCCACAAAGACTGGTGACCTGAGTTGGATCCCTGGGAACCAGATCATAACAGAGAACTGACTCCTGCAAGTCATCCTTAGACCTCCCATCCTGTGGCATATAGGCGCCAGCCCCGCCCCCCCCAATAAATAATAAAATAAAATCTAAAAGTAAAGAAAAGCTTGTCTTTTGAATACAAATCTCACCTTGCCACTGCCCTCCCATAGTTCCCTGAAGAGGAAAGTGCAGACCTCTCGAGGTAGCTCTTAGTCACATGGTTACTGATTTTCGATGAGCTAGTCACAACCAATGGTAAAATGCTCAGTGGGGTTTTGAACAGATCATATGATTCTCTTAAATGCAAATTAGATATAGAAAGGAAAAGTATTTAGATTTCTGGTGTTTAATAAAATATCCTCAGAAAATTAATTTTTCTGTTTCTTTTTGCTTTTTTTGTTTGGTTGGTTAGTTAGTATTTTTTCTTGCTCTTGAGAAATGTGGCTATTGCAAAGTTTGAAGTATGTCCGTGGCTCACTGTCTGTCTGTGTAGGGCAGCACTGCTCTGCACTACATGGCATAGAGGAATTGTCCTAATGCAGTGGTTCTCAGCCTGTGGGTCACCACCCCCTTGTGGGTCCCATATTAGATATTCTGCATATCAGATATTTATATTATGATTCATAACTGTAGCAAAATAGCAGTTATGAAGTAGCAATGAAATAACTTATGGTTAGGGGTTATTACAACATGAGGAACTGTATGTATTAAATGGTTGTAGCATTAGGAAGGTTGAGAAGCTCTGCCCTAATGCATTCCATGGTTAGACCTACCAGACTGTGTTTCATTTTGGGTACTGTAAGAACAATCAAGAACATGTGCGTGTGCCTGCGCACCCCCCCCTCCACGCCACCCCCCCCCACAGTGATTCTGCTCACTGAAGCTGATTCCAAAGAACTGTAAATATCACACCCCAACCACTAGGAGTCAGGCTCTTCCCCAACAGGAAGTAGAAAAGAATACAGATTAAAACCCAGGACATCCTAACCTCTCCCACATGCAGGGTTAGAGGGTAAACATGTTGGACCTCAGTATAAAGCTTGCTCCCCAACTAAGGGATTTTTCTGAGTATTCCCTTTGATTTTGATTGTCCCCTGGATGGTTGGTTGTCAGTACTATTAAATCAGCTCTTCCTTTTGGGGAGGTCATAGAAACCAGACATCCACTTCCTTTCTCTCTTCATAAAGGGGTTTTACACTCAAGTACATGGTCTACAGCTTATCAGCGTATTACACTGCAGTGGCCTCTGCTGCTGGTCAAACAGCCTTGCCAGCCTCTCTAGTCACACCAGCGCTCACTTGAGAGTTCACGGAGGACGGTGTGAAAGATGACGGATGTGGTTTCAGGTTTGAGGCATCTTTCTTGGTTCTGGTGGCAAGAAGCATGCTTGACACACACCTTTGTGTCTTGCTCTTGTCTTTCTCTTTCTCCTTCTCTTTTCTTTTTCTTAAGTGAGTTCTCCATTCCCTCTCTAATCTCCCCATTCCCTAACTCTGTTGATTCTTAGAAGTTGCCTCTCAGGGACTCTTCTCAGAGTTTGTTCCTGAAACCAGGACTACTTTGCACAGAGCACCCATGTTAGAGTTATTTTTACTAATGTGTGCCTGTGTACCTGTGTCCCCGTCCCTCATGGGCTTACGTCATAACAGCAAACCCATGCTTGCAACACCCGTGACTCTAGAGCCTGAATAATAAGTGGGTGGGTGGATAATAAATGCCTTTCTAGGATTCCCTAAAGTCCTAATACAATACCTTAAATATATTTTATGATCGATTATATTGTTCGATTAACCTAAAGTTAGGTTCCAAGATATGCTCATTAGACGAAGCTACAGAACCAAAATAAAGCCAGATTGTTGAACTTGCTGCCAGTATTTTTGTATGTTGCAAACACTCTCGTATTTGGATTAAATCTGGGTCCAGCTTAGAGGTAGACCCAGACAAACAAGCCACATTGGGAACATGATCAACCGCCAGGGCTCCAGCAGGACAAACATCCTATCAGCCAAGAGTCTCTTTGTCACAAATGCCACTTGAACACTTATTAATTAAAACTAAATCCATTATTACTAGCTTGCATTTACTGTTGGTGTACCTAAAGCACAATGTACCAGGAACTAGGGATTCCTTATCACTGTTAAATCTGACATTTGTGTGTGTGTGTGTGGGGGGGGGGTCTAGTTTGTTTTCACAAAGTGATAAAGTTCTCTGAAAGTATTTATTCATCTGAAAGCTAACCCCCTGCCTGCTATACTGGCTAATGATGAGAACCAAACGAAGAATGACCTGAGCTTTGTAAACCATTGTAAAAATACAGGTATTATAATTATAATTCACACTGCTTTTTAGTGTCTCCTGTGATTTACAAGGAAATCTGCGGAATAGATTATATAATTGGACAGAAACATCGGCAACCTCAATTATGTTTTATCTTTCTGGGTACTCTTTCACATAATTGTTAGCTTGTATCCACCTCAAAAACTCACTCTATCCAGGCAAGCTTCAAAACACTACAAAACAACCTCTCCCTCCATGCAAGTTCAAATATTTCTTTTGTTATTTTGATAGTCTCAACCAGATGCCTTGAATATGCCTGCAATCCTTTGTTGTTAATTGTTTCACCCTTTGGACAGGATCTCACTATGTAGCTAGTCAAACTGACCTCAAATCTATTCGTCCTGGGAACCTCCCCTTCACCTTCTAGAGTGCTGAGATTTTAGCCATGGGCCACCCTGCCTAGTTTGCTGTGTTTCTTTATGAATAAAACGTTGGCCTGTAGAAAACTTGAAACTGTATATGCATACATATGTGTGCATGCATATGGAGGCTAGAGACAGATGTGCAGGATCTTCTTTAATTACCCCCCCCTTTATTTTATAGACAGGCTCTCTCTCATTGAATCTGAGGCTGGTCATCTAGGCTGGGTGGCCGGTGAGCTCCAGGCATCCTCTTGCCTCTCCCATCACCTCAGTGCTAGAGTTATTGTAGCATACTGTTGTGTCTGGTGTTTTACATGGGCGTTGGCGATCTGAACTCAGGTCCTCATGCTTGCAGAGCAGGCATTTTACTTAGTACAACATCTCCCCAGGCCTGTGATAGGAAATCCTTCTCCTGTCACAGTCTAGTGTGTACTTGGGCATACACCTATCCATGTGTATGTGTTGGACTGATCAGCACCTCTCTGGGAGTTGCATTTCTGCATTTTCAAGTCAACACTGTCTTCTCTTATGCCTATTGTATTTATATCCGGGATTATACCTTGTAGTGCTGCCTTATGGTTTCATTGCTGTGAAGAGACACTACGACCAAGGCGACTATTATAAAGGAAATCATTTAATTAGGGCTGGCTTACAGTTTAGAGGTTTAGTCCATTATCTCCATGGTGGGAACATGGCAGCATCCAGGCAGACATGTTGCTGGACAAGGTGCTGAGAGTTCTACATCTTGATGCACAGGCAGCAAAAGGCAACTGAATATCACACTGGACATAACTTGAGCATAGAAGTCCTTAAAGCCCTCCTCCAACAAGGGATACATGTTCTCCAACAAGGCCACACCCACTCCACAAGGCCACACTTCCTAGTAGTGTTACTATCTATGGGCCAAACAGTCAACATATGAGTCCACAGGGGCCATTCCTATTTAAACCATCACAGGTAGAAGGAATAATGGCACCAAAAAGTATTAAGACCTACTTCTTAGACTTTTAACTATGGTTTTGCATAGAAAAAAGACTCTTTGCAGATGTGATTGAAGATTTGTGTATACCATATGAGTATGCATGCATATGTGTGTATGTACATCTGGAGGCCAGAGATCAACATTTGAGTGTCCTCCTCTATTTCTTGCCACCTTAATTTTTTTTTTTTTGAGACAGGTTTTTTTCTGTGTAGCCCTAGCAGTCCTGGAACTCACTCTGTAGACCAGGCTGGCCTTGAACTCAGAAATCCACCTGCCTCTGCCTCCCAAGTGCTGGGATTAAAGGCATGGGCCACCACTGCCCAGTGCCACCTTAATTTTTGAGACAGAGTTGCCACTTGAGTTTGGAACTAGCTCGATTAGCTAGACTAGCTAATTAGTTAGATCAGCTAACTCAGAGTGCTAGGGTTATATATTTGAACCAGCATGCATGGCTGTTTTCATAGGTGCTGGGATCTAAGCCCACGTCCTCATGCATTCCAGGTATACTGCTGGTTTTGTGTTGTTAACTTGACACGTGTTAGAGGAGTCATCAGAGAAGAAGGAGCCTCCAAAATATCCAGCTGTAGGGCATTTTCTCAATTAGTTATCAGTCGGGGACGACCCAGCCCATTGTAGGTGGGGGCCATCTCCAGACTGGTGATCCTGGGTTCTATAAAAAAGCAGAGTGAATAAGCCATGGGAAGTAATCCAGTTAGCAGCACCCTCCATGGCCTCTGCATCTGCTCCTGCCTGCAGATCCCAGCCCTGCTTGAGTGGTGTCCTGACTTCCTCCAACAATGAACTAAAATCTGGAAGTATAAGCTCTTTCCTCCCCAACTTGCTTTTGGTCATGGTGTTTTGTTGCGGCAATAGAAGAAACCCTGACTAAGACACCAGGTGTAGGTAGAATTCTAGTAGAATTATTCTATCTAGGGTAAACATTAGAATGAAATGTTTTTGCTGCATCTAGGGTAAACACCAGAATGAACAGTTTTCTAGAAGTGGCAGGATTTTCCCTGTCCAATTAATTTAAATATTAGTGCAGCAGGAGGTCTGTGATTGGACAGGGAAAAGGGAGGTGGAGCTAAGAGTTGAAGAGACAGGGAGCAACACAGGAGCAGAAGAAAGCAAGATGGAGGATGAAAAGGATGACTCAGATTCCAGGTGGTTTTAAATAGCCACAGGTAGATATAATATCATATAGGGATAGAATAAATGGGGTAACTTGTCTAATCTAGGTGGGCATCTTGTATCATTATCAAGTGGCTCTGAAATTGTTGTGTGGGCATCTTGTGAATTGAGAATTTATTGGTATATAAGTCTGACTGATTAATTATGAGCTTCAAGGGTTTTGATTTTTACCAGGTTATTGGGTATTGTGATATCTAACTGCGAGGTGGGCAGTCATTGCACAGGGCTGGTGTGGCAACAATCCACCAAGGGAAATTAGCAAGTTGGGTGGAGATGTCTCAGGAGCCCCAGGCCAGAGAGTCTACTGAGATGACAACACCGCACTGGTGCCATGTGACCCACCAGTGCTCAGCATAGAGTGGGAACCTCTTTTCCCTCTTCCCTCTTTCCTCGCTCCCATAATCTCAGAGCTGCAGGGTGTGGCCCTGGGGCCCCCAGGTTAGGCTGCCCCTTGTCCACCCCCCCCCTCGCCATCGAGTGCATCAGAGGCTTGGATGCCCACCCGGGGCTGAGTGGAAAGTGTCTGGCAGCCTTCCTGCATCTGCCTGTCCAGAGCATAGGTGGAACTCTGGCAGGACATGGGTCCTTCCTCCCCCCTCTTCCCCTGGGCCACCTTGGTAGTTCCCACAGTAGACCTAACACAAAGACAGGAGATAACATGGCCCCACGCTAATGCTGACAGCCACCAGTTCAAAGAAGGTATAAAAGATTCTCAACCAGAACCTTCAGAAGGAATGTGGCCCTGCAAGTCTTTATTTAGCCCAAGGAGATGTCTTGAAGAAAGTTTACCATTGTAAGAGAATGAATTTCAGTTGTTTTAAGCTGTATAGCTTGTGGCAATTTGTTATAGTAACATTAGGAAAGTTTATGGGATTGAGGGAGAAGGACAGTTGGGTATATCTGTAGCTTTTTCTCCACACATTTAACACAAGTATCTTTTAGAGTACCAGTCAAATGCCTGGAATACTGGCAGATACAGAAAGAAGGATGAAAGGAGTAAGAAACCTCACTTTGCCTCTGCAAGGACCTGTCATTGAGTGGAGGAACTAAAACAAACAGATGCCAGGCATCTGGCACACAACTGAAGACAAAGGCTAAATTGTGGGGCGTCACTCAGCATGATTCTAGGTGATGTGACCCCCAGAGTAAATGTAAGGCCAGGATAAACAAGGAGGAGCAGGGTCAGAAAGTCTGGAAACCCTTCTTGGCATGGCAGAAATAAGCTCCATGGTTAAGAAGCGACTTTGCTAAGGATAGTGAATCCACGAGATATAAGTTCATTGTTCAAGAGTGGAGGAAGCACCATCCTTAAGGAGGGAAACAGTGCTTTCCTTGTCCTTGGCAGCTGCTTTAGTTAGAAAGGATAAGTATCCTCTAGCTTGCTTACTGGTCTGATTTCTTCTAATAGATATTGTGGAATATGAATTTTTCTCTGAGCCATGGCTGGGCCCGCTGTGATGCTGCTAGAGTAACTGGAGAAACAGGGAAGATGTGAGTCTTTCAATAGTTCCAATTGGATGTGGCTGAAAGATCCCCAGATCTCAGCAGCTTGTGACTTGCAAAGAAGAGCATCCCTCTTCCAGTATTCATGGTACCCCAAAAACCCTTTTCCTGGTTGGATTCTGATTATCCCAAAGGAAGGGAGATATCTGTGAAGTCCCAGAATTCTGGAGCTCCTGGAATCCTCCAGTCCAATGAGCTTCTGGCACCATGAGATCAGGCTGTGGTGGGGATATACTGACCCCACCCCCAGCATGGACAATAACAGATACTATAGCTGAAAGGGGATGCCTTAGATTCATGTGCTATATAGATTCATGCCATATCAAGTGTCAGAACAGGGGCTATTAAAGGAAGATTCCCACACAGAGGAACAGGGTCACCCCTGCCACACACACACACATACACATTTGGAATCAAGACACATGGATAACTTTAAAAGACAACAAGAATTCTTAGCACTGTCCCACTCAATCCCCAGGTTTCCTAGTGCCCTTGTTTAAGTTGGTGGGACCACACTCAGGGAATGTTCAGTTAGTTAGCTTTTATTGGAATGCAGAACACTGAGCAGTTCCGAACGATAAGTCACCAGTTCAATTATTATTTTATGCTTTTTTTCCAAAACAATATACTCATTTCCCTTTTATATTCACAGCAAATAGTTGTTCTAACAATTGTTTCCAAAGAGAGGAAATGTGTTGTTGGAAGCTTCCACTAGCTTTTTCCAGCTCTGAGATAAATTAAAGTTCTATTCCTGCCACATACCACTGGGTGTTTGCTGCATCCCAAATAAAATTTCACATGTATTTACTCATCCAACAGGTTGTCTTTTGCTGGGAAAGGGGTGGAGTGAACCCAGAGCCTGGCATATGCCAAGTAAATACTCTCTCACTGAGCTGTGTTCCCAGCCTTTCATGATGCTGTCTCCATGTATCCCAGGTTGGTCTCAAATGTATGGTTCTCCTGCCCTAACTTCCTGGGTATAAGGATTACTACAGATGTCATTGTACGCAGCCATTCAAGAAATATTTTTCAACACCTACTGTGTGCCAAGGACTATTCTAGGTACTGAAGATGAGGCAGTGGGCTAAGTAAATACCACTTTCTGTTGTGAGTTGCAAATCCCTTGCCTTTGCTATCTGAATTCTGAAGAGAAGCCATACACGGGCAACTAGCACCATGCTACCTGGTAAGATATGCTAAGAGTGATGTGGAAAGAAAGGAAGAGGATAAAGAGCTTCAAAGAGAGGAGAGTTTCAGAAAGCTGGAAAGCAAGACTGTCTCAAAAAGAATGCATGTAAGCAAATCCTAATCCAAGGAAGGATTCTCTCAGAGACTGCTAACTTGCCTTCAGTACCTGGGATCCTTTTACTGCCTTTGTCAATGGAGCCTTCCCAGTTTACTGCAGACAGCTCCTGTTTATCTTTCTCAGCTCTCCAGGAAGTCCCATGTGCTATACATGAAGTCTGAGCCAGTTGGGATGTGAGCAGAAGCAACGTGTACAGCTTCCAGGCCATCGCCATCAAGACAGAACCCTTTCCTTCGAACTGGGACTCCCCAGAGAGTCTGGGTACCACGTATAGAGCCTGGCAGGGCTGATTTACCATCAATATACCTTTTCTCAAGAGAAATGAGACTCCTTTTTTTTTTTTTAAGATATATTTATTTACTTTATGTACATGAGTACCCTGTAGTTGTACAGATGGTTGTGAGCCTTCATGTGGTTGTTGGGTATTGAATTTAGGACCTCTGCTTCCTCCCATCGGCCCCACTCACTCCAGTCAACACAGTTGCTCCATCCCTGCTCCCTCCAGCCCAAGAATTTATTTACTATTATAAATAACTACACTGTAGCTGTCTTCAGACACACTAGAAGAGGGCATCAGATCTCATTATGGATGGTTGTGAGCCACCATGTTGTTGCTGGGATTTGAACTCAGGACCTCTGGAAGAGCAGTCAGTGTTCTTAACCGCTGAGCCATCTCTCCAGCCCTGAGGCTCCATTCTTAAATTAAGCGACTGTATTTTGTTATGATAACTGAGATAATTTGCAGAATAAGCTGGTTGGCATCTAGATAAGCAGAGGAAACAGTGGCTATAAAGGCTTCATGTAGGAAATTAAAAAAAAATTCTTTCTTTTTTCCTTTCTTTTCTTTTTTTTTGTTTTTTGTTTGTTTGTTTGTTTGTTTGAGACAGGGTTTCTCTGTGTAGCTATGGCTGTCTTAGAACTCACTCTGTAGACCAGGCTAGCCTTGAACTCAGAAATCCACCTTCCTCTGCCCCCCCAAGTGCTGGGATTAAAGTCGTGTGCCACCACTGCCTGGTTTCATGTAGGAAAATTTTTAAACATTTCTTTCTTTTTTATTTTTTATTTGGGGAGGGTTGTTTTTGGTTTTTTGTTTGTTTATTTGTTTGTTTGTTTGCTTTTTGTTTTTTTTCGAGACAGGGTTTCTCTGTGTAGCTCACTGGAACTCACTGTGAGCTCTGTGGAACTCACTCTGTAGACCATGCTGGCCTCAAACTCAGAGATCCACCTGCCTCTGCCTCCCAAGTGCTGGGATTAAGGCATGCGCCACCACTGCCTGGTTTCATGTAGGAAATTACTCAGGAAGTTCAAAGAATAGCATGGAGTTCAGAGTGGTTGTGGTGGAGCAGCACATGAGGTAGAACACATCAGTAGGGCATAAAGGCCTTGAAGCCTCTTTTAGAGCTTGGGACTTTATTCCTATAAGGTGTGAATGAACCATCCATTTGAGCAAAGGAGTGGTTATATGATTTCTCTGGTCAAAAGAAAAGGCTGCTGTGATAGAAATTGAACAAAGAGACAGAAGTAGCAGAGCAAAGTGAATTGTTTGGAAGCTGGCAAAGTAGTACGGGCAAGATATTCTGGCTATTTTGACAAAGGTAGGAGGAATAATAGAGTCATTTTCCAAAGTATATTTTTAAAGTAGAAATGCTCAGCTGGCCTGATATTCTATAAGAAATATCAGTTAAGAGTACAAAAGGAAAAGAGATTGCCATGAGAACAAGAATCATATGTGGGATTTTTAAGACTGGGTATATAAAGAAGGTCTTATATTTATTTTTTGTCGTAAGCTGCAAAAGCCCCCCTTTTGTATGAGAATACTTAATTTTATCTCGGCTGTCATTAATCAAATTGCAGAATGAATCAAGCCCTTAATCTTCTCTATTTGACCCAGCATTAAATTCCCCTGTCTTTATCTTGACCATCATTTTACCCATTGGTCATCTGGGGCCATGCTCATTGACAACTGTCGATAGTGATCTCCCAGTGATGGGTTTCAATGATCTCTTAAAAGCACTCAGGGAAAGAGAATAAGAGGGACATGGAATCGATGTTGGAGACCCGAGTTGTAATTGGAGAAAGGAAGGCAGGAGGAAAAATTGGATACCTATGCCTGACCTCAAGAGCGAAAGCGGAGATATGAGGAGAAGCAGTGGAGGGAAGGCATCACAGTGCGGCTGCGCAAGCGCGAGCAGGAAGACTAACCATGTGTGCTGAGCAAGGGCGAGCGGAGAGACTGACCTTGTGTGCTGAGCAAGGGCAAGAGGAGAGACTAACCTTGGGTCTGCTTTACCCTTACATAGTACGTTTATTTTGTGTCCTGTGACTTGGTAGGGTGAAATAGACCTCTGGAGGCATTATCGACAGAGCTGTCAGATCTTTAAAGACACGGTTATAAATTAAATTTGCTCTTGTTATTATCCAGTTCTTCTTATACAGAAGTGTCCTAGGTAGGGTTTCTATTGCTGCGATAAAGAACATGACCAAACAGAACCAGGAAGGAAAGGGTTTGTTTGGCTTACATTCCTGTGTCACAATGTATCATTGAGGGAAGGTAAGGCAGGAGCTCCAGAGAGGAACCTGGAAGTAGGAACTGAGCCAGAAGCCGTGGAGGACTACTGCTTACTGGCTTGATATCCATGGTGTGCTCAGCCTACTTTCTTATACAACCAGAATCACTTGTGTAGGGCTGGTAAGAACCACAATGGGCTGGGCTTTCACACATCAATCACAAATCAAGAAAATTCTTGATGCCTACAGGCCAATCTTACAAAGGCATTTTATCAGTTGAGGTTTCTTCCTTTCAAATTGTAGCTTGTATCACTTTGCAGAATCTCACCAGCACAGAAAGTACAATGGATGTTACCACAGTCCCTGCTCAGGTTCATACAAATGAGATGCCCTCTCTTAATTTGTAGAGGGGGAACAATAGCCATGACAGTCTCAAGCCATCTAGGGTCACCCAAAGACAACCCTTCAGGGATGTCTGGGAGGTTTTGCTTGCTAAAGGACTGCATTGTAAATGGGAATGATTGAAATTAGAGCAGAGATGGTTTTGAAGTCACCCCAGAGACTGCAAAAGTGAGGTAATACTACACCCGGAAAGGTAAAGAAGGACAGAGAAGAAATGTGTTTCAAATCGGGTGAGCAACAGGTCAAATGCATGTTTAATCAAGTACTGCATTCTTAGAGTCATCCAAGACGAACTACATGTTATGATCACATTCAACATGAATGCTATGATGATCAGTGTAAGAGATCGGTATCAGCTCAGGACCCTCTAAACCTCAAGAATAAGTTCTCAGCACACAGGAGATTTATTTGCCCCACAGGAAAAGAGAGCAGGGAATGAGAGAAAAGGCAGGAGATAAAAAGAGGAGGGAGGGGAAGGAAACAAGGGGGGAGGGGAAGGAGTATGTGTCCTGGTGGGGACAAAGAACAGATAGAGAAGAGACACACATGGCATATAGGAAAATTCTGGTTTATAAAGGTATAGGAAGGGAAATCTGCATTAGGATAAGGAGTTTGATTTTAATTGGGCAAGTTAATTGGGTGAGCCAAAGGGGGTTTTCATCGCTGAGCTTCAACACTTTGATAGCTGGACCTTGGTAGTCAGCCTAAAGAGGAGGAAGTGGCCAAATAAGGGAATAGACCCTTGTGGCTACCTTCAGGAATGTACTCTAATGGGTTTAGCAAGGCAGAGGGAATGGGAGAGGAACACAAGGCCTGCCAGAGCCTTCTTTACCATGCTTGAGTCCCTTCAACTGGCGTCTTGGAAGTATTCATGCAGATTTCTTTGTGTATGTAAGAAAGTGTGTTTGTGGAGGCACGTGTGTGTCATAGTATACTTGTGGACACAGGAGAAGCTCAGGTGTTGCCTTCTACTTGGTTTGAGATAGGGTCACTCTCTTTCAATACTGCATGTACCATACTAGTTGGTTCATGAGCTAGTTGAGTCTCCTCTTTCTACCTCCCATCTTCCTGTAGGCCTCACAGACACCTGCATTTCTGCATCCTCTTTTTTATTGTGTGTTCCTGGCATCCAAGCTCAGAATCATACATAAACCAGACTTGTGTAGCAAAGCTTTAGACCCACTGAGCCATCTCTCTACCCCTACATATCAATTCTATCTGGAAGACTTCTGGGGGTACAGACAGTATATGATAAAAATGGACTTTTTATGGATTTAGAATCACTTTTCTTGCTTACGTTCTTGTCTAGGTTTTTTTTTTTTTCTTTTGTGAGGGAGCCTCACTGTGGCTAGCCAGGCTGGATTTGAACTTACAGCAAACCCCCTGCTATGCTTCTGGAGTTCTGGGATCATACATGCACCATGACTCCAGGATTCATCTATTTTCAAAATCAAGACTATAAAACCAAAGCGGCTCTTTCAAAATCTTAGCATGTCTAATCTAGACTTCATGTATCTAGTATTCTTATAGATCATGTGGGACGTCCAAATAAGTCAGATACATTTCACCCCCTTTTTAAAGTACTGGCTAGTATGGCTCAAACCTAAGGAACTCGTGAATGCCAGGCAAGAACCGTATCACTGAACTACATGTTCCCAGTATTTTTTCAAAATCCATCTTTATTGTCCAAAGTACATTACTGATAGAATAATTTCAGTTATGAAGTCACTTAATATGCACTCACTGATGAGCAGATATTAGCCCAGAAACCTAGAATACCCAAGATACAATTTCCAAAACACAAGAAAATCAAGAAAGACCAACGTGTGGATACTTCATCCATCCCTAGAATAGGGATTAAAATATACATGGAAGGAGGTGCAGAGACAAAGTTTGGAGCTAAAATGAAAGGATGGACCATCCAGAGAGTGCCCTACCCGGGTGGTCCATCACATAATCAGCCACCAAATGCAGACACTACTGCATACGCCAGCAGGATATTGCTGAAAGGACCCTGATATAGCTGTCTCCTGTGAGGCTTTGATAGTCCCTGACAAATACAGAAGTGGATGCTCACAATCATCTATAGGGCAGAACACAGGGTCCCCAATGTAGGAGCTAGAAAGAGTACCCAAGAGCTGTAGGGGTCTGCAACCCTATGGATGGAACAACAATATGAACTAATCAGAACCCCCAGAGCTCATGTCTCTAGCTGCATATGTATTAGAAGATGGCCTAGTTGACCATTATTGGGGAGGAAAGGCCCTTGGTCTAGCAATGTTTATATGCCCCAGTACAGGGGAATGCCAAGGCCAAGTAGTGGGAGTGGGTGGATAGGGGAGCAGGGTGGGGGGAGAGTATAGGGGACTTATGGGATAACACTTGAAATGTAAATGAAGAAATTCTCTAATAATAAATAAATAAGTAAAAAAAAGAATAATTTCAGTTATAATACTTGTGAAAAATTATGTTTTCTCTCACATTTCTAAACATGTTCTTATTCCAAATCATCTTTAAAATCTTTTTTTTTTGTTTTGTTTTGTTTTGTTTTGTTTTCGAGACAGGGTTTCTCTGTATAGCCCTGGCTGTCCTGGAACTCACTCTGTAGACCAGGCTGGCCTCGAACTCAGAAATCCACCTGCCTCTGCCTTCCGAGTGCTGGGATTAAAGGCGTGCGCCACCACTCCCGGCCACTTTTGTATTCTAATGGAGCATGTCATCATCACACTTGAACACAAGTTTTCTGGAATTCTGAAGGAAGACAAAATAACAAAAGAAGTTGTAACTATTTTCATGTAAGTAATGTGTTCAGAACTGGTTAAGTAGCTAGACTGATGGCTTAGTATGTAGGAGGTTAGTATGTTTGGTCTTTTGCATGCAAATAAAAACATTATCAAAATAAACTCAATGCTTCTACTAATAAAAACAAGCCACCCCCACACCTACTACCTGTTGGTAAGGCTCTCACTCTTCTATAGATGAAGAATTTCTTGTTTTTACAAACACCCGGTCACAAACTAGTGACTACAAAGAGTCAAAGATCTGGAATCAGTGAAGTTGAATGATATTCCATGAGGAGAGAGATTAAGAAGATCTCATATGTACTGTTGGTAGAAATGCAAAATGTTACCATTGCCTTGCAAATTAGCATGAAATTTTCTCAAAAAATTAAAAAAAAAATTCAAATGGGCCATTAACACCACTTCTGGATAGAAGCCCAAAGAAAGCACAAAATTAAACATATATTTGTTCACCCGTTGTGTTTGTCAGGGCTTTCTAGAAAAACAGAACTTATAGAATGAACCTCTCTCTATACAGAAAGGTGATTGATTAGAATAACTTACGGGCTAATCCAACAATGGCTACCTCTGAATGGAAAGTCTAAGAATCCAGTAGTTGTTCAATCCACAGGGCTGGATGTCTCAACTGCTCTTCAGTATAAGAAAGAATCCCAAAGAAGTAGGTGGTAAAGGCATGCACTGGCCAGTGAAGCCAAAGCAAGCAGGTGAAGAGTAACAACTTCCTTCTTCCATGTCTTTACATAGGCTGTCAGTAGACGGTGTGGTCCAGATTGAAGGTATGTCTTCCCGCCTCAAATATCCAGACTAGAAGTAGATCTTTCTACTTCAAATTAAGAGAAAACAATCTCTCACAGGTATGCCCTGTGTTTGGGTTGTAACTAATTCCAGATATAGTCAAGATGACCACCAAGAATAGCCATCACACCTGAATTTGTATCAGATTATTAGTTTATATCACAATATCTAAGAGTCCACCTGAGTGTTGGCAGAGGAACAGATACAGAAACTGTGGTTTGGACAGTATGGAACATTATATATATACTCAAAATGTAAGGATTTACTACAACCTGGATAAACCTTAAAGACAAGAAGTAAAATGAAATGAAGTGATTGCAAAAGGACAGTAGTGTATTAGTATACTCACACGAAGCAGTCGTATCCATAGTGATAGAAGGTAAAATAGTGGGTACTAGGAAATGGAAGACGGGAAGGAGCAAAGCTAATAATTCATTAGGTTTTGTGTTTCAGTTGTACAAGATGAAAATAGTTCTAAAGATTGTTGTTGGTTCCCAGTGATGTGACAGTATTTAATGCAACCGAACCATGTATTTAAAAATGGTTAGGATGGTAAATTCTATGCTGTGTGTATCTTATCACTGTTAAAATTCGAAAACAACAACAAAAAGAAGCCTTAAATCTTCCAGAAGGTGTAAAGCCAGCAACTATTGTTTTCTCTTCAGATTGAAGCATCTAATTCTATATTTTGCCCACGGAATAATTCCTTAATATTATGCTTACACATTCCTCACTGCCCAAACATGGCATCTCTGCTCTGCTGCATCCCACAAATTCCTATTCTAATTAACATTGCACTCTAATAAGACGCTCTGTCTTTTGAAGTGTTGATCCTTCAGTTGTTGACATGTCCTGGGATCTGGCCAGATATAACCCAGATAACTACAGTGGGCTAGGCAGCCTGGAGAGCCTGGTGGAAAACAGGCTCAGGGGACAGCTTCCAACAGAAAATGTGGTTGGCAGATATAGGGCAGCAGTGTGCCCTGGGATGGGTCATTCCAAGCAGCAGGCATCTTAACGCAGAATCTGGACAGTTGGAAACATGTGATGTGTTACAATCACTGCCAAGGAAAGCCTTCAGTCTGGAATTTTTATTTTTAATTGAAAATAAAATATTTATTGAAAGTTTTAATTTTATCTTAAAATATTTGTTTCTCTTCGACTTCTTTAAAAAAAATATTTATTCACTTTACATCACAATATCAGCCCCCATTTCTTCCCAGGAACCTCTCACACAGATCCTGCCCCCATTCCCCACTCTCCTTCACTTGCAACATGTGGATGGAACTATAGATAGTTTTACTCAATGAAGTAAGCCAGGCATAGAGAGTTAAGTGTCACATGACCTTATTAATATGCAATACTGTGGTTTACATGTTTATCCCATAGACGTCCATAGAACACAGCATTGATGAGGTAGTGGAACTTTTAAAAGCTGTGGCCTGGTTGTGAGTCTTTGGTAATATAAGGCTGTGTTCATTAGGATCATTAGAAACCTTAGCCCTCTTCTTCCTCCCATTGCCCCCTGGAGCGGTGAGGTGAGCGGGTGCTTTTGCTTTGTGCCTATACTGTGATGTGTGCCTTGCTGCCAGCCCCAAACAGCAGCCCCAGTGACACGGACTGAACCTTCCAAATCCACAAGCCAAAATTTCTTCTTTTTTTCTTTCTTTTTTTTTTCTTTTTCCTTCTTCTTCTTTTTTTTCTATAGAATACAGTTTATTCAGGGCATGAGGAGGGGAGTTAAGAGAGTAGTAGAGGCAGAGAAAGGCAGAGAGAAGAAGAGAATAGATAAGTGGAAGTCGACCATGACCACATGGAAAGAGGGGTGAAGGGAATGGGGAGAGAAAGAGAGAGCACAAGGGGGCGAGAGGCAAGAGAGAGGCAAGAGTGTAAGAGAGTGAGCCAAAAATCCCTTCTTATAGTTAATTAACCAATTAATTTTTTTCTTTATTTAGTTTTTTAAATTTTTGCTTTGTTTCTTATTACACTGAGTTCTGAACCCAGACCCTCACATATGCTAAGCTACCTCCCTCAACAGAGCAGGAGGATACCTCTTCCTCTTTTCCAATAGATCACCACACTTAAAGGCATTCTGTTACATGGTTACATTAATGACAAGCTGACTAACACATGTGAAAACAAAGTGTGGTTCTTACAGACTTGAGAGGAAAACGGTGGTGGCTGGAGACCTGAAGATTGGTGGGAAGAAGGGATGGAGAAAGATTGATCTATGTACAGTAAGCTATGATTGATAAGTGAGTAGTAAGTTACAGTTCTAAGGTTGTATGTTGTGGCTTTATGTGCAAATGAGCTCCTGCCTATGGTGGAAGGTGCACCTGCATGGGATGTGCTCGCTCTTTCCTGGATACTCCCGCCTGCAGTGCAGACACAGTTGTCTTGAGAGAGGTCCCTTTGCAGAGGAGTCGGCCCTAATTGGCTCTAAGAAAGACTGAACTGAGAAGGAAGACATGGAGAGAGCAGTGGAGAAAGTGGAGACCAGGGGGAGTTCAAGGGGAAAAGAGGAAGTGAAAGGATCATGGGCTCAGGAGATGGCTGTTAGCAAAGTGCTTAGCTTGCAAGCATGAACACCTGAGTTTGAGCCACAAGACTTGTGACAGGTGGTGTGACTTAGCCACTACTGTGACCAAGGCAACACATACTCACTCACACACACACACACACACACACACACACACACAAACACACATAAGTGTGTGTGTGTGTGTGTATATATTTGAGGCTTGCTTACAGTTTCAAAGTGTTCTTCCATTATCATCATGGAGGGAGTATGGCAAAAAGCATGGCACTGGAGCTGGAACTGAGAGCTACACCTTGATCTGCAGGCAGAGAGAGAGAGAGAGAGAGAGAGAGAGAGAGAGAGAGAGAAGTGCGTGGACTTTTGAAACCTCAAAGCCCACACCCTAGTGACACAAGACACACTTCCTTTAACAAGGCAACACCTATTCCAACAAAACCACACCTCCTAATTCTTCTGATCCCTCTCAAATAGTTCCATGTGCTAATGACGAAGCATTTAAGCAAATGAGACTATGGGGGCCTTATTTAAGCCCCACAGCTGGGCAGAGTACCAGGACAAGACGCCTTGTGTTAAAAAGGGGTTGAGGACTGTAGACATGGCTCAGTGATTAAGAGCACTAACTACAGGCAGAATACATCTGTATGGAAAAAGAAAGAGGAAGGCTGCCAGCGCAGGTACTTCCTAGTGTCCACCAGGTGGATGTCTTTGTTCCACATACCTTTCTACCACCACAGACTTTTTCACCACAGTTTCTGATCAAGCCAAAATAAATCATCCTTTACTCAAGATGTTTTTTAAAAATCATTTGTCATAGCATGAAAACATTACACAGTATCATACTAGCTTCTGATACATATTGTCAAGTGTTCCTTTCTTTCCACTGTTTGCCTTCGTAATTTCAGTTCTCAGATGCTCTAACAGTCTAGGGGGAGGCTGAGCAACCTTCAGGAGGACTGTTTAGCAGAAATCACACCCTGTTCTGTCTAACTCTAAAACCCGTGCTTCTAGCTACCACAGGCTGTGCCTGGTGCTTTCAAGAAGCATCCCATCATATAAAATTGTGCTTTTATCAGGAAACTACACCCTTCTCTTAGCATTTAAAAGGTACTGGGATTTCCTTCCCAGTCCAAAGATAGTTCAGGAGTTCATGAGGAGTGACATGTTTTCTATTAGTTCCTGAAAGTTTTTATGGCAGGAAAAAGACTTTCATGACTCTCAGCTGCTCAGAGTGCACACTGTGGCTCTGATTAAGGAAGTATAGATTCTGGTTCGAAAGAAGATAGAAATAGAAGATGTAATGAATTCTTTTGAAAACTCTCCAACACTTTTGGGAAAAAAAAAAATTCAAGGACACATTTGCCTAGGGAGTATGGAAAAGGGAACCGAAGGATATTCGAAGTTGATCCCGGTGGGTTGAATCATTAATCTGATTATCAAAAAGCAATGTATGGACAATAAGATAATGATGCCAACTTTCTTAGGTAGCACTCTGACCTGAATGCTGTCTATGTGCAATCTACATTCACGTCACGACCACTTTCATTCCCATCTCTGACATCCATCTGGTAGTCCACTCAGCAACCCGGTAACATCTCACCTTTTCAATGACCAATGTCCACGGAGACATTCCTAAACGATGGCATGAAGTCAGCTTATTACCTTAGCAGCTGGGGAACTTTGGAGCAAGCCAGATGGTGGAGCTGACAGTGCAGTTTGAAATGTTTCCCTGTGTTAGCAAGACTGTCAAAGACGTGCCTCGGCTCTTCCCTTTCGAGGTGGGAAAGGGAGGAAAGAGCGTTCAGTCGCTGTCTGTGCACATGCTCTCCCCACAGAATATGCAGGCTGGGGCTGGGAATGGCCTCCATTAGTAAACTGTGGGTTCTTTAACACATGGGGAGAACTTAGCTCCATGATGAAAAATACCACAAAAGCCTTTCCAATGAAGTTCTATTTTTGTGTAGTCTGGGTCAGTTGCCTGCCACCCACAGTTACATATATCTAAAATCATATTTATTTTCTGCCCTTGTCCTGTTCATAAATGCCTGCTGTTACTGGCTCCACATTCTGGCAGCATCCTATGTTCAAGCCTTTCATCCAAAGAATCACAAATCCCACAATTCCTAGCTCTGTGGCACAGCTAAAAGCCATGTCCTGTTTCCATTCACATGAGTTTTGAAATTGGACTTTGTATGCAGACAATGGAAATGGTTTTGTCTCTTGGTTCTAGATGCTTCCTTGTTTCTGGCCAGCATCCTGGGTACCAGAATTCTTTTGATTGATTTCATGAAAAATTATATCAAGATCTCTGAGCAAATATTCCACCAGCTTATTATTCACCTTATTGTTACACGCACTGACTGCAGTCATTAAAATGTGTCTTGTGCCTTCTTGGATGGCCTTCCTCTCTGTCCAGGTTATACCATGCAATGCTACTCTGCTCAAGATAGGTTTTTGTCATGTGGTTTCCTAAGAGTTAACGTGAGAACAACTTCTTTCGATGTCTTTCTGTCTCTTGGGTGCTGACTTACAATCAGGGGTGTATTTACACTGTGATTACATTTTTACATTCAATTTTCTTCATATTTCTAGCCTTATAATAAGCTTTTTGAATTTCTTTGGCACAAGGGGGAAGTCTCTATTTGGACCCTGTATCTAGGCTTTGGGTCCTTACAGGTAGGATAAGTTCTACCAGCCACCTTTCAAAAGTTCTGTCAGAAAGTACTTTACCACACTGAGCAACCAAAGTTTCTCTTGCTCTTTCCCCAACCCTCTCAAATGGATCGGGGTTCTATCCCTGATACACCTTATCAGCCGAAGTATCCTTTATATTTCAGCATTTTGTAAAGTTCACTTCTCCCTCATTATACTGTTTCCCATTAGTTTTTTCCAACATTATGCTTTGGAATCACCTTGTCTAGTTCAAAACACTCTTATAGATGCATTGTTTTACATTAGATTTACAGGTCAAATAAAGGCAGTTGGCTTGGTAATACTTTGTGGCTTTCTTAGTTTTTTCCACCTACAGCAACTTACTCTCCACAAAATCTAGGGCATTTATCAATAATACTTTAATAGAGAGGTGGGTCAGCATAATAACAGATGGGACAGTAATTATATTCACCACACTGCTCATCTTAACAGATTTTCTTTAAAATCAAAAAGTAGAGCAGTTTCAGGTGCTAGGAAACAAACCAAAGGTCTTTCTCAGGGACATTAATGGTATTTGTGTCAGAATGGTGAGCACAGGAATCTTTCAGTAGTATTTGGTAAGTGTGCGTGTGTGGTTTGTGTGTGTTTCCCAATACTTGAATCTCTTGGGTCTTAACTAGTTCACAAAGATAGATCTCTTTTGATATCACTTCTGGAATGATCTCCATCTCAGTGGATGTGAGGCCAGTGGAACTGTGTCACCAGACAAAACCTGGGAATGTTGAGCCAATAAGCTTCCGTTCCTGGACATTCCTTCCTGCAAGAGGTATTTAATCTCTTGTCCACCCTGAGTAAGTAGTATGATCCCGTTTTCTACAATGAACAATGAATAAACAGTTTGGACAAACTAGAATGGTCTCTCTCATCAAGAAGCATCATTGGCGGGGGTGGGGGGGTGGGGGGAGCCTTTATCATACAGAGCCGCTTCACCCAAGTCTCCTGCAGAAGGCTCCTAGACACTCACCCCTGAGGTAAGCCAGAGCACCCCCACTCATACCTGGGAACCATCACTGGCCCATGTGGCCCTCTCATTCCCAACTCTATGCAGTTCCGCACAGGGAGGGGACAAGATGCCGGAGAGTTTGGCAACTCCTGCCTCCTCAGCCCCAACCTGCTGTGGTGTCTCATCCAGGCTGGAGTCCCCATCTTAGGCTGCATTCTGCCACCCCCAAACCTGATAACAAAGAGGATGGGGTATAGCCTAGCGCCTTCCTATTTTATCTGCCTGAGTGGCCTTCACACACCCTTGGCTTAGTGGAAGCGATGGCTGAGAACGCAGAGAGGTCTCTTGCAGGAGATTAGGCACCTGGCTCTTTAGAGGAGGACCTGCTCCACTGCTCCAGCAAGGCAAATCCCGATGCAGTCTCTGGTTTTTAAGGCGTTCATGGTAGAAAGGCAGAGAGAGAGGGAGAGAGTAGCAAATAGAGGCTGGCCGTGGCCACATGGAGTGAGAGGGGAAGGGAATGTGGAGAGAGGGGGAGCAAGAGGGCAAGAGAGAGAGGCAAGAGGAAGAGAGGGAGGAGGGGGGCAAGCAGCCCCTTTTATAGTGGGCCAGGTCTACCTGGCTGTTGCCAGGTAACCATGGGAGTGGAATCCAGACAGAATACCAGGAGCTTGGGGTGTTACCCTATGTGACTGATGGCCACAGAATTATGGAGCTGTGGCCTCGTGTCAGGAGCCTAGCATCTGGGAGCATGGCAGAGGGGCCTTCTGTCCCTTGCAGAAACACCTGCTGGGTCTCCGGGGGTTTAAACCTAGCTCAACCAGAAACCAGGCTGCCTGTCACACTCCCACAGCTAAGGATACTCTTGATTTCCTGATCCTCCAGCCTTTACATCTGAGTGCTGGGATTTTTCACCAGTGCTACCATGCCTGGCCTGACAGGGGCACTTTGTTCATTGCTGTAGTTTAAGGGTTCCAGGCTGTATTTAACACTCAGTAACCACCTTGTTCAGTGACTGGATGAAAAAACCCAGTCCGTGTCTCACCAAATCCCCTGTGAAAGGTTCCCGAGCTTACCGATCTGCCACCTCTCTCTAGGTTTTGTTTGTTTTTTAAGAAAGTCTGTTGAGCAGAGTGGCTGGTGTAGTGAGGGCAATTACTTTCCCGTCTCTACTGTGTTGACCCACTTCTCCATTAAAGTATTATTAATGAATGCCCTGGGCTTTACGGAGAGTTCCTTTTTGTTTCTTTGTAGCCAAAACCTTGCAATTCACACTTCCACAATAATGGTTCTGACAGATGGGTTCTTCTTGGGCTGTCATCAGGCGTGGAGAAATTTCAGTCAATGAGTGAGTGAAGTTGCCAGCGCTTCTGAATCAGGCTATGCAGCCAGTGGGGGCTTCTGGGCCACGGTGCTTCCTGGCGGTGTGGATGCAAAGTGTGTGCAGGAAGTAGACGCTGCGGTTTTGCACAGCCACTCAGGTTGCCTTCAATGAATATGCATGATGCTGCTGGTGCTCTTGCCTCTTGAACTGAGCCTCACCCCCACATGCCCATGTCCTGCCTAACACAGGAAGACGGCCCAGAGAAGGTTTCAAAAAGTGAGTTGCTTCTCCAATTCTGGAGCATTTACTTTTTTTTTTTTTCCTGTTTCCTAAAAGATGATGACAAATTGCACCCCGACTTATTTTTATTCACAGTGAGTCATTTGCTAGTCTTATTTTATTTAAAAAAGAAAAAAATCTAACTATGAGCAGATAGAAAAGTTGAGGTCAATACCTCCTAGGAGGGTGGCAAAGGTACCCCAGTCTGGGTTTGTTATGTGGTGTCTTTTGCTACTGTCCTGATAAGCAACGCTGCCATGAGGAAACGAACAGATGGCAAATGGCCTTTGCAACAAGCCATTCTGAGTGGGTTTCTTTGTGTTAGGAGTGACTGTCATTCTGCTCTTCCTGCGAGCTCTGTGTTCTCCTCAGAACTCAGAGAACAGGCTGGAAACCTCGGCCTATTATTCATAAAACAGATCGCTGGCTCTGAAAGGTGCTTGGCCAGTTGAGGTCTCACAC
The DNA here is from genome assembly GCA_902729485.2 of Mus minutoides. Taxonomy (NCBI): domain Eukaryota; kingdom Metazoa; phylum Chordata; class Mammalia; order Rodentia; family Muridae; genus Mus; species Mus minutoides. The sequence goes on along the minus strand of LR749629.1, from coordinate 1,760,902 downwards.
AAGTGTGTTCTAGCTAATCCTGGCTCCACATTGTCTTTGTGGAGAGGAAGTGGGGGAGGGGCGAGGAGGACTGGCTCAGCAGAAAGCCAAGAGGCCCAGCTCCAGGAGCCCACGTGCTGAGCAGCCTTTGCTGGGAAAAGCCAGCCTATGCCCATCCCTCACCCCAACCCTACACCCCAAACCCCCCCCCCCCCCACGCTTTGGGCATACTTATGCAGTAAACAGGGAGAGGCAGGGCTGTCTTTGGTGTGCAGGCAGCTATGGGCAAGGGGATGGCAAACTTAGTTTGCTCTGCGGTTGTTTTGGCCAACCGTGCCAGGCCTTACTTGGACTCTGAGAACGGTTTCATTTTTTCATGGAGGTCGCAGCCTTTCCACAGGAGAACCCACGCTATTTAATTTTCCTTAAGCGACAGTGGGGACAAAGGGCACTGCTCTTCTACAAGAGTGGCACCCATGTCTCCCGTGAGCTCGATGGAAACCCTTGCAGGGAGCCCCCAGCCGGAGGCACCTGGCTAGCCGGGTTCTGAAGTTTGTTTTTTAATGTTGGCTGGCCTTCTTCTGTGTAACAGTCATACTTTGAAATATACGCACAGCTCGATGGTTTGGCATTTAAAGTTCATGATTTAAGAGCTGATGGCATTTGCCTCATCGTTAAATGGTGAAATAATGGGGTCGAAGTGAGGTTAACAGGATTTAGAACTTCAGTTTGACTGGAGTCCTTCCTCTACTGAAAATGACTAGGGAGTGAAAGGAGGGCAGAAAAGGAGGGAAATGGGGGAGGGGGCACGGAGAGGGGGAGGGGAGGAAGGGCAGAAAGGAAACAGAGGTTTATTCATAGAAGTCTTGGACACATGAAATCTTCAATTATCCAAGTTTATAAACCTTTTTATAAGCCCCTTCCACATCTTCATTATTCAACAAGCCTTCCAAGAGCAAAACACTTTTATGACTTCCAGGCGATTAACAAAAGAAAGCAAAACCCTCTTCATTTTGCTCTGGCACACAATCCTTCTTTCGTTGCTCCTCCCATGTTCTGTCTCCAGTGGGGCTAGAATGCCTGGGACTTTTATCAATATAATTTTGTTTCATGGCAAGGTACATTTTAATTATATTTTTAAAGATTTGTGGGTAGGTGTGTACTTATCATGGGACACGTACCAGAGGAGACCTTTCAAGAGTCAATTCTTGCCTTTCACCATGGGGATCAGAGATTTAATCTGGGTTGTCAGGCAAGAATCTTTACCCTCCGAGTCACACACACACACACACACACACACACACACACACACACAGAGAGAGAGAGAGAGAGAGAGAGAGAGAGAGAGAGAAACACACAGATCATCACAATACCCCTTACACATAGACACACAGACACATAGGGACACAAACATACACAGATCTTCACATATACACCACCACTATCACCACCATATCCTAGTAATTAACTATGTTTTGGCCAGTGGATCTTTATTTCTAACTGTTAATAAATTTGAATATCTTTGTGTATTTTTTAAGGCTTGCATTTACTGATCTGTGAATTAGAAATTTATAACTTAATCCACTTTATTTTTAAAAAAACAAAATAAGACAAAAATCTCTTTCTACCTAAAAGTCTAAGTCTAGGTAGGCATCCTATAGAAATTCCAACACCTGGAAAGAAAAATGAATAAGCACACCACTAGAGCATATAATAAAGATAATAATAAACAGAAAGTAGTTTGATATGTTATGATAACTATTTATGGAGGACTAGAACAAAAATTTTTAACAATGCTAAATCTACATGTTCCACATAGACATATTTCAACATATTGTTAGAATCAGAAATATAAATTTGAGAATATAGATAGCCAAATTCTACCCTACATTTTGTATGTGCCTTTGGACTTCGTGGTTGAAACAGTTTCTGTTAGTCTTCAACTTTAAAATACTATCTATCTGAGATTAAAATACTTTCCATTTAACAAGCAGGCAGAAATGCAAAAATCTACCTCAAATCCCAAATCACGTACCTATCTGTTGCAATGTGGGAAATAAAAATGACTTTGGTTGAAAAGACAGAAAGAAGGGAGAAAATTGGGGTGAGTTAACTCTGGTTCAGTTCTGAGGAATAACAAAAGCCATAACTTGTTACCCATTCATACTGCATTTGACATATGTTATCAGTGCCTATACTACTTAAACCGTGCTTGAAACATAGCATCGACAGGCAATGCTATTTTAGAATGCAGATAGGGAAATGCAGAGTTTTAGTTAGTAGAAGTGTTTAAGCATTCTAACCTGTCTTTATAGGTTTTGTCTGTTGCATTTCCCAACTTTTTATAGAATTTTGTGACAAAAGGAGCATAGTAGAGTTTGAATTTACTTGAAATTTTCACCCAACCTGATGAGTCAGCAAATAAGCTCTTTGCTTTGTTCATGGCTCATTGATATGCCCTGTAATTTATCTCATTCATCAGCCACTGCGAAGTAGCTTCATGTAAAATTTAGGTTTTGATTCAGTTGATCTGCTGCATAGGGAATAAGGTTTATTTCAATTCAAAGGAAGGAACACCTTTTTAATGTTTTTATTTTCACCCCATCCCCCCCCCAGACTATTTAATTATGCAGTGTGTACAATGTAGGCATGTATGCATTTGCCTGCAAAGCTTTTCATGAGGCTAAGCCCACAGAAGAGAGATCTGATTGGTAAGTGCTTTTGTGCAGGGTGAAAGATTCTAGTTCAGTGGTCCTCAACCTTCTGAATACTTCCACCCCTTAATACAGTGCCTCATGTTGTTGTGATTCCCAACCGTAAAATTATTTTTGTTGCTACTTCATAACTGCAATTTCCCTGTTGTTATGAATCGTTATGTAAATATCTGATATGGAGGATGTCTGATGTGCGATTCCATGAAAAGGTCATTTGACCCCCAAAGAGGTCACAACCCACCAGGTGAGAACTGCTGCTCTCATAGGGGAAGTTGGAAGAGTTTACTTTTATTGCAAGTATTTCTGAAATTTTTTAAATGGGAATATTTTTATTATACTTGTGTGATGTTAAAAAAATAAGAGAGAATGACTAGATTTTAGCAAAGCATGATTTTGTCTATTTCTTCAAACAACATACATCTGGAACTGATAGAATTACAGTGTTAACTTCATCTTCAGGGCTGGACCTTCAGTTCTTTGAACTAAACTTCTTGTCTGCCTTGCTCACGGTGATCAACTGAACCTTATGCTGCTAAAGTGGGGGACAAATGAATAATGCTTTGTGAAGAGCAGATGAGGAGGCCTGTGACAGTAGGACACAGTAGGGTGGCAGACTATGCTGGAGGGATCTATGTTCAGTGCCATGGAACTGGGGTGGTGTCAGAGGCATGGTTGTGTCTCCCCCTTAAGGTGTCTCACTAGCCTGTGATCAGGCCAGAAACTGTCAAGATGACCACACTCAAGGTTCAGGATTGGTCAGGCCAACGAAGGCCAAGAGAATAGGGACAGTAAGGTGAGTGGGTAAAAAAAAAATGTGTCATAGACACTTGACTATGTAGAAAGGGGATGAGAGATGGGGAGGTTGGTAGGAAAGAACACAAGGACCTCCAGGTCTCCTCGGAGGGTGTCAGGAGTACTCAAAGAGGAAGGGTTGGAGGGAAATACCTTCACCTACAGCCTTCATAGGTGAGATAACTCAACATGGCATTGAGAGGCTGAGCCACAGGTGCCTGAACAGATGGAAGAGTCAACACTTTGGGAAATAAAGAAAATGAGGTGCTTCCACAGCCCTGGTTATATTACAGCTTGAGTTCCGGATGGGGAATGAGTCTCCTTCCTGGGCGAGGTACCACAGTTTTCAGTTACAGGCAGCACTGTAAACCTGCAGGCCAGCGGTTCTCATCCTTCCTAATGCTGCAACCTTTTAATCCCTCATGCAGCGCTCACCCCAACCATAACGTTATCTCACTGCTACTTCATAACTGTAGCTTTGCTACTGTTATGAATCATGATGTAAATGTCTGATACACGGGATATCTGATATAGAGACCCCGTGAAAGGGTCTTTTGACCTCAAGGGACTTGATGCACAAGCTGAGAACCACTACTGTAGGCCATCCTGACCAAACAGTGTGAAAGAAAGGGGAACCCAGTGCCTGGGTTTGTAAGGAAGTGATAAGACATGATGATGCTGAATCACAGCTCAAGAGGAGGAGACCAGCCTTGAAGGAGAGGGGAATACAGGAAGGCTAGTGAAAATCTTGACGTAATTCTCCTTTGTTTAATGCAATACATAAAAAATAAAATAAAAATGACAGGAAATTCAAATGCATGTTTTATTAGTGGAACTCACCCTAAGATGAAAAACTGTGGAACTTCCTGAACTGCCCAGAAGAGCTAAGGGGCTGGATTTTGAAAGGAAAACCATGGTGGCTTGCCAAATTACAATCCTGGCCAGACATCCTCATACCTTGCGATGGATACTGTGTTCACAGTGTTCCACTTTCAAAATATCTGGCTTCCGGCAAACCAAGGTTTTCTCCTGAAATGGACAGCTGTAGTTCAGGACACTTTCATTTTTGGTTGTTTTGTTACTGATGAACCTGGGCTTCATTGAAGAAACAACTGAACAAAACAAAACAACAAAAGGACCTGTGTTCAATTCTCAGTTCATTTCAGTCCTTCTAAAAGCCAGGTGTGCTACCCTGCAATGTAATCCTGGTATTGGCAAGGTGGCGAGGGGAGCCTGGCTGACTAGCTGAAGCTAACTGGAGAACCCGAGGTTGCAGTGATAATGAGAAAACATTGTTTTCAAAAACAAGGTGGATGGTTCCTGAGGTTGACCTACAATGTATACACATACACACACACACACACACACACACACACACACACACACACACACACACACATTAGAAAATGCTTTCACACATACACACAAACCTATAAATTGATAATAAAATGAAAATACCCTTTGAGCACCTGTGTATTGTTATTATTACATGAAAACCCTGAGAGCTCTCACAGAGGTCAAGTCTCAGCCCTGGGTCCTGTGTGCACAGGAGAGGCTCTGACACTACAGAAGAACAGCTCTCAACACTTCCCAATTAGTGTGGTGCTAACTGTGGGCAAAACAACTGACCAAGGCTGGGGGGGGGGGCAGGCTTCACAAAGAAGGCCTCCCAGGCATTGCAGAAATGCACAGTGACAGAGAAAGAATTCACACCAATGGGGGAAATTATTTATGGTATTGCAAGGGTGAAAAGGAGATTTCTTCAAACATGCTGGCATGTGTTACTCAGCTCTAGTGTTTAGACATATGGAGTTACCATGCCTGTTAAATTATTAAATGTGCCAGAAGACTTTGGAATCCCTTGAGAACATGTTGTGAGGAGGGCTGTCACATCCTCATTATGCCTTCAACACACAAATGTCACATCAGCTTGAAGTCTGCAGAAGGACAGAGCTTTAGAAAACCACCTAGTTGTCGGTTCTTGTTTTGTTTTTACCCTTTGTTTTGTACAAACCACCCTCAGCTTCCTCATGACTCCAGGAGATTAAGGCCAGTGCAGGTTAGCTGACTTGGTCTCCAGTGAAAGCCACTCAACTAGGGAGGGATGGATTTGATCCAGGGTTTATTTAAAAGGCCTCATGTGTTGCATGTGCTTTGTAGTTAAACTTTGGACAGTTTTTCTTTTATTGTTCCCTTGACAGGAATTATATTTCTTTTTCCCATGCATAATTTGGGTAAGCTCAGAGGGACACTTTGTGATGTTTTTTGTAGTGTCATCTCAAGGCCTGGAGCAAATTATTAATAAAGGAAGCAATGATAGCTATTAAGTAGAGGCAAGGTGTGGAAAATAATTGTCGCCAGGAATGAAGCCAGGAAGGCAGAAACCTGCATGCTCTTTTAGAGATTTTTTTTTCTAACTACCCCATAAAGGTTTTTATCTTTCTTTCTGGTTTTGGTTCTCTCTCTCCTCTCTCTTTTCCTCTCTCTCCTTTCTCTCCTCTCTCTCTCCTTCCTCTTCCTCTCTCCTCTCTCTCTTCTTCTCTCTCCTCTCTCTCTTCCCCTCTCTTTTGCCATTAGAAGACAGGAGCTGAGAGTAGAAAATGGTGTGTGTATGGGTGATGTGGTTACTTAGCAACAGGAAAGCGTTGTGCTGATGTTCAGAAATGAATAGAGGAAAATGGGACAGCAGGGAATAAGTGAATGGGGAGAAAATGAAAGGGAAGGAAGCAGAAGTAGCGATGTGAGAGGTTACGAGAGAATAAGCAGTAAAATAGTAAGGGGAATGTTGGAAGGTGGATGTGCTGTGGACTTAAAGACCAGAAGACTACAACCCAAAATGATTGACGTTGGGGGAGGGGGATAAAGATAAAAATAGCCATGAAGGTATGAAAACATCTGCAGTGTATGACGTCAGGGAAATGGAATAAAAAGCCTTCGTGTGAACTCTGGGCTTCAGTCTTGGCTCTCTCATGACCACACCAGGGAGGAGCTGAAGAAACCTGGCCAGACCATTCCACATCACACAGTCTGATTAGGTCATCCTCAGGGTGAGCCAGGGGGCTGGGTAGAGCCAGGAATATTTTTTTATAACATTTTTATAGTAGGTATGAGCTCTTAGGGTGATTGTATAATAATGGTGAGATTTGAGAAGATCCAGGCCTGGACCCAAGGAAGAGGGATGAGCCTGAGACATGAAAACTTCAGATCTCATATTTGCTTTCTCCCCATGTTTTGAGAGTTAAAGCTCACAGTAGGCCTGAAGGTATCAACTTTGGGCACATATATCTTGACATTTCTCCAAGTGCCTTTATCATGACAATCCCATGATACCCAGTAGCATGGATATTCATTTAAATTGCACAGTAAGTATAGTTTACTTTTATATTTGTCTCTTAAAATAGAAACCATACTTCCTGGCCCATCTTCCATTTTTTTTTGATCATTAGGATACATAACAATAATGTATTTTGAACATTGGTTTCACACATGTATATGTGGGTTATTAAGTTATATTGATGTAAAATTTAAAGGAACCTGAATCATTAGATATAAAATATAGCTTAAGAACAATGAAATGAAGGTGGATTAAATATATTTTCAAAATTTTGCCAGGTTTGGTGATGCACACCATAATCCCAGCATTTGGAGACCAGAGGCAGAAGGATCACAATTTCAAAGCTTGCTAGACCTATGTAGAAAGAGTCTGTCTCAAAATAAAACAAAAATTAATTAACTGATGAGAAGTTTTATTGTCAATTAAAACTACATTTCCCCATCTTTACTTTGGATGCTCTACCCACCCCTAAGCCTGACAGAGTGCAGTAAGTAGCGTTGGGTAGGTGCTGACTATGGATTGGACTACAGAAGGAAAAGGATAATCTCCCAAGTATTAAAAACATTTCATTTATGTTTACATTAAATTAATTTGTTTTATTTCAGGGAGAGAGAGAGAGAGAGAGAGAGAGAGAGAGAGAGAGAGAATGTGAACATGAGAGAGAGAGAGAGAGAGAGAGAGAGAGAGAGAGAGCATGTGAACATGAATTTAGTGCCTGTGGAAGCCAGAGGCATTGGATCTCTGGTACTAGACTTCACGAACTGTCTGAGTCACATGGCACATGCTAGGAAATTAACTTGGGTCCACTCACACCTAACTAACTGCTAAGCCATCTCCCCATTTCCCCAGTTTTTTTTTAATTGTTTTTTTTTTTGTTTTTTTTTGTTGTTGTTGTTTTTGTTTTGTTTTGTTTTGTTTTGGGAGGGGTGATTTTTTTTTTTTTTTTTGGTTTTATCGAGACAGGGTTTTGCTGTGTAGCCCTGGCTGTCCTGCAACTCCTGCTGTAGTCCAGGCTGGCCTTGAACTCAGAAATCTGCCTGACTCTGCCTCCCAAGTGCTGGGATTAAAGGTATGTGTCACCACTGCCCGGCTGTTTTGTATTTTTAAATCTAGATGTTATGTCACATTTTATAGTGTGCATTGAGGTGGATTTACTTGTTTCTTCATTTTTGAATAGGATGTCATGTAGCCCACCTGACATCTAGATCTTTATGTACCTGAAGATGACCTTGAACTTCTGATCCTCTTGCTTGCACTTCTTGAGTAATGGGATTAAAAACACTCACTATCAATCCAGTGGTGGTGGAGCACACCTTTAGTCCCAGCACTCAAGGCAGGTGGATCTAGGAGTTCAAGGCCAGCCTGGTCTACAGATTGAATTCCAGGACAGCCAGAAATACACAGAGAAACCTTCCTTTGGAAAACCAAACCAACCAACCAAACAAACACCAAAAAGCCCCCAAACCAAAACCAAAACAACAACAAAAAAACCTAGCCAATCAAGCAACCACCACCACCAGATCAAACAAACAAACAAACAACCCATTCTCTACTACCATGCCTGGTTTTATGTGGTGCTGAAGATCAAACCCAAGGCACCTCATGGTAGACACATGCTCTACCAACAAATGCATAGCCCCAGCCCAGTTGCTTACCATTTTTTTATACAAGTCTAAAGTTCATTTCAGTTTTTTTACATAAAGAGCAGATTTGAGTTTTCCTATTCCTTTTAAAAATAATGTTTCTCATCTGTAATGTTTGATCACTAATTAAATATGATGGGTGTAAAAAAATACTTTACATCTTCCCCAAATCCCACTAACACAGTAATTTTTAACCTGTGAGTTGTGACCCCTTTGTGGGTTTAATAACTCTTTGACATGGGTCACATATCAGATATCCTATATATCAGATATTTACAGTAGGAAAATTACCATTATGACATAGTGATAAAAATATTTTTTTTGGTTGGGGGGTCACCACAACATGAGGAACTGTATTAAAGAGTCACAGATTTAAGAAGGTTTAGAACCACTGCTCTAACACCATAATAAAAGGAGAGAACACAGATAAACAATGACAATTGTGGGCTGAAGATATCAGTTATCTATTACAGCATGAAAATTTCCCCCAAACTTTGTGTTTAAAATATCAGCCATCTGTTCATGGTCCTTGGGCAGCAGTCTGTGGCAGTCTCAGCCAAGAAACTCATCTCTGTTTTCTTTGGTATAAAAAGGGGTTGCTTCAGTTGCAACAAGGTACCAGTTAACTGGGGCTGGTACACCATGAAGACATGTTTGCTCTCTCTTCATGACCTGTTCAGAAGACAGTATCTGACGTTTCCCCAGGCTTAAGAGTTCCAGAAATGCAGAATCAGAACTCGGAAGGTTTTGTGAGAAGTCACAAATAGGTCTGCAGCAGGCAGGCAGTCAAAGCAAGTCACAAGGTCAGCTTGAGCTTAGAGAATGAAAAAATAGACTCTGCTTCTTGATGAAAGTGTCGGAAGCAAACCCATGACCATTTTCAGCCTAGTAGGGTTGCACAATGGTTACTCGCTTTAGAAGATGTAAATATATAAAAGTGTGTTCCTTTGTGTGTGTGTGTGTGTGTGTGTGTGTGTGGCAAACTGTGCTCTGCTTTTCTTCTTCTTCTTCTTCTTCTTCTTCTTCTTCTTCTTCTTCTTCTTCTTCTTCTTCTTCTTCTTCTTCTTCTTCTCTTATTCCTTTAAAATATTCTCCAACTAAAAGTTGTATTGGGAACATTTTCAATTTGGTCAATTAGAAGAAACCACTTGGTAGGTTCTACCCAGTTCAGAATAAATAGCAAGTGATATAAAACAGAGCATTTTCTTTAGAAAAAGGTAAAAACAAAAACAACTGTATTATGCCAAAGCAAACATATCTATGGATATGTTAATATGAAGAAAAATAAAGGAATGTATTTCATCTGGCATGGGAAAGCATGCCATGGAAGGTGAAATTGAGAAGATCAGAAGTTCAAGATCATCTTCAGCTACATAGTGAGACTGAGGCTATCCTGGGCTAGGGGAGACCTTGTCTCAAAAAAAAATTAAAATTAATTAATGCCTCCAAGACTGAGCACAAGTTCTGGAATGCCATATTATATTTCATATTTTTGACTACTAGGTATAAGAGAACAGTTTTTATCTTCCGAACATGAGGGAATCCCACAGTAGAGGCTGAACTATATAGGATTCTTGTCTCTTCATTCCTAATGAAACCCACAACTTCATTCAGATATTCAACCTGTCTTCCTGTACAGAAGTGCCATTTCTTATCTGTTGCAAGCGACAAGCTAAGGAACCCTCACTTGAAACCCGTTTTCCATGAGAAAGAGTGAAGTGGGAATTGTTTTGTTGGAGACTCAGTTATGTCATGTGATGTTTTCTGGAAATTGTCTTATGAGAGGATGTTTTGCTGAGAACAGACATGTGGCTTTTTTGGAAGTTGTCTGGGGAAAGGGTGTGTGATGTTTTGCTGGAGAGGACACTTCAGAAGACACATGATGTTTGGAAAGAGTGTAAGTATAACCCAACAGACAGTGGATGATGCTCTGGCATGGGTTCACCTTGCTTTCTTCGCTGAACTTCATTTGTCATGACTTTGTAGAGAGAAACATACCAATGAACCTCTAAAGGTTGTCTGGCTGCTTCATGCTGCATCAGCAGACTTGTGCTGATTGGTGGAGCCTTGTGGTTTCTTCTGGATCAAGCCACTGCTGCTGATTTGAGTGGACTGGACTGCTGACAATAGAGATTGGCATCACCCCAAAGAAATACTTTTAAACAGACCCATGTCCCCCTTGCCCTATTAACTGTATTACTCCCTTACATTTGATCAGCAGGCTATAAGGGAGGTTGAAACATGTAAGAACCCTTATTGAAGTAGGTTTTGAAAAATATAAGCCTATGAGAGAGAGAGAGAGAGAGAGAGAGAGAGAGAGAAGAGACAAAGAGACAGACAGATAAACACACACATAGATAGACAGAGAGAGACAGAGACAGAGAAACAGAGAGACAGAGACAGAGAGAGCAAGCAAATCACTCTGAATTGAAGTTCTTGGATTCCATGACCCTGGCGATTTTCTCTCTTCTAGCCACAAACAAGGATGTGTCATGCTCAGATAGCTAACTTTATGTCTATTTTGGGTTCTCACTTAAGAAAGTTATAAAGAAGATAGAACATAGTAACTGGGGAGAAGCCAGAACCTTCACAAAACCCTCTGCTGCAGCCTATTATTGCAGTATAATTCTTTATGTGTGTGTTGCTAAAAAACATCCCTGCTGTTCAGAGCAGCTTCATCTAGTTTTATTGTTTTATTATTTGTAGTTAAAATGACCCTCCTGTCTGATGATGTTCCTGTCTGACCTGAGGATTCCTCAACCTCTTGCTTGAGAGTAGTTTAAAAGGAAAATCAATTCCACCCACTACTCACATGCACCATCTCCGAAGATCACACGACCTGTTAGCAGATTCAGATCTCCATATGGCTTAGGAGATCACTCACTGAAGCAATTTGAAAAATTACTAATTTATGTAGATGAAACATGAAGAATATATGTGGTCATAGATTCTGAGAATATGGGACCAAGGGAGGAAGAACACAGCTAGAGGCCACATAGAATTTGTCAAGATGGATCCCAGCGATTACAGATTTAATGTTCTAGTTTAAGCAGTTGGAAGTTGTTTAAATTCTTTCTTTAAATCTTTAAATTGGAAGTTGTTTAAACCCATGAACTGTGTGCAGTCGTGCCCATTCTATATATATAGGAGCCAGAGAAGCCACATATTTCTTACTATAATAAAAGAAAAAGAATTTAAACACTGTTGAAGGCAAGACTGGGTGAGGTTATCACATGTGAAAATTTGATCGATCCTCAAATGTTCTTCTGCCTGGAGAAAGAGGAAGAAATATTTAAAACAATTTCTATACCTAAAGCTTGTGACTTGTGTTAGTGTAAGCAAGGCCCAGTTTCTATAAAAAGCTCTTTTAGAGATCTTTTCCCTAGGTTGGAGTTCTCTTCCCCATAGTTGGTGGTTGGAAGAGCTCCCAGTATTAACACTTGTATCAAGGTGGGAGAAGGCAGCACCTCACTGTCAGTTAAGATCAGCATGCTGTCCATAACAATTGTGGTAGAGCAGCTGGCATGATATTCAAAGTGACATAGTCCTTAAAACTCTCTGCAGTTACAGTGATCAAAATAGATAGGTATAATTATTTGCTTAATAAAACACACTCCAGGAATAGTGGTTCTTAAATTCAGTAGGCTCTGGTGCTGGCTCTCATATATCTGTCTTCCTGGCTTGCCAGTGAGTTTTACAAGCATCTGAGTTCATATCTTAATACTCTTGATACTTTAACTCCATAAGGTGTTCTGGTGTTCCAGGCTAAGAGGAAGATCTAACTGGTCCAGGCTGCAATTTTCCATATGGTTCTTGGGACAATTTGGTGCTTAAAAGCCAAATAATAATGTGAAAAGACTACATTATCAGATGTATTACAACATATCCCTGAGCCATTACCACATTATTTGCCCTTGTATCTGGGCATAATATTTGGGATAAATTATCTCCATCAATAGCAGGACTTTAGCAGTCTGAAGGCTAAAAGAGCCATCATGATAAAAAAAAAAAAAAAGGCGCAAGAGCTCAACTTCACAGACAAAGCAGTGGTCAAAAAGGTACTCTGTCATACTTCTGTAGCGGGTAGCTTTAGCTACACTGCTTTGAGTGTGCGCTCGCACATGCATGCACACACACATTAGCTCATTTTTAACCTGCCTTACTGGCTCAATGGCTGGGCTCTTCTAAGCCTCCTAGGGCTAGCATGCCCTAAATCTTCCCTCAGCTTAGTTGCCAAGTTGCCTTTACTTATAGATCAACACCTCTAAATAGCTTCAGTATAAGCATCACTGTGGAAATGAGGAGATGGGTTAGTCAAATGACTGCTTGACACACAAGCATATAGTCCCAAGTGCGATGCCCAGCGCCAGTGTAAAAAGCTAGATGTGGTAATTCTAGCACTGGAGAAGTAGAGATGGAGGATTCCTGGAGCTAGCTGGATGGCTCTGAATTGCATACAGGTCAGAGATACTTTGTATGAGAAAAAAAACAAAAACAAAAACAAAAACCAAACCACCCCCCCCCCAAAAAAACAGGTGAGAATCTGAGCACCCAGGGTTGCTCTCTGGCCTCCACGTGTACATACATGTATATGAATAGTCACACAGAAATATGCAAACACATACTTCTGCATACACACACACACACACACACACACACACACACACACACACACACACAATCACTGTTGCAGTTTTCAGTACATCCCTGGGAAATCTTGGGGGAGAGTCATGGTATATTTCTGGTGTTGTCCCCTATAATTGTCTGATGGGCAATGGTGAGCCTTAAAAAAATTCCGGGAGGAGAGGGAGGAGCTGGAGAGATGGCTCAGTAATTAAGAGCACTGGCTGCTCTTCCAGAGGTCCTGAGTTCAATTCCCAGCAACCACATGGTGGCTCACAACCATCTGTAATGAGATCTGATGCCCTCTTCTGGTGTGTCTGAAGATAGCTACAGTGTACCTATATACATAAATAAATAAACAAACCTTAAAAAAAAATTTCTAGGGGACAACCGTGATCCCAGCTGAGTAGAAGTTTGTTCTTCAAGTATGTAGATCGTAATGAAGTTTCCTTAACCAAAGTGGTTTGCACACACTAGAATACTGATTGCAGCTTTTTAGAAGGGCAATCCTTTTTTCTTTTCTTTCCCTCTGCTTCTGTAAACAGAGAAACAAACATGAGAAGCAGTTTACTTTTGCTTTCAAGAATAGAAATGTGTATTTCAACTTAGGCTTTTGGCAACTCTCTGTGCTACAAATTGGTCCACAGGAATTGGTTGTCCCTTCATCCTGGCTTGCACTGAGAAGAATGTGCTGATGAGATCAGACAGCAGGAGGAGGCTGTTATTTTTAGATTAAGACCAAGCGTTTCAGAAAGGGTAAATAAACCCCATGGAAATACAGTGAACTTTCTTGGGGTGTTGTATTGTATGATGTGCATTGAACCTCTCCAATGTCAAGGACAGTTTGTTTTCAAATCTAGAAAAAAAGTACTATGATTGATGCTCTTTTTGGATTTTGAAAATGACACATAGAAGTCTTTATGACCCTCAGCTATTCTCCCCAGTGGCCTGACAGCTTTGGGGCTCAGGTAGATTGTTCAAGCCATAACCATTCCGTATAGCTCTTAGTACTCATAGCATTCAAAGGCTAAATGCGAAGGTGGAAACACAACATCCAAAGTTCCTGCATAAGAAACCGTCAGTTTATTAGAGCACAACCCTCTTCACTGAGCAGTGGCTCTTCGGAAGAATGGCTCCTAACTAACTATGGGACCTGATGGCAACCAGGCGACTAGGAAACCTAATCTGCCTGGCTTACTCAGGATGTTATCTAATCCACCTGGTTGCAAAGTCAGGCACATCTGAAATGGAAATAGTATATGAGTAAGTGCATCTGAGCTGGTCTGGCAAAGCTCAGGTTTCACACTGATGGCTCGTCTTGCTCAAGTTTCTAGGCATGCCACTCTTGTCCCTTATGCAACCACCGAGTCCTCATGAATACTTCTTCACTGTCAGTTAACGGAAGGAAAAGTAAGACCTAGCATAGTTTATTTATAGCTTTAAGCAGTAAGCAGGAACCACAAAAGAAAAAAAAAAGAAAGAAAGAAAAAGAAAGCAAGTCTTATAGATTGCAGTGGCTTTCCTCAGTCCTCCAGCAGGTAGAACATGGAGTTGACACCTTGTCTTGGGTTTTCCCTGAAAAGAGACACGATATGACAGGTGTCACAAATGGTTTGGTTGAACTGTCACGAACATGAAGAGAGTAAGAGGATTTGAGGCAAGAGGTGGCAGAAGCTGTAACTGCATGGTCTCAAAAACTAGACCGTGCTGTGGTGACCTTCACTACAGACTCACCCTATAGTCCAGGCTGCCCTAGAACTATGACCCTTTTACCTCAGTCCCTCAAATGCTGTCACTGGTAGGACACCATCAAGCTTGGCCCCAGTGAGTGTCTCTAGTTATTAAAATGAAAATATGAAGACCTCTCCTCAGCCTTTAGGTGTTGCTGTGTGAAGATGCGCTGCCAGGACGAGCTGTAGCTTCCCGCAACTATGAAATAAAATAAGATAATGCATTCAAGGCAGCAAAGCAACAAGATGGGATGAGCTTGAGTAAGCCAATTAGCTGCATCCTGAGATCCTTCCCGAGGACTCCCTGCTATGTAGTACAGACTATTGCTCAAATGAGCTACTCAAGCTTTTCATTTTCTCTGTGGACAAACAGACAGACAGAGAGACAGATCATTAGTACTTGATAAAAGCTCTACAAACTGGTAAGCATAATGTACAGACATCCTCACCCCCCCCCCCAGGACCAACTCACAAAGTTCTCCAGCTACTTAGATATTGATGATTCACAGGCTCAACAGTACGAACTTGCCATTCCTATTAGGCATTATCACCAATGAGTGACCAGTTGCTATGAGGAGTAGTAAATTGTGAACTTTTAATGCAGCATCATCCTTTGAGGGAACAGCCAGTCAGAGTAGTAGATTAATTTATTGGCTTCCTATAATCATAGAAAAGACAAATAATTCCTACTGTATTGGAATTTTTTCTTGGATTCGGATATTATTTTCCTCTCTGATATTCATAACCATTGTAAACATACTAAGCAGGTCCCAAATAGTCCCCGTTTACTGCTGCTACCCTGGTGTAATTAGTAGCTCTGCAACTCTCAACAGTGAATAAGCAGTAAAACTCCCAAGCCGTTCCTCCTCAAAAGAAACAGAGGCAGCTGTAAGCCAAACTGCAAAATGGAAAATATGTACTATGGACCACGACACAGATGCTAAGCCAGTGGTTTTCAAAAGGTGATCCCAAGACCAACAATATCAACAGTTGCTAGATCCCACCCTGGAGAAGCTAACTCAGAAAGCTAACCATCTGGAATTTCTATCCAGAGACAGCAGTCTAAAAATTCCTGATAGTAATAAAACAGTTTCTTAAAATGAGTGTGGTTGGCTGAGTGTGGCAACCTGGAGCAGTCCCACTTTAGCTTAATTGTACAGTTGGGAACAGAGAGCTATCTCAGAATGTATAAGGCGGAACAGATTCGGTTTATTATGATATTCCCAGGGTTCCTTTGGCTGACAAGGAAATAAAAGCAGAGAATGGAGATTATAGATTAGTCAAAACCTAAAAAGAAAACAAATAGTGAAGTATTAAAATTAGTATCTCTGTTAGGGTTTTATTGCTGTGAAGAGACACTATGAACAAGGCAACTCTTATAAAAAACAAAACAAAACATTTAATTGGGGCTGGCTTACAGTTCAGAGGTTTAGTATATTATCATCATAGCAGGAAGCATGGCAGCAGCCAGACAGACATGGTGCTGGAGAAGGAGATGAGAGTTCTAAATCTTGATCTGATTATAGCCAGGAGTGATTGACTCCCAGGCAGCTAGGAGGACACACTCTCAAAAGCCCACCCCCACAGTGATATACTTCTTCTAACAAGGTCACACCTACTCCAACAAGGCCAAACCTCTTACTAGTGCCCCTGGGCCAAGAAAACCATCATAATTAGTTAAACCCGATACGTTTGACATCATTTACATGTTAGACACAGAAAATGATTCACCCAGAACATGCTGAGATATTGTATCATCCTCCCAGTTCATGTCATCCTAAAGCTTGCCTTTAGCTATGTGTTACAGTCCATGCCTGTCTTCCCAGAAGTGTGGAGGCTGAACAGGAGGATCATGAGTTCAAGTCTAGCCTGGTCTATACAGTGACTACTAGGCCAGCTCTCCACAGCAGTGGTTCTCAACCCTTCTAATGCTGTGACATTTCAATACACTTCCTCATGTTGTGGTGATCCCCAGCCATAAGGTTCATTTCATTGCTATGTCATAACTGTAATTTTACTGTTATGAATCATAATGTAAGTATTTTTAGAGATAGAGGGTTGTCAAAGGTGTTGAGACCCACAGGTTGAGAACTGTTTGCTCTGGAGTCAGTGAGACATAGCTTCAAAAAAAAAATCCAAGGGTAAGGAAGAGGAGGAGGAGGACGGGGAAGAGGAAAGGGAAAGGGAAGAAGGAGAATGAGAAGGGGAAAGGGAAAGGGAAAAGGAAGGAAGAGGAGGAGATGACAACGAAGAAGAAGGAGGAGGAGGACGAGAAGAAGGAGAAGGAGGAGGAGGAGGAGAAAGAAGAGGAGAAGGAGAAAGAGGAAGAAGAGGAGGAGGAGGAGAAGGAGGAAGAGGAGGAGGAGGAGGAGGAAGAGGAGGAGGAGGAGGAGGAGGTCGCTTTAAGTGAATAGAACAAAGCAGTAGGAGAGGACCAGAAAGTAGATATACCCAGAACAAGAACCACACACAGGGCTGTGAGATGGCTCAATGGGCAAAGGCTTTGCTGCCGACCCTGATGACCTAAATTTAATTCCTAGAACCCACTTCCTGGAGAGAAAGAACCAACTCCTGTGGCCTGCCCTCTGACCTCTACAGGCATGCTGTGGAATACAAGTAAATACACAGTAAACGTCCTTGTCACCATGTGCTAGCATGATCTATAAAACCAACAGTCATAGTCATAAGCACATCACCATAAGCATATAAGTTGCTGTCTTGGTGTTTCCATTGCTGTGATGAGATGCCATGACCAGAACAACTCTTATAAAGACAAACATTTAACTGGGGCTGGCTTAGTTTCAGAGGCTCAGTCCATTATTGTTGTGGCAGGAAGTATGGCAGCAGTCAGGAAGATAGATGTGGTGTTGGAGAAGGAGCTGAGAGTTCTGCATCCAGATTGACAGACAGCAGAAGACTGTGAACCACAATAGGCATAGTTTGATATAGAGGTCTCACTCCCACAGTGACACAACAAAGCCACATCTACTCTAACAACACCACACCTACTCCAGCAAGGCTACACCTCCTAATAGTGACACTCTTTTTGGGGCTATGGGGCCATTTTTATTCAAAATATCACAGTTGTTCATGTTATCACTGTAGTTCTTAATTTCTAGATTTCTCTGCCCCATAAGAAATCAAATGACACCAAGAACTACTTAAATTTGTTTCCTGCCCCATTGTATAAATAGAATTTTCTGTATCCTCTCATTTTTAAGAGAATCAGAGTTTTCAGTTTCTCCCTGAACAACTTAAATCAGCCAAGAGTTGACAGTTTTAGGGTTAAAAACAAGAGAATGTACATATGAACTTCAGATTTCTTTACCAAACAAGAGCCATAAAAATACTGTATGGGGTTCAACAAGAGGTCTCAGTATTTAAGAGTGCCACCAAACCTCATGACCTTGATTGAGTTCCATTCCCAGAACCTATATGGTAGAAGGCAAGACAGACTCCTGTAAATCATTGTTTGACCTTTACACACACACACACACATACACACACACACACACACACACACACACACACACACACGCACATGCACACACAAGTATAATAAAAGTTTATAGAGCAATATGTGAAGTTACATG
Organism: Mus minutoides; assembly: GCA_902729485.2. Lineage (NCBI taxonomy): Eukaryota > Metazoa > Chordata > Mammalia > Rodentia > Muridae > Mus > Mus minutoides. The sequence goes on along the minus strand of LR749629.1, from coordinate 1,742,494 downwards.
CATATTCTTTTTTTTGGTATGAAGTTGGAGATTCATTATTTTTCATGAGTTTTTTTTAATATTTAAATTTGACAATAACTTGTAATGAAATTAAAACACATAAATCACAGATCTAATCTGGCTCCCCCAGAAAACAGAGGCTGAGATATAGCTGGAGGTTATATTTAAAGAGGTGGTTCCTGGAAAGAGGAGGTAGGAAACTGGAAGAGTGAGTCAGGAGAAAAGATGCCAATCAAAAAAGAATGACTGTTTGCTAAAAGGGGGGCTGGGTTTAATTGCTGCTGCAGCATCTAGGGCTTTCTATATAGAGATGAAGCAGGACTCTCATGTTCCTCCACAGTTGGTATGTCATGGGGAACAGGAGCATGACTCTGAAGGGACACACACACACACACACACACACACACACACACAGCACAGGGGCAGAGGAAAGGCTTGAGGCAGAGAACACAGTTCCCTTGCCATCTGTCAGTAAGGTGAAGTGAAACTCCTGAGAGCTAGAGACTGTAGCAGACAGCATGTGACTGAGGCCACCAAAAGCATAGTAGTGTGGCTGCAAGAACTCCACACATCAATCACATGTGAGGACAATTCTGATATTGACTTATGTATCAGTTCAGCAGATTTAATGAGCATTGGCACACACGTGAAGTTCTGCAGAAAGGAAGAAAAAAAAGATGAAAGTGCCTACCTCTTTGATCTTGCGTTCTGGTTAGAGGCAGCCAAAGACAGATTCTTCTGTTACAAATGCAGCAAATGTGGGGTAATGGCAAGAGAAACACGGTCATTCTTTAAGATCCATTAGCTTTTAAAGACTCACTCACATTAACTGCACTTCAGGAAAGACCTGAATGGAGAGCAGTGAGCTGAGTGAAGATGAGGAAAGGGAATTCTTGGCTGTGGGAATAACTAGCCTATCTCATCCTGAGGTTAGGATAAACACCTCAACATGAGGGAAGTTTAAGGATAGGAGTGGAAGGGACTGGAGGGAAGCATCTCTTAAGAGGCTAACAGGCCTGGCCTTATGGACTGCTCCAGGGGTGTGGTGGGGGAGACACTGGGACATGTGCAAAGAGAATCCTATTCACAGAGTTCTCTTTTCAAAAGCCTCCTCTGCCCCTGGTCCTATGAAGGTTCTATGCCCCAGTATAGGGGAATGCCAGAGCCAGGAAACAGGAGTGGGTGGGTTGGTGAACAAGGGGAGGGGGGAATGGATAGGGGACTTTTGGAGGGAAAAGTAGGAAAGGGGATAACATTTGAAATGTAAATAAAGAAAGTATCTAATAAAATAAAAGTCTCTTCTGTAAACATGGTTTCTAGAGTTGTGGAACACGAGATACATTCTTGTATTTTTATATAAATTAACACTCCTTCCAGTCCACATTTTGCTCTAAAAGCCAGTATATGTCACACAGAGACCTCATACAACTATTCTTGGCATCTTTATTCAAAATAGCCAAAAAAAGAAAAGAAAAGAAAAGAAAAGAAAAGAAAAGAAAAGAAAAGAAAAGAAAAGAAACCCTCTGAGCCAACAAAAATACCCATCACCAATGAATGGAAATGCAAACTCCACCCTTAAGCATGTGTTCATATCATTGAAAACATACCTAGCAAGAAAAAGAAATATAGAGGTATGTCACACGTGGATGAACATAAGAACATGCTAAATGAGAGCCCTGCATGGTTGGCTCATGCCTGTAATCACAGCACTTTGGAGACAGAGGTAGGAGATTCACAAGTCTGAGGCCAACCTGCTCTCCATAGTGAGTTCCATGTTTGCCAGGGCTACATAGCAAGGCACTATCTTTTAAAAAAGCCGAGTGCAGACATCCAAGCAGAGAAACAGATATTGCATGATTCTATTTATATGAAATGTCCAGAAAAAGAAATCTATATATGGAGAGAACGGAGTAGTGATTGCCTGCGGCTGGGAGTAGGAACAGAGATGAATTGTGAAGGGACAAGGGGATCTTTCAGGGACGATGGAAGTGGTCCAGTATGGACTGTGGCGATGATTACACAGCACAGCAAAACTGCCACAGCTCCTTAAACTATGCACTTACCGTGTTGGAACTTTTAAAGTATTTAAAGTAGGACAGGTTAGAGATGAGTAAATGTGTTTGCTGCCAAACCTGCCCACCCAAACTCAATCCCAGGAACTCACATGGTTGAAGGAGGGAACTGATTTCAAGTTGTCCTTGGACCTAAAGACACACACACACACACACACACACACACACACACACACACACACTTGTGCAGGCACATGCACACACTGCACACACATAGAGCAAAAGAAAAAAAGTGTTTAAATTGCTTAAAATATTTAAGACAGGCTTTAGTGAAGTTGTTCCTAACATACACATATATTTTCTAAATTTAGAACATAAATCTTAGCATATGGACCCTGTTTGCCTACAAGTCCTTGTGTGACCTGTGGTTATGTGCGCCCTACCCCCATTGCCCCATAATTCTCCTTGCTCTAGCTAGCAACAAGCTGCCGTGGCCTCCAGGGTCACCCAGTGGCCCACTTGGGAATGGGTTGAGTTACTGTTTCTTCCTTTCCTAGTTTCTGTCTGTTCTGGCTCACACACTTTCTCAGTGTTCACATGTGTTGTTCCCGGTTTCACCTGTTTCCCTCCACCATTTCCAACCTTTGTCAACTGTTTTCAGGATATCTCTACTATCTCCTTTTCCCCCTTTGATTCTTGCTTCTTTCTATTTGTGGCTGTTTTCTCCACTGTCATCCACCATTTTTTCTTCTTCTTCAAATTAGACTTATTTGTGAGCTCCGAGAATAACTATAGTCCTGGAGAAAAGGAGAGGCACATGTTAGAAAACAAGAAAAACTTTAGGTTTTTGTCATGTCAACTTCTAAACTTCAAAGAGCCAAAAATAAAAATCTCAAAATGTTTCTTCTAATGCACAGTTGTCAACCAAACCAGCTCAACAATTATGTTCATGGGCAAGACAGGTGCGATTTATACTTTGAACATATATTAAAATTCTGTTTCATTGGGAACAAGAATATTTTATCAAGGAAGCATTTCACTTGAATGGATATAAATATTTTGTTAACTGACTGACGAAATCAACATGACTTGTCGTATTATTTGCTCAGAGAAAAAGATGCGTCAGCCAGGTTTGATGGAAAACACTTGCAATCGGCTTTCAGGAGCTAGCATAGTAGGACGATGAGTTAAGGTCCAGCCTGGGCTACACAGGGGGTTTAAAGCTGTGCATGGTGAGACTCTCAGAAAATAAAGAAAAAGTCCGAAGTTCAAGAAATAGTTTCTTTTGGTTTAATTGGAGATAGATTATTTGGTTTGGTTTCAGTAGAGTTAAGGGTTTTAAGAATCATAGTATAATTGGTCAACCTTCTACCTTGTTTAACTGCAATTTGTGTTAAATTGTTTTTCCTAAGCAGCCCCCCCCTTGTCTGTCCTCTCCTCTCTTCTCCTTTCCCCTCCTCTCCCCTCCCTCCCCTCCCCCCTCTTTCCCTTTTTCCTCTCCTGCCTGTCTGCCTTCTCTTGCTCATGTGGCATCTGCTTTACCACTGAGTCACACCCTCTTCCCCTTCTTTTTGGTATATTCCTAAAATCAAGAGTAAAATTATAGTTATAAGTAGGAAGATGTAAATTTTCTCTTCAGTATAGAAAAATGACCTAAAAAGCATGCCTTCCCAGGAAGTGTGTAATGCTGGAAGTAATTAGCATAGTGGTACCCATTAAGGTCAGCGTTTGCTTCTTATCTAACGTGAACTAAAGGATTTTAAGTTCCTTTGAAAGCCAACTTAAAGGAAATGAGGCTCGCACAGAGCATCTTGCTGTGTTCTGTGAGATCATGAGGTCATGGGTGACTGCTGTCTTCAGGGAGAGATGCTGCGGCACCAAGGCAGGAAGGGGCTGGGCAGCCCTATGGGGAGCCACGGAGGAAGAAACAAAGCTGAGTTTTTATTCCCTCAGCCCCCTATGAGAGCTTGCTGCAGCTTCAACATACTGCTAAATTTCACACATACTTCTTAAGATACAATAATGAAAACCAATATAATAAGGAACAAAAACTGCATTAAATAGAAGGTAGACTTTCCCAACATAAGCTGGGGAACCTTGTCCCAGCACAGAAGGTTTATTCTTTTCATGCTTCATTTTTTTTTTTTTTTTTTTTTTGGACTAGGCTGCTATAGAAAAGGGTGTGGAGTTTGTTTTAGCTCCAGTCTCCACATCCTGTGTAAAACATTTGGAATAGATGTTTAGCATAGATATGAAGCCACTGGGGAAAACCAAACAAAAGAAAACGTTATCATGAAAAATTAAACACTACTTTTCCACACAGTGATTTAAAAAGCACGGTCAATGCAGCAAGGTACTTTGGCAACGTAGGTATCTCTGGGTCCTGAATCTAGTCATCCTTAAAAACGAGCCTGTAACTTTTGCCCATGGGTGCAGACATAGATGTTTAGTAAGCAGGTTGATATTCTGTCAACTTACTGTTTAATGCCAATTTACAATTATATTAATTTAATTGACTTATTAATTAAACTTAATTAATTTAATATCAATTTTATACTTATAATATAAATTTACAATTATATTAACTTAATTGACTTATTAATTAAACTTAATTTAATATCAATTTTATATTTATAATATTATTTAAATAATAATAGATAATATTAATAAGTTAATAATAATAATAATAATAATAAGTTCCTGCCCTGGACCTATGATTTGTCTAAGATTGTGTTGTTACCAGGGTTTAAAGTACCAGACATGGATTTCCTCCTATGGAGCAGGCTTCAAATCCAATCAGAGTGTGGTTTGTTACCTCCATAACAGCCCTCCTACTGTGCACAGGTGGGTACATCTTGTCTGGCAGGTTGATTTTGTGGTCATCGGGGTCACAGCTGGTAAAGACCACTTGATGCCGTAGCTTACCGCTAGCTTGAATTGTTGGCTCTTTAAAAACTAGACGGTAGGGAGGAAGACTCCAGCTCAGCTCCAGCCTGGTTTCTCTCTACCACTAAAGTGAATCATATCTTCTTCTAGTTCTGAAGCCAACCAAGAGAGCAGAAAAAACTCTATCATTTTAGGGGCCTTTGGGGACTTCCCTGACCAACTTCTTTGAAGGCATCTCACACCTGGGCGTGGGAAAGGCTACTCTCACCCTTAATCATAGAAGTGACGTCTCTCTTTGCAGTGAAGATGGCATTTGCATTGCCCCCTCTAAGCCTCAGGAAACACTGCAGAGGAGAGGGTGGGAAGTATGTAAGAGAGTGAAGGGCTGTGAAATGCTGTTTTCTGTACACAAAGGTTGTGTCTTAGTTAGGGTTTCATTGTTGTGAAGAGACACCATGACCATGGCAACTCTTAAAAAGGAAAATATTTAATTGAGGCTGGCTTACAGTTCAGACGTTCAGTCTATCATCATCATAGTGGGAAGCTTGCCTTCATGCAGGCAGATATGGTGCTGGAGAATGAGCTGAGAGCTCTACACCTTGAACTTAAGGCAACATGGGAAAGACTGAGATACACCAGACCTAGCTTGAGCGTATATGAGACCTCAAAGCCTGCCCTCACAGTGACATACTTCCGCCAGCAAGGCTACACCTACTCCAAAAAAGGCCACACCTCTTAATAATGCCACTCCCTATTGGCTAAGCATTCAAGCACATGAGACCATGGGGGCCATTCCTAATCAAATCATCACCCATTGTAATCATGAATTCATATCATATGTGGTTACTCATCCTGGGCCTTACCAAGACTGGACCTGAGAACAGCCAATCTCAAGGGCAAGTGGGGCAAGGGGGCCTTCCCCTTATTGCTGAACCAACAGTTGCCAACAGGTTTGAAGTGAGGGGATCATTATCTTTAGTTGGGTACCCAATGGTGAGTCTACTCAGTGCTTACAGAGAGCCCCAGACCTATAGTCGCACATGTGTGGCCCTGGGTAAATGCTGTAGGTCACAGTACAAAAATGAATAGACAGGAATGTGAGACAGAGATTTGTAAGGAAGTGCAATGGCTAGACAGGGGTGGTACAGGAGTGGAAGAAGGTGGGGGGTGAGAGTGTTTTCTCTCTCTCTCTCTCTCTCTCACTCGCTCTTGCTCCCTCCCTCTTTCTCCCTCCCTCTCTCTCCCTCTGTGTGTATGTGTGTGTGCAATTGTCAAAGTACAAATTTAATCAACTATTAAATTTTGAAGAAAAAAGTCCCATAAAAAGTCTCATTCTCTAGAAAGCTCTTCTCCAGAGGCAAGTAGGTCGTGAAGCAACACTTGTCTCTATACTCCATAGGCCCATATTTGCAAAGAACAGACAGCCAACTAATCTCAGGATGTTTACAGAGTTGAATGTGTTTCTTGTTTCTGTTTTGAAACTAAAATATAATTACATCATTTTCCTCACCCTGTTTCCTCTCTCCAGCCCCTCCTATGCGCACCCCCCTCTCTCAGCCTTGCTGTCTTTCAGACTCATGGGTTCTTTTTAATTGTTTTAGACACACATTCCTAAATATATAAATACAACATTCTCAGTCCACATAACGTTACTGGTGTGTATACTTGTGTGTACTTGTGAAATTTCAGGGCTGACTTCCTGGTCAGTTGTTTGCAGTTCTCTGTCTTGACTGGGGGACCTAGGAGATATCCCCTTTCTGTGTTAGCATATCTGTTGGTGTCATCTGTGCTCAGGTCTCGTTTAGGCAGCCATGTTGGTGAGACTCCCTGGGAATGGCATTCCTAGCATTTATAGGAGATGCAGCCTTATGGTTGGTGGAGATATTTATGTCCTGCCTTTTAATTAGCTACTATATGCTTTACAGAGGACACTTTGCAATGCAACCAATAAAGTCAATATGATTTTCATGTGAACGTCTTTGTGGCACAGGATTTCGGTGTAGCTCAATAACTGAGTGCTTGCTTAGTGTGTGTGAGGCTGTAGGTTTGAGTCCCCAGCAACCACATACACATACACAAAACACTCTCAAACAACAAACTAAAAACACTTAATAGCCAGGTGTGATAAGCATGTAACTAAAATACAAGCACTTTGGGGTATAAAGGTGGAGGCAGGAGGATCTGTGTTCTAGGCTATCCTAGACTGACAGCAAGACACTATCTCAACAAACGAATGCTAGGGATCTATCTAAGCAATGGGGTGCTTGTCCAGCATGCATGAAACTTAGGGTTTGATCCTCAGCACAGCCACTAATAAAATAATAAAATATATGGTTCATACTCACTTGTGTTAGAACTCAAAAGATATGAGGAGAAGGAACTCTACCAGCTTGTCATGACAAGATTAGATTCTCCTAACTAGGCACAGTGGCACACTCCTGTAATTACTCATCATGAAGGCAGGCAAGAGAGCTGTGAGGCCAGTCTGGCTACACAGTGAGTTCTAGGACAGGGTAAAGACAGCCTTGGAGGGCAGGGGTGTATGGGGGAGTTTGGAGGGAGGAAAGGGAGAAATTTAATTAAATTATAATTAAAAAAATAAAACAATGAAAACCATTTACAAAACCAGACACACTCAATGAAAATGTAGTTCTCATATTTGTTTAACTATAGTATAAGATCCCTCAAAATCATCTTTTCAGGAATAATTAGAAAAGTTCAGTTTGGAATTTACAAGTAGTTGCTTCTGGGAAGCTTCCAGGACTCTAGTACTCCCATTAGTAATAACTACACAGTTCCTACTTGTTAACCTTTCTGCCTGATAAAAACTAGTGCTCTTCCAAGTCCAAGTCATAGTTCCTGTTTGATTACTCCAGTATCCTTATCCCAGTGTGGTTATTATTACCACCACGGAATTTCAAGAATGATGTAAACATCTACATCCAGGCTCTGGACACATTTCTATATTGGAACTGTGAATGCCAAAAATAACATTTTGGTACAGAGTACTTGTTATATAAAATCAAAAATTTAGGGCAACATTAGCGTGTGTATGTGTGTATTCTTATTTCCATATAAAGTTTTAATGTTTAGCCAGGTATGGTGGTACATGCTTATAATCTCAGCAATGGGGAAAAAGAAACAGGAGGATCAGGAAGATCAGGAATTCAAGGTCATCCTGGGCTAATGAATTTGAAGCATTCTGGACTACATGAGTCTCACTTTAAGTGTGTGTGTATGTGTGTGTGTAATAGCACTTTAATATATTAATTACTTGTGTTATTGCTTTGATGAAATACCTGACAAAAGCAATGAAAAGGAGGAAGGAAGAAGGGAGGAAGGAGGGAGGAAAGGAGGGGGCAGAGAGAGGGGGAAGGAAGGAAGAAGAAAGGATAAAAAGGAGGAGGAAGGAAGGAGGAAGGAAGAAAGAAGGAAGGAAAGAGGAAGGAAGAAAGGAAAAAGGAAGGGAGGGAGGAGGAAGAAAAATAAACAATGAATGAAGGAAGGGAGGAAGGGAGGGAGGGACATAGGGAGGAACAGAGGGACGGTAGGTTTATTTCAGCTCACAGTATAAGAATATTGTTGACCGGGGGCTGGTGAGGTGGCTCAGCGGGTAAGAGCACCCCGACTGCTCTTCCGAAGGTGATAAGTTCAAATCCCAGCAACCACATGGTGGCTCACAACCATCTGTAACGAGATCTGGCTCCCTCTTCTGGAGTGTCTGAGGACAGCTACAGTGTACTTACATATAATAAAATAAAATAAATCTTAAAAAAAAAAAAAGAATACTGTTGACCATGATGGGGAAGATGTGGGAAATATTTAAAAAAAAAAAAGGCAAGCTTCTTGTACTACTGCCAGGCACCAGCAATTCTGCCCCATGGAGCCTGGCTGGCCATGCATTGGTAGGCAATGGCTGACCTGTTTTCATTTCATGGAGACTCTGATTTATAACTCCATAATCTCTCCACCCAGCTTGCTAGGTTTCCACTGGTGGATCATTACGACGTCAGCCCCATTCTTCAGATCCCCCATGGCCTTTGTGGTACACCTCAGGCAAACCCATACTTTGCTGCCATACCTTTCTCTCTTGAACCCAGATGGACCACCACGTGAAGGAAAACACAACACAAACTTTGTTTAGAAACAAGGGTAGTTCAAGGCCTCTGACCCTCTCCTCCTCCTTCTCTACCGCCATCCAACCCGGAAGTCCTGCCTATTTGCCCAGTGATTGGCTCCTTTATTCATTAGAGGATTGGTTCACAAGAAGTCACCTGAGTACACGACTCACTCCTTGTCTGCAACCCCTCTCAGGAGAGCAGAATTAGCATCAAAATACAAACAGCTCCAGGTCCATCCATAACAGGAAGGCATGGTGGCAGAGGCTTAAGGCAACTGGTCACATTGCACCTTCAGTCCAGAGGTAGAAACCTTAATACTACCACTCTTTCTTCTTTTTGTCCAGTCCTATGACCCCGGAACATGGGATGGTGCTGTTTGTATTTCGGATGGGTCTTCCTACATCCATAAATCTAATCTTAAAGGTCCCTCACAGGCATGCCTAGAGACTTGTTTTGTAGTGACTTAAGTACTGTCAAATTGACAATCAAGATTAACCAGCACCAACTTGAAGGTTTATGTACCTTTACTTGAAACAGAAACCAAGGGAATGTGAAATACTTGCTAATTAATGCAAGATTTGCTTCTGTTCTGAATGTAGTTTGGGTACCAAATCACCTGTTTCCTTTATCCATGTTAAAGCATCCCTCCTTTAAAACTTCTTAATGGAGCTGGGCGTGGTGGTGCACGCCTTTAATCCCAGCACTCAGGAGGCAGAGGCAGGCGGGTTTCTGAGTTCAAGCCTGGTCTACAGAGTGAGTTCCAGGACAGCCAAGGCTATACAGAAAAACCCTGTCTCGAAAAACCAAAACCAAACCAAACCAAACCAAAACAAAACAAAAAACAAACAAAAACAACAACAAAAAAACCTTCTTAATGGAATTAAACAGTGCCTTACAGTGGGGAATCTCATGTCTCTACATTTTGGACTATGACCATCCATGTAACTGAGTTTATAGAGCACAAAAACCATGCATGGCCAGTTCTGATGGCTATTCTTGGTTGTCAACTTGACTAAATCTAGAATTAACTAAAATCCAATTGGATGGGTACACCTGTGAGAAATTTTTCTTGATGAATCATTTGAAGTGGGAAGACCTACTTTTAACCCAGCTCTTTCGAGGTGTGAAGATCCAGCTTTAAATTTGGACCACACCTCCTAGTGACTGCTGCCGATATAAAGGCATGGAAGAGGGAAGTGCTTGCTCTTTGCCTGCTTGCCCTCACTCTAACTGGCAAGTTCATCCCACTACTACGAGGAGTGCCTAGTTCTTTGGGATTCTGGCATATACTGAATATCAGCTGAGACACTCAGCCTTGTGGAGTGAACCACTACTGGATTCTTGGGCCTTGTGTTGGTAGACAGCCATTGTTGGAGGAGCAAGACCAAAGCCTGTAAGCCACTCTTAAGTCCCATAGGTACATATTCATTCTGTGGGTTCTATTCCTCTAGAGAACCACTGAACAAAGGAATAAAGGAAACCCACAGATTAGGATGTGTGTATTTATAAATTTCTATGGCAAAGAATGATTCTACAGTAGTTACTTTTGGCATCCACTGTGCACAAGTACCTGCCTGAAACAATCCAAGGAAGAAAAGATACCTTTTTTTTTTTTTTTTTTTAGACTTTCAAGGATTCAGTTCTTGGTTACTTGACACTGTGTTTCTGGCCAATGGTAGGACAAAACATGATGGTAGGGAAGCATGTGGCAGCGGTTGTTCTAATGGCCGACAGGAAGAATAGGAATATAGGAAAAGGCCAGGGTTGAGACCTAGCCCCCAAGGCATACACCCAGTGCAGTACTTCCTCCTCTACAATTCCCATGCCCAGTCATGCTACCATATTTGGAAGCTATCAAGAAATTCATTCACTTATCATGTCAGAACCCTCATGATGTCATTGTCCCTGGAGAAACCCTTGTGGACGCATTCAGAGCTGTGCTTGACAAATCTCTTAGGCATTTCTCTGTGCAAACAAACTTGGCAGTTAGGACTAGCTACTGAGGACTGTACCTGGTAAAATTCTGTCTATAATATTCAACTTGGAAGAACTGACTTAGGTTGTACATATCTGAACCCCAAGAACCAACACAGTTTATTTTTGTTTAATAGTTTTATTAAAATAAATGTATTTAAAAATGAATAATAATATGGATAAAAACATGCCAAAAGCAATATGGTGTTGTGTAAGAATAATGTAGGTTTTTTTTTTAACCATCTGTGGGGAAAACATTCTGATATGAAGTGACCTGACATTAATTACTTTTCTTGATATTGTGACAAAATATGACCAGAACAACTTGATCAGGGGAAAGTTAATTTTGGCTCCTAATTCCTTGGGATACAGTTTATCATGGCAGGGAAAGTACAGGGCCAGCTGCAGAAGCTGGCTGACTGGTCACACTGAATTTTCAGTCAGGAGGAGAACAATGGATACTGGTGTTCAGTTTGGGTTCTCTTTTTCACTCTGTCCACAACCCCATTTTATGAAGTCTTGCACTTATATTTAGGGGTGGGTCTCCTTACATCAACTAGCCCAATTTAGAAAATCCCTCACAGATATACCTAGAGGCTTGTCTGTTATGTGATTCTAGATCCTGTCAATATTAGCTATTGCAGGTAAGAAATATTGTAACTAGAGATGAGATTAAAATAATGATTAAGTAAAACAGTTCTAGATATCAAAACCACTTAAAATAGGTTAAATTTTTTCTAATCCCTCATCTAAATTTTTCTTGTTTTGTTATATTTTTTGAGAGAGCATTCACTTTGTAGTCATAACGTAGCCAAGGCTGACCTCAAACTTTCAGTGATCCTCCTGCCTGAGCCTCTGAGGGCCAGAACTGCAGGTATAAGCTGCCACACCAGGCTTTCCTAGAGCACATTCTTAAATGAGACTCTCATGGGAGCTTCAAAGTCCTATTAAAGGAAAACTTGGCTGGGTGTGGTGATATACATCTGTAACCCCCAACACATGGGAAGCTAAAGCAAGCGAGCTTGGGTTTAAGGTCAGCTGGAAGAAAAAATGGAAAGAAAAAAGCAGAGAAAAAGGAAAACCTATGAAGATGAAATAGGCAAAGAGAAACAGCCACCATTTTTAACTGTTGTCGGCCATTTTGAACTTGCTTGTCTCCTGAGCAACTCTAGCTGCTGTTGAGTATCCTAGACTCCTTTTCATTCCAGATCTGTAATAATTAGTATTCTGGCCGTTTTGAGTCCTTGTTCCTCAGCTCCTCATGATTCTACAGAGGGGCCCGTGAACATCTTGGCAGAGTATGCTTTATAGAAAACAAATGCCATCCTTGGTTAAAAAGTAGGTCTCTTTCTTGCAGTCCTCTCCTCCTTTGAAAATATATGAACTCACATCTTTTATAATTTTTCATATTAAATGCATTCCATGTTTTATGGTTCATATTAAATGCATTCCATGTTTTAAGAAACTGTATTTTCTATGTTGGGTTAATTGTAAGAAGCTGGTGACCCAGAATAAGTTCTGTATGAGCCAGATTCAAAAGCTCTTGTGTGAAGCCAAGAAAGTATTTGTCTCTCAAAGCAAAAGTCATTTGCACAATAGTTCTATTGTGGACTCTGATGCAAGCTTTGTTTCAACAAGGGCAACACAACAGTAAACTCCTCCTCAGTTTTGGGATGTGGACAACTGACATTTGAGAGTCACCTCAGACTTTCGTTACTAGCTCTGTTGGATCTTAACTTCTTGTGAGAACTCAATTGTTCAGAGAGAATTATTTTGTCTCCTGTTTTGCCACCTACCCCATGGATGTCAGTTCTACAATCCACCTCCTAGCTGATGCATGAACTATAATGCCAGCCAAGTTTGCTCATTGAGGTAGGACTGACTTGGAGAAATTTTTCATAGCTTTTCATTTTTTTTCTGAATATTTTTTGAATAAAGAGTAGTTATCATTTTTAATGTTCATTGTATATATTCACCTAACGTGGTACTTTGTTTCTAAAGGACATTTTCATATATTATAATATATTTTGTGTATATGTGCATATGAGTATGTGTGTGTGTGTATACAGATGTGCATCCACTTGTGGGCACATGTATGTAGAAGGCCAGAGGTCAAGAAAAGGCATCTTCCTCCATTATTCTCAGCCTTATGTTTTGAATCAGTCTCTCAGGAATCTGGAGCTCACTGATTGGCCAAGCGGGCTGGCCAGGGAGCTTTAGGGATTGGTTGATCTCTGTACTCCTAGAGTTAGTGTTACAGGGCTTGCCCAAGGACTTTGAACTCAGATCTTTGTGATTATTCAGTAGGTATTTGATCACGTGAGCCTCCCCCACATATCTGTAATATTATTAAAAAATAAAATAAACTTTGTAAAGATTTTCAAAAGAAGATATGCCAGGGAAAGACTTAAAAAAAACCAATCCAGTTATATTTCTCATCTGTTTTCCTGTGAAACTGTACAACTGCCTCAGAAAGAACTTTACTTATTAAAAGTAGAGAAACTGCCTCTTTTCCACCCAGATAAAAATGTTATGGACATTTCTCAACACTGAATTCTATTGTAATCCAGAAAATGGGGGCTCAAAATATTTAGAAGAGAAGGCAAATTGATGGCTGCTGTCCATCTCTTGAAGCCCACATCTGTGCTCTGTTTGGTGACCACACAACTCATATGAAAACTGACTGCTTCTCTAGTGGACTCATAGGCCCCAGTGGGCCCAACACATTAGGTAATCATTAGGCCACCAACACTCTCTTGTATGCTCTGAGTATGATGCTAAATTGAGACACAATGTCACAGACATGTTCAGCAAAGCAACACCTATGTTGACACCATCTTTCTGCACTATAACTTGCATAAGTAGAAAGCCAACTTCAGAGTTGAGTGCCCTAGTCTCTTTTTTTGGCTTTCTGGCTAAGGTCAAATGTAGGAGTAAGGAATTGCAGCTAATTCAGTGGCCAAGCCACATAATTCATGCATAAGCTAATAATTTCTTTCACATAACTCCCTTCTCAGCCTATTCTACCAATGGTTGCTGCCTAGTTAACATTTGTAGAGCCTGATTTTTATTGCATTTAATTTTTACCCTCTTTACTGTGTGTCTGGTTATGCTGCTCAAAAACAAAACAAAACCAAAAACCAAAAACCAAAAAAATGTTTCCAGGCCCAGAGCTCATACTCACCCCTTAGAAGAGATCATATGTGTGAATTAATAGTAGGGTTTGATAGACAGTAAAGAGTAAATTGTGTGGAAACATAGAGAATGAAGATTGGGGCTGTGCTTGGGAAAAGTTCTCCAAAGGTGACAAAATGAGCTGAGTCTTTCCCCTAAGATTCAACTTCACTTTTATATATGTGTAAGTGTGTGTGTCTGTCTGTGTGTATGTGCATGTGAGTGTGAGAGTGCCTGTGGAGCAGATAGATCCCCTGCAGGTGGAGTCATGTATAACTGTGAGCCACCTAGCATGAGTGCTGGAACTAAAACTTGGCCTCTTAAGAACAGCAAGCCCTCTTAATTGCTGAGCAATATCTCCTTCTCTGAGCTGACCCAAGAGCAGATAGAGAGTTGATTAGCAATCAGATAAAACATTTTGGTCAAAGATTGAGTGACACAACATGTGGCTTCAAAAGCATCTCGAAAAGTTCAAAGACCTCCAAGTAGTTTGGGTTAGACTGAGAGTACCAGAGAATAGGAATGAGGAGAAAGGAAACTCGATTCATATACTTAATGTTTCATTCCATGAGCTGTCTGATGAGCTTAAGTAAGTGCCAGCAGTGACCATCCATCAACAGTGGATGAGTTGCAGTGTTTACAGTCTAATGAGCATTATAGAGAAATAAGGAGCCAGTAAGATAAAGTGTGGTGGGTGGGTAGCGGTACCTGTCAGTAATCCCAGTCCTTGGGAGGCTGAAGCAAGAGTATAGCCCCAAGTTTGTGGACAGTGTGGACTGCACAGTGGGTTCCAGTAACCTTGTATACTTAGCAAGACATTGTTTTTCATTAATTAAATAAATAAAGTAAAAAATAACCTCTGCTGAGTCCTGTTATTAAATGAACACACAGGTTGCAGGACATATGAAGGACATGTATATGCTGGAGACGGGTACCTAGGAAGCTTCTGGTGCCCTGCTCAGTTCCTCTTTTAAAAGAAAGGCTCCCTTATGCAGCAACTGGGAGTGATCCTAAAAGACACTTGCAGAGTGTGGCATCACCGTGACCTTACTCCTTTCAGATGCATGCTCCTCTAGCCCACAATCTGTAACCTGGGCCATGTGGTGCAGCTGCAGAATGTCCCAGAGCTATCCCAGGTGGGCGCAGAGGCCTCTGTCAGGGCCATGGTGGGTGTGGGTTTTTTCTCTGACCACCCAAGCTTCATCCACTCCTAGGTGCTACTGACCACAGAGAACACTAACAGATACTGCCATTCAGAGAGTTTTGGTTTTTTGTTTGTTTTTGTTTTGGTATAGATAGTGAAGTATTCCTGAGTGAGTACTGGTCTAGGCAACTTAGATTTTTGTGCTCAAGCCAGGCATGGTTTTTAGCAGGAAACTAAAGTGATTGTAAGAGGTGTAAAAGTAAGCATACAAAATGGAAGACAGGAAGATTAACTCAGAGGCTGTTATGATTGTGTAAGCAAGAAAAGTTTTGGGCTGGTGAGATGGCTCAGTGGTTAAGGGTGCTTACTATCAAGTTTGACAGCCTGAGTTCAATCTCCAGAATACACATGGTAGAAGAGGGAAAAAAAAAACCCATCTCCTTCAAATTTGTCCCCTGACTGTCACATTCTTGTGGTAGCATGCTGTCACAAAATACATTCCCTCAAAATAAATGTTAAAAAGGTTGTAATCTAGGGACCTAGGAAGATGGCTCAGTCAGTAAAGTCCTTGCCTAGAAGCATGAGAATTGAAAGTTGAGTTTTATCCCCAGATCACATGTGAAAATACTGAGTGTATTGGCACATGTCTGTAATCTTAGTGCTGGATCATCGGAGACAGGAGGACTTGTGGGGCTTACTCTCACCAGCATAGCCAACTCAGTGTGCCCTAGGTCAGTGAAAGACCCTGACAAAAATAAAAATAAAAAATAAAAAGAGCATAGTATTTCTGAAGAACAACACTGAGACTGGCCTCTGGCTTTGACATGCCTGTGTATGCATGTGTACCTGCACATGCACATGCACGCACGCACACACACACACACACACACACACATTCATGGAGGGATGTTTGAAACTAGAAAAATATGGTGATAAGAAGTGCAGAAGAGGAGATCAAGAAGCATTATTTATAGGCAATATTAGTTACTTGTATAGTTAGTTTGCATGATAAAACTTATCTATGTCTCTTAAGTCTATGGCTTGGCATAAAGAACAAATTCTTCTGTCACTAGTCAAAACAATGAAGAAGGGGAGAGGCAGGGTCATCATTGACTGTGTTGGGTTTTCATCTGCAGTCAACTCAGTTTAGGCAATGCTTGGCATATGATGAAAACACATAAACTATCAGGAAGATGATCAATGAAAGCATGTGCTCGGTCGTCACATGGATGTCAATGAGATCAGAGGCTCCCTGCTTTGGTTTACAAAGGCCAGATCTCCAAGCCGCCTACCCTGCCATTTCCCAACTCCCTGCTGGATTGAGACGAGCAATGACCTTCAGTACTGTGCATAGCTGTTTGCAGCATCTTTCCTCAGTACCCAAAGTACTCAGTACTCTGTTTAAAAGAAAAAGAACCTTATTTTCCCCTCCCCATCTACCCTTCTCCCCTTCATTCTCTTTCTAGGTCAGTTTCTCATCATGCTTGTCTCATTCAAGATTTCCCAGTTTCAGACTAATTTGTCCTAAGCCATATTCCTGGCAAGGGAACCCACACTCCCTGAGTCATGGCTTAATGGTCTCCTTCAATAAAACACATAACGAAGAGACTCCACAATTTCCTTTCCTATGGAACCCAAGAGGCACCTACCCAGGAATAGCACAACCCACAATGTACTGGGTCCTTCCACATCAATCACTAAGAAAATGTAATACTTACCTGTAGCTAGATCTTCTGGAGGCATTCTCTATTGAGGTTTCTGCCTCTCTGATGACTTTAGTTTGCGTCTAGCTGAGGAAACACTAGCCAGTACAATAGGTTTTGAAAAGAAGGAACTCTTACCATTAGATATTGTATGAGTTGCTTTTCTCATTTTTGTGACAAAATAAAAAGACGCAGTTGAAGGAAAGAAGGAAGGAAGGGAGAGAGGAAGGAAGGAAGGAAGGAAGGAAGGAAGGAAGGAAGGAAGGAAGGAAGGAAGGAAGGAAGGAAGGAAGGAAGGGTTCATTCTGGCTTACAGTTTGAAGGGATACAACCCATGAGTGGTCAGGGAAGGTCTGGTGACAGTAGCATGACAACAAGTGGTCACAATGTGTCCCCAGAGAGAGAGAACAGGAAGTGTGGTCAGGCTACATCTCAAGACCTCCCCATCCCCAACCTCCTGCCACCATGACAAACTTCCTCAAGCAAGACTCTACCTCCTAGAAGTTCTACAAGCTTCCAATACAATGCCATCACTTGGGCACCAAGTCTTCAAATATATGAGCCTCTGGGGAACATTTTCCAATCAAATCACAACAGCTATAATGCAGATGAGGCAGGGAAGACACTAAGTTTTTTGTTATTGAGACGCTCCTAATATACGTGAGTTCCTTGAGCATATTAAAATACCTTACTTATTTTTATCTTTCTCATTGCACCTATTGGATATTCAGTAAACATTAAAAACAAAAATAAGTGCTGGATAGATGGTTCAGTGGTTAAGAGCACTGATTGTTCTTCCAGAGGTCCTGAGTTCAATTCCCAGCAACCACATGGTTGACTCACAACCATCTGTAATGAGATCTAATGTCTTCTTCTGGTGTGTCTGAAGATGGCTAGAGTGTACTAACATTAAACAAGTAAATAAATCTTTAAAACAAAAACAAAAACCCTTTACTTGAATAATTTTTAAAAAAAGGTATCTATTTTGCTATCTATCTATCTATCTATCTATCTATCTATCCCTCCATCCATCTATCTACCAAGACAGGGTCTTACTACAAGGTCTGACTGCCCTCTACTTCCCAAATGCTGGGATTAAAGGCATATATCAGCACTTCCAGATAATTTTTTCCCAAACACTTTAAATACAGCTTTCATCTTTATTTTATTTTATTTTTTATTTTTTGGAATCATAATGGGTAGATCAGTTGTGAAATTGTACCTTTGTTTTCATTGTACTAATTAAAATTAAAATTTTTCCTTTTTCTGAACAGAATTTTATGTGTTAAGTCTGTTGTTGAAAAGATTGAAGGGGTTACTTATATGATAATAATGTTCTGAGCTAAGTATGGTGGTCATTCCTGAAATCTAGGGTTTTACTTATATAATAATAATGTCATGAGTTAAGTATGGTGGTTCATTCCCAAAATCCCATCACTTGGGATACTGAGGCAGGAGGATGAGGGTTGGCCCCCAAGTTTGAGCTCAGTCTGGGCTCCGTAGTGATTTCCAGGCCAGCCTGGACTGCAGGAGGAGACGCTGCCTCAACACTCCCTACCCTGTCTTCAAAGACAACAGTAGCAACAAAACGTGAGAAAAACAAGAAAAGACACAATGAATATAGGAAAACGAACTAGGAGGGAATTTTGTAAATAAAATGCAAGCTGCAAGGTAACCTGATCGCATTTGCTTTTGGAGTACCATGTATTTGGCTGAGTTCTCAGGGCCATTTTTAGAGCTTCACTCCAGTTCTAGACAGTGTCTAGAGGATGTGAACCACTCATTTACAAAGATACGCACCCCCCCACCCTGTTACTGAAAACAGTCAAAAATGTTCCTAATAGGCTGACACAGAGAGCTCACTGGAAAATACAAGGACAGCCATCTTTACGGCCAGCACAGCACAGATTCTTGAGTCACCCCACAGTACATGCTCCCCACAGGCACACAGCTCTTTCCACAGGAAGACTGACTAAACTCGCTCCTGGGTGTCCAGCATTCTCCGCGGCCACTAGCAACAGTCCCACTGATGGCGCTAAAAGAGAACATTCTCTCAACTGATTGGCTTATTTCCATAGACAACCTAAAACATTTAGATGGACCAGCTCTACCACTTTGAGAAATGTTGAGATCAGCATGCATGGATGTCGGATAAAATGCAGGAAAGAGGAGGAGTGGGGAGCTCATTGTGCAGCCAGGTCTCTGCCGCAACAGCACCAAGTAACAACCACGCACCAATTTTGGAAGCCGAGCACAGCAAATGTTTTTATCTCAAGGTTTTGGTCAGTTTTGTTTTCTCTTCCCATCCGTAAATCAGTGGCTAGTCAGTAGATTGCAAATAGCAAAAGCAGTGAAAAACCACTTTTAAAAAAGTCTCTTCCTCAGGGCCTGGGAGCCCACAGCAGTAACTTCAGCACTCAGTAGGATGGAGCAGAAAGACGGCTATACTGGAAAGAGGCCAGCCTGGGGTACATACTAAGTTCCAGGGCAGCCTAGGCTGCAGAGAGAGCTCTTGCCTCAAGAAGTAAAGACAAACAACAATGGCCTCTGCTTGTATCACATCTAGCTTCAATTTGCTAAAGTCAAGCTACTCGGTCAAGCCCCCCCCCCCCATGAGTAGGTGGGGAGGAATTCTGTGCACTTGGGTGGAAGGCACCGCCAAGCCTTTGATGAATTCTTGACTACAGTAGGGAGAGTGAGGAACTAGGGAATAGCCAGTGACTGTATCCACAATTGCTACTCTCTCTCCCTAATCTTCTACTTAGTACAACTATGTGTGGTTCAGTGAGGAACAAGGCTGCATTCCAAGAATTTACCATTAGTCCTTATATCCTCATGTGACCACTGTGGAGCATACAAGCTTATGCAAACCCAGAAGAGACAAGTATATCACTCAAGGTGACCTCTTGAGGCAATGAAGGGACATGGTAATCAAGATATACGAGACTGGTGCTGCTGCAGTATAATTTAAGTGAACTTTTATTATTATTTTATTTTTTGAAATTAAAATGTACAATTTCTTCCTTTCCTTTTTCTCCTCCAACCCCTCCACATACCCAACCATTTTCCAGTCTCAATTACATGGCCTCTTTTTCTTTAATTGCTTTTACACACATACACACAGACACACATATAAGTAATATTCAGTAAACTTGAAAATAATCCTTAAAATATATAAATATATATTATATATCATATATGTATTATATATAATTATATAGTATATGTAATATGTAATATATTTAATAGTATAGTATATATAATATAGTATATGGTATATAATATAGTATATATATAATTATATAATATATAACATGTGCTATATAACATAATATATTTACTATACTATATATATGTAGATATATATACATATCTACATATATATATATATATGTAGATATATATATATTGCTGCTCGTAAAATATTATGCGCCACACATAACTGTTTAGGCTATGCATTTGCAGTTATCAGGGTGTTGGTTTTGTTTACATCACTATCACACAAACATTAGTGATATCATGGCCACAATATTGTGACAAGCACAATATCACTGGTCATAAGAACTATTCCATCCATCTTACAGGATCACTGTTACATGTTTCAGCTACTTCATCTGCTGAAACACTGTTATAACACACATGACTGTATTTCATGTGTGTGAAGTTGGATGTGTCAGGACACTTAATGGTCCTCTGTGTAATCTTTTCATTTTTATGGATGAGAAAGTTGATACGGCCCAGTGAGATGAGGTGATTGGTCTGAGGTCACGTCTGTGTACAGCTCTACTGCGCTGAACCAAATGTAACTATAACATTCTTCCCTATAGCCTGCTTCCAAACCTCTACATGGATTTGTGAGTTTGCTTTCTGTGGTGAGTACCGTCTGTCTCCAGAAGTCAAAGCATGGGTCGGTTGCAGGTACAAAGCCTTTTGGCAATTTACCAACAAGAGACTTGAAATTCTGCTTTGGGAAAAAAAAAATTATAGGGACTGCTGAGGTGGGGGAGGGATTTCTAAGGAAACTGTTTATAGATTCTGGGTTAATATTTTTAAGTAGGCAACATTTCCAGATGGAAACATTAGGTTTCTTTCCCAGATGCTTTTCATTGTTCCTAGGTTTCATCTAACAAAGCATCTAATATGAGGAAGGGCCAGCGGGCGGGGGGGGGGGGGGGGGGGGGGGGGGGGGGGGGGGGGGGGGGGGGGGGGGGGGGGGGGGGGGGGGGGGGGGGGGGGGGGGGGGAGGGGCTGGGTACATGCACCGGGAATGGAAGATTGCCAGAGATGGAAAACAGATCTCAGTCAGGGCCTGTTGGAGTTGACTTGTGTTTTTGAAGTTCCTGTGATCACCAGCGGCTGTGTGTCTGGCTTACCCCTCAAAAGCAGATCTCAGTTGGTCAGAGAGCAGGAAGCAGAGACGTGCTGTGCGTGGTTTGCACTGAGAGAAGGGAACAGCTGTCTCTTTGGGGCTGACAGGGAGGGTATCCTTACCTCTGTTCCTAGATGGGGTTGCTGAGAGCTTTTCTCTTCGCTGTTTACTGTTTCAATTCCCTGGGTCAGTCTGACCGGATATTATATTTTTAAGAGACACTTCGTAGTGGAGATTATCCATTATTCATGGGCTGTGTAAATTTGAATGTCTCTTTAACGTTTCATGGTTTTAGTTCCAGTTTATTTACTTCTGCAAATCTGCTCCCCTGGCCAGAAACTTGACTCCTGAGGATGACATCATCTAGGAGGGATACCGGACTGTGCAATAGCCACGGGGTAGTTTTTCTGGGAATCGATGATCTGACCACATATAATAAGCCAGATAATTAGTGGCCATCTCACATGCAAAACAAAAGGCGTTGATTAAATATACAGCGTTAAACTAGAAAAACAGCAACGAAAAATATGTGTTAAAATAATTATTTCCTACCCTCATATTACTGTGGGTTTTTTTTTTTTTATTTTAGCCTCAAACAGATGGTCCCCCAGTTTCCAACTGTGATCTAGTTTTTAACAACAAAAATTCACAGATCTCTACATAATGGTACTTGTGGTAGGAGTTTACTGAGGAAATACATATGTTAAAACACATACTCATGATTCAGCAATGCTTATATAACCAGACTGTACGAACAACAACAGCAAAATACATTCATTTTAAGCCAGAGTATACACACGAGTGCAAGCCTCTGGATTCAGGGTATAGACAAGTGGGCTTGAGGGAACCTCGGGTCTTCTTATAATAATGCTAAAGCTCCCTAAAGGTCCCAGGCCTATAGATTGGCATCTAAATTGTCTTTAAACCTATCAATTTGAGGAGCTATTCTATTTAGGGGCATTGTTATTCTCCTTTCCTGTCAAGCATTATGTATTTCTTGCTAAGTGGCTCAGAAAGGACATGAGATAATCAACAGTGCCCAGCTTCTTAAAAGGCAGAAGATTCAAAGATTATCTACTTATCTATTTCTTACCTACCAACTCAGTATTATTGGAAATGTTTTGCCTTCTGGAAAAATTACTTAAGCTGAGGCTGGTAGAATACTTATCTAGACTTATTCAGCCATTTATTTTGAGAGTCAAATTAGAAAAGGCAGCATAATACAGGGTATTAAATGGTACTAGTCAGCTACTGGTTTCACCGTATTTTCACATCTCCAGGTGACTATCACTTCTCCTCAGACTCACAGTGGGTAGTGGCAGGGTTAGAGAGGTAAGTCTTACCTGTGGCCTGCATTTGTTCTCTGGATCTTAGCCTTTTGTCAACATAGAAACAAAGTTGCAGAAGGGTTTGTGGTTTTGTAGTCTGTCTCTTTTTCTTTGTCTTAAATGAAATTGGATGGCAGAAGTCTAATAAATAAATGAGGTACCCCAAAGCATAGCTTCCATATGTGGCTAAAGGTGTTCATTGCAAATAAAATAAAATAAAACAAATATAACTCAGCAACAACAAAAATGTTGAGTGGGGACACAACTAATGTCCTAGGATTGCTTACAAGCTATGGGCTAGGTTCATGATACATACTCATCTCTACACAAATAAATGTTCAGCTATTTTCAGTTAAGAATATTCCTGTCTAAATACCTTTCCCTGAAGGCAATGTCCACTTAGAAAGTCAAACTGAAGTCAGAATTATGAATGGAAGAATCATAGCAGGCTTTATATTGTCAATGAATCATGCCATCAAACAATGGTAACTCAACTCAATATTCTTCTTCATGCTTATAATATTTTCTTCAAAAAAAAAGGAACCAGAGTTAGGCAATGGTGGCATGCACCAGTGATACTGGAAAAACTTAGGATTCCCTTTTTGGGAATAATGTTCGTGTTGTTGTCGATAAAAAAATTAAAAACATAGACCCAGAAGAATGCCGAGGGACAATTTTACTAGTGTGTGAGAGACAAACAAGACAGACAGGCTGTAAGCTTTTGGCATCTGCTGGGAGGAGGGGAATGGTTAAGAAAGAGGAATATCCCATGCTTAGGGGATGGGGGATGAGGTTACATAGGAAAGATAGGAAGTATAATATAAGAAAAATAACATTTTTCTGAGTTAGCAAAGCAGACATCAGCTTATACAAAGAAGATAAGATTCAAAGTGCTTCCAAGATAGAAGTTCTACAGGCTACTCATCTGGTGGAGAGGCTTATGGGAAAATGTTCATTATCTCATTGAGGGAATAATTAGTCCTCCCTTTGCCTGGCTCTGTCTTCAGGTGCATCAGATTTTCTGGGGATGGAGTTCTGACTACATGATTGACAGGATGGGTTGACTTTAAATTGAGGAGACAGTAAGAGAGCTTCGTGTTTAGTATTTAGTGTTTTAGCTTAAAATACATCTGGGGCCAGAGGTTGATTTTATTTTTTCCATGAGGAAGTAGTTTTCTCTTAATGGCCTCAACAAAATCAGGTATCCTTTCCTTTCCATTTAGTATTTTGAATCTTAAAAAATGGCTTTACTCTTTTAGTGTTACCACCGGAACCAGGAGATGTGGTCTAAAGTCAACCAGGATGGAAGTATTACATCCTCAATGATTTTGCCAGTACTTGGCAGGCCAAGTCAGGATTCCACTGAGATCCAGAACAGCGCATGTTTCATAAGTTCCCTAACAGCCTCTGGTGCACTGTTAGACCCTGCCACAAACAAACAATGCTGGGCTAAGTAATTTAGAATCTCAGTTCCAACTTCCTCAGACTAGAATTGAAAGAAGCAGTCCACGTAATCTTCACTTGATTTCTGTTGTCTTCATAGAGAGTTCCACACATCTCTGATCAGTAAGAGAAGGGTCAGGGACTCTCAGGTGAGCCTGTTTTTAGTCAGCAGATGCTCAAGTGGTCTTTTAGAACCCTAGCCAGGCAGCCATTCACCCAGATTTAGCTTACCCGCTCCTCATAGCATAATTTTGTTAGTGCTGGAGATATAACTGTTTATTTTCTCAAATGAGTAGCTCGAATGCCTTCTCCCCATGCAGTGATGTAAAACGTGACTCAATTTTTTCAAATATTATCCCATGAAGAGCTATCTGATGAATCTGACTGCACATGCTCTAGGCTGCCCAGCACCCAACAAGCTTCAGAGTTGTTCACAGTCACCCTGACTCATCTTTGCTCTGTGCCTAACAGTAGCCGACATACAGAAGTGACATACAGAAGACATGCAGATGAGTGACAGACAGAACAAATGGCTGGAGTGATTTTCTACCAGCTCAGTAAACAAGGAAAGACTGAATCCCACAGTGGGTTTTGAAAGCAGCCATTATGGTGTTTATAACTTAGTTTGTCAACAGAAAGAAGCCAGCTTTCTGAGGGCTTTCAGAAGACAGGAGTTTCCCAAGCTCACTGGAATTGTTTTTTTCTGGGTGCGGGCTGTGCTGCCGCCAAGCAGTCACCCTCACTTCTTGCCCAGAGAGGAGGGAGCTAGGGCAGAGGATCACTCCTGATGAGAACCTGGGAGACTGCCCCACTTGGACTCTCATCCTGACCTTCCCCATTAACCATGCAGTTCTGAGCAAGTTGCTATATCAGTGACTAAAAAAGTAGATACTCCCCAGTGTGAAGGTTTAATGAATTCAGGCAGGCTGCAGTCAATAACTACCGGCTCTCATGTACTCATCTGGGTGTAGCAGAGGCAACCTACGTTTTGAGCTAGGCAAAACAGGCTCTTAATTCAAGCTCAATCCTTCACCTCTAATTTCATGGAACTTGTTTGGTCCTGTGTAAAATGGGGATAATGACACAGAAGAGGAACCAAATGGTGTTTAAGCCATTGCTAGTCTTCTGATCTCTTCTCATCTTAAGTTGAGGGAAATGCCGTTATGAGCTCACTTTGACTATGAAGGGAAAGCCCTAGGTGGAGAATACAGTGTTTTGTATAATAAATAAGAATCCCAAAGGCAGTGCCCTGGAGTGAGCCAGTCAATCTGCTAGTTAGGAGGTTACGGTGGGAGGATCCCTGAGCACTGGAATTTCAGAACAGCCTGGATAAAGAAGGGAGACCTTCACTTCAAAAACTGATTATGGCCTGGGAGTGTGATGTGGTAGAGTGTCTGTTTAGCATGGCTTAGCATGTGTGAAAGCACCTGGGTTTGATCATCTGTGTGCAGGGAAAGAGGTGGGAGCTGAAGGGAAGAAGGGGGAGAGGGGAGGAAAAGACAGGGAGAGGAGGAGAGAGAGGGAGGAGGGGGAGAATTTTGAGCATTCTACAGCTGGAGATTTCCAATATTAAGTTGTTTGTTACTTGGCACTGCAATGGGCCATCCTTACCTTTCTCCAAAAATTAAATAGGTGCCCCCCAATGTGGATGGCATTTTGGGGACTGTATGAGCAATGGGGGATTTGATGTAGCTAAAGAGAGAGAGCAAACACGGGGCTAGGAAAAGGATCTCTGAGTCCTTGCATAGGTTGAGACCCAGAGCCCTGCTTAGGGACCACAGGGGAATGGAAAAATAGCAGACACACAGACACAAAGACAAAACAAGTGGAATGTGGCCAGATGTGTTCAGTCTGATGGAGAAGCCACAGCACCCAGAAGTTCAGCATGCTTATTATATAAAACTGTACAAGGAAGTGAGCTGTTGCTTTTGCTGGATACTAAATAAGGAGGGGAGGCTCTTTCATCCAGATAAACAAGGTGCAGTGTTGTTATATACAGCTGAACTAGGAGGCAGGTTTAGCTAATCACAGTAGGAGCAGTATCTGTAGGGGAGCAGGCTTCAGGCACTAAACATTGAGAGGAAAAAGCTATGGTGGATCTTTTCTGCACACACTGTCAAACATTCATACTTGGACCCAGGGACCGCTTTACCATCCCTCTGAGTCTCACTCAGGGAAAGCTTTTCCACATGCATAGGGCTGAGACCTTGGGATCGGGATCGTTGACTTAGCAACATCATGACATCCACTGAGGGCTTTGTTGCTCCATTCAAAGGACACATAGGGAATTTGGCTTACACAGGAAAAGGCAATGTAAAACACAAGAGAGAGTGGTGGTAAGGTAGATGAACCACCACTTTCTTGCCAGTGCTCAAGATGGCAATCAAGAAGTTCTGTCTTAGATGGATATCAAAGGATGAAAACCAAGAAACAGCTGAAGAGCCTGATCACCCTGCCACTTGAGTTACAGCCTTGGCAGGATGCTCACAACAATTAAAGTTAATGGATGTAAACCCCCAGCACAAAGCAATTTTTTGATAAATGGCAGCTATCATCCTATTGAGTCATGTATTATTTAAGAAATATTTCTCTAACCTAAGGAAGCCGGGAAATGGCAGATGGTCTACATGGGGACAGCAGAGCATCCCACAGCCCACTCTGCCTCCCCCCTTCTCACCTGTCTGTCCTCTGCATACACAAACAGGAAAAAAACACTCCTTAAAGAAAGTGGTGGTTTCTAGGAGAGCCCAGCTGGGAGTGCTCCTTTGGATGTATAGGCAGGCTTGTGTGATGGTAAAAAAAGTCAGGTTTATGCCCTGAAGTTTTAAAATATTTTATTTATTTCATTCATCATTATGGTAAGAGTGACAAGCAGATGTTCTGAAAGCACACAGTTGCTTAACTAGGGATCCGTTTTCCAGTAAGTGACTACCAAGATAGCCTGGGCACAGAATAGGTAATGGCTTTGTTTACCCGAGATGTAGTCACTGCGATTATTTTTAGACGAAAGATTTGGAGCCGGTGAAACACAACTCATAATTATGTCGCTATGAATCTTCAAGCAGTTGTTTTGTGGGATACACTTAGCTGTGAAACTCTTAAAGTCACCCCAATTTCTGAACAATTCGGAGATTGAAATCTGAAAATAAGGCATTCCACGACACAGAGTAATGTTTTCCTGAGCATGTCGGACATCCTTCCACTTTGCAGCATGCTCGCCCACTTCCCCAGCCCCTCTTCTTGATCCAGGTCTTACTGTTCCCTCTGCTCTCTGGACTAAGCTCATTGATGGCTTCCCTGCTGGAAGCATTCCTCAAGACACCAGCCTGGTACATCTTCCCTTCCACTGGCCTCTACACTCTTTCTTGGGACCCCTCCCCCACCATATCCCTTACATTCTAGTCTATTTTGAGCTGTGTCTTGCTCTTTCTAAGGCCTAGGAATGTATGGTGCAATGCATTTATATCACAAAAATAATATAATATACCCGATCAATATAGCCAAAGACCTGCAAGATATTGATCTTATCACCTTACTATAAAGTATTTACCCATCATTCTTCAGTGTCTTTTCCTGAGCATTTTTATTCTTATTTTTTTCCATTGAGTTAATCCTAGAGGTCATGTAATTTCATAACCAGATTTTCTTCCAACTGATGTTATATCATAATCTTTCTTCAAATTGCTGTATAACCTAAAGGCTGAAAAATATTGATGATTCTGCTACTGCTAAAATTTTAGATTGTTTTTACACTTGACACCGTATATCTAAATGATGTGGCTTAGGAGTATTACAATATGTTGATGTCTGTATGTGCATGCCTAGTTTGGTCTTGTTTTCTTTAGGGTAGTGTCCTCAAATGATAATTTATGAATGACAGAGTATAATTAATCTTATGGCCAGAAATAGCACATATTGTCAAAATACTTTCCACAAGAGTTAGACAGATTAATATCACCTAAAGTATTGGGTATGCCTGTTTCTCCAGCCTTCAACTGTAATTATTCAATTACATTAAAGATGAAATAGGGTGGCATTAACTGGCTTATTTAATTTTTGACTGAATTATTTCAACCATGCAGAAAAGTGTGGAGGAAAACAGATAACCCCAGATACTATATTATCAATTCCTAACAAGTTTCCACATTTCATTGGCTTTTAAAATATTACATATTTTGAAGTCTTTGCATGTTCCCTTCTCAGGCCCACCTCCCCCCTTTTACAGAGAGAACACTTATTTGGTGGTTGTCATTCCCTTGTGTTCCTACTTCCATATGTGGTCACTGTCAAATCATTAATTACTGGTAAAGCTTAGCAATCATTTCATAGCAGAAGGAATATTAAAGGGCTCAGTTTCCTGAGTCAGGTGCACCTGTCATTGAACTGCTGATCTGTCCTGAGCAACATGGGTTGCTCTGGATCCCTCTGTGTCTTCAACTGTGAGAGAAGAATGGATCCTACTATTCTTTATTGTGGTGGTGTCTTAGTTAGGGCTTCTATTGCAGTGAAGAGACACCAGGAACAAGGCAACTCTTATAAAGGACAACATGTAATTCGGGCTGGCTTATAGGTTCTGGGGTTCAGTCCAGTATCATCATGATGAAGAACATGGCAGTGTCCAGGCAGGCATGGTGCTAGAGAAGCTGAGAGTTCTACATCTTGTCCAAAGGCAGTTAGGAGAAGGGTCTCAAAGCCCGTCTTCACAGTAACACACTTCCTCCAACAAGGCCACATTTCCTAGTAGTGCCACTCCCTGTGCCAAGCCTATTCAAACCTAGTTGGAGTAGGCCTTGTTGGAGTAGGTGCTGGGTCACTGTGTAGGCAGGCTGTGAGGTTTCTTATGTTCAAGTTCTGCTCAGTGTGGAATCACAGTCCCTTTCTGCTGGCCGTGGATCAAAATATAGAACTCTCAGCTCCTCTAGCACCATGTCTGCCTAGACGCTGCCATCCACGCTTCCCACCACGATGATAATGGACAGAAACTCTGAAACTGTAAGCCAGCCTCAATGAAATGTTTTCCTTTATAAGAGTTGCACTGGCTATGTTGTCCCTTCACAGCAATGAAACCCTAACTAAGACAATTATGGTGTTGCAATGAAAGTCAAACGGTGAGTGATTGCAGAACATAACACATTTATTTATTGCTGCTTTAGTTTTTCTGTGTCAATTACTTCTTAGATCTGCCCATCTTAGGAAGATGAAATTACTTAAACTTATGAAGGTTGGGCTTTTTTCCCCCCTTGTAAACGGTCCTATTTATTCTTCCTGCTGGCTGGATGAGCAAGTGTTCCAATAGTCTCTGCTACTGTGGAGCAGAGCTACCTCCAGATCCTCAGACTTTGCTCTTACTTGCTGAAGGCCTATCGACTAGGAGCTTAGCACATCCTGTCATGGTCCATTACACCTCATGTATGAAGTAGTTTTGTAATTTTCTTTAAAAATTATTGTAGATAGACCCTAGTATCCTTTTATTTTTTCCTGATTAAAAATTAAAAAAAAAAAATGTGTGTACGTGTGTGTCTGTGTGGGTATGTGACTGTGAATGCAATTGTCCAAAGAAGTCAGAAGAGGGTGCTGGACACTCTGGAGCTGGAGTTAGGCAGTTGTGTGGGAGCTGGGAGCTGAGCTCAGGTCCTCTGTAGGAATAGTAAGTTCCCTTAAATTGCTGAGCCACCTCTCCATTCCCTTACCTGTAATTCTTTTCTCTGTTATTTTTTTCTTGAAGTTTCTATATTCAAAGCTTTCCTTTTTTGTGTAATGCAACATCTTGCCATTAATAATGTATTGTACTTATATTATCAGATTTAGAACCTCAAAGCCATATTACTTTTTTTTTCTGATTTTTTTTTAAAATAAGAAAAATAAAATCTTAGTTGATTTCTGCATCCTAATATTAGATCATTAATGTTTTAGTCCTAACCATGTCAATTAAAACCACTTAATAATTCTTGGTATTGATTAGTAGTTTATGTAGTAGGATTAATGTTTTTATGATTTAAAAAAGTTTATTTTTATTTATTTATTTATTTATTTATTTATTTATTTATTCGAGACAGGGTTTCTCTGTGTAGTCCTGGCTGTCCTGGAACTCACTCTGTAGACTAGGCTGGCCTTGAACTCAGAAATCCACCTGCCTCTGCCTCCGTAGTGCTGGGATTAAAGGCGTGCACCACCACCGCCCGGAAGATATTATTTTTTTTAATTGTTTTTCAATGCATACGAAAAGCACTCTGGAAATAAAATAAAGTATTTTGACCATGAATAGAACATATCAGGTTTGTTTATATAGTATCAAGCTACAAGAAAAATTGAAAATGACACTGTATGGTAATTTTATTTTTACTCACTTTATCAATATTCATTTTTTACTTTAATATTCTATCATCAGTGACATTTCCTTATTATATTTATAAAAAAAATTAGATGTAAAGATATGAGATAGCTGACAAGTACAATGTGACCCAAGATAAAGGATGAAGTTACTGGGCAAGCCTAGAACATTCCATGACTCAGGAAAAGCTGACCTGAAGATTATACAAAGGCTATACTGATGTAAGTGTTTTAAGCATGCACGCATGCATGAATGCATGTCCTCATGTATGTGCATGTGTGCACACATGTAGGTACACAAACACACACACACACACACACACACAGAGGGGGGGAGAGGGGGGTGATCATCAAATTGGGTGGATAGTGAGATGGGGAGAATATGGGGAAATTGGAAAGATAGAAAACATGATAATAATATACCCTATTAAAAAAAAACGATTAAATAAGAAAAATTAAAAGACACTCAGTATTAATCCCACAAACTCAAGTTTTAGTTTCCCGACTTCCAAGAGGGCTTACCTAATGTCCCTGCTGGCTATGAGTACTATGAATGCTACACAATACACTGAGGTAATCTGCCCATTCACTCAGTTACTGCCTGAAGCTGTCCTGCAGGCCTGGCCTGTTGCCAGTATCCGGTCTGTAATCAAGGCGTTTGAGTTCCAAGTGGTCTCAGCTGATACCTTTCCTGGGGAGGTTAGCAATTACCCCAGCAAAATCACCTTACTGCTGATAAAAGTTTACCTCTTAACAATGAATATGCCCCCCATCACACTGTAATCCTAGTAAGGAGGCTTCTAACCCCTGAATAAAAAGGCATCAGTAGGACCCAGTGCCTGGTGGCAGTGTACCAGCTAGGTACCTAGGGGCGGCCAACCTCACCTCTGCTGGGGGAAAGCATGGCTGTGTACCACTCATCTACTGACTACAGCTCATTTCCTATGAGACACTTGAAGCCATCTGTTCCAAGAGTTGCTATGTGGGAAGACGAAAAGTCTTTAAAAAAAAAAATTAATGTGATAAAGTCCCAAATCAAAACTGAGGCAAATGTAGCGTTGCTCTTCTGTGCTTTAATTTTCTGGAAAACAGCCCCAGGGAGTGGGGGGTGCAGTAGATTGGTGTCCTGAGCAAACTCAAGGCCTTTTTAGGGCAGGCCAGGGTAGGATTAGATGTTCCAGGCTACACTGTCCTCATAAGCCTGCCATGATCTGAAACTTACATCTTGGTTCTGGGCCAGAATCAGATTGACCTTCAAAGGAATGCAGAGAAGGCAGCAACATCTAGACAACTGCCAGGCAAATCCCCTCTGCCTGTGTCTCCAATCCTTCCTCCTTTATGTGATCAAACACTCCAGGTTCCGTGGTCTCCACAGCCCGCAGGGAGTCTATATATGCCTGCTGGTGGGATCTTACTAAATTGTATACCTTTGTAACATTGGGGACTTAAATACTAATAATCACCATGACTTTTGGTCTCAGCTGCAGACAATATCTTTTAAGTATCTTTACAACAAAATTAACCTTGTTCAACTTTCTTGGGGCAGATGTGTACTGTGGAACAAGTATTATTTGAAAAACCTTGTCTAATTATCCATACGGAGATAGATCAATGCAAAGTTTTTAAAAATTTCTGAACTAGGGAACTATTTGATAAATTAGTATTCATCTTATATAAAGATTTGTGATTTTCGTTTTATCATCCACAGCATAAGTGTGAACTAGGTTTGGGGCTTTGTTCTTTGTGAATTCATTTGTTGGTCTCTATAAGCATTATGATGAGGACTGTATTGAGGGGCTATTCTCATTCCCACTTATGCAATTTTATAATTGATGAGTCAAGGTACATTACAAATAAAAAAGCC
Source organism: Mus minutoides (assembly GCA_902729485.2). Classification (NCBI taxonomy): domain Eukaryota; kingdom Metazoa; phylum Chordata; class Mammalia; order Rodentia; family Muridae; genus Mus; species Mus minutoides. Next base: position 1,710,146 of record LR749629.1, on the reverse strand, counting down.
CACTCTCAGTTTATGAAAATTATCCATAGATTAGTTCTAAAAACAAACAAACAAACAAACAAACACAAACCAAAAGCCTGCTAAGCCGCCCATTATGGCCTGCACCTTTAACCCCAGCACTCTGGAGGGTGAGGTAAAACGATTTGAGCTTAAGGTCATCTTGCACTACATAGCAGAACTTTGTTTCAAAACCCTGAAAGCCCCAACCATAGACTTAGGATCATTATTATGTCTTAATTATGTTGTAGTTACAGGCATGTTCCACTATGCTTGCTTTTAAAATGATCTTTTAAAAATTTGCTTATTTTTGAACATAGACATCAGACTTCACAGATTGAATTTGTGTCAGGTTAAATTACTCCCTCAATGAGTACCTTGTTGATCAAAAATAAGTAATTAAGAGAATTACTCGCACTATAACAGGCATAAAGTGAACCATCTTCTAGAAATGTTCTTTGTTAAACAAGTTACATAGCTAAAAACAGTGGTGAGTCTTTCATACTTGTCTCTAGTTTTAACTTTTTTTTTACTCCATTTAGTGCCTCTACAACAAGATGAATAATTATGAGTATTTCCTATATGATCATTCTGTTTTTATGAGTTTTAAAATATATAATTAGGAAAAAAAGATAAATTAATTTCCTCATATACCTTCATATACATATAATTATATCTAGACTTAGCTTTGCTTTTCTCAGTCTCTTATTATACTTGTTAAAATTCTAGGCCTCCTCTGAATGCTCAGGAAAAGGATCTACCATTTGAATTAGCTCAGGTCCCTCAAGGGCTTGTTCCAATGATATTAGCTCTCTTTAAAATTCCAGATATCCCACCCACTCCTCCACTGTACAGAATGAAGCCCAGGCTTGTCTCAAGATCCTGTGTATCGGGCATGCTAGCATTGCCTGGCTTCCAAAGTTAACAAAATAAGTTAAATCCTCTCCTGCTATTTGGAAGTACATTTCTATCATGAAAACTATCTTTATAGTTTTGTTAGTTGAGTAGCAAAGTCAGAACTAATGAATTACTCTTAATTAACTAATTAAAATCCCATTGGCATCAATGAATTCCATTTACAAGTTTATGTGACATGCTCCTGGAAATACTTTAGATAGTAACAACTTTATAAAATTGGGACAGCAGCTGCCAGGCCCTGCTCAGTCAGTAGGCAGAAGTTCCCAGGAGTTCATGGACCCCCAAGTACAGTTTGGAGGCCTGTCAGTCTGTCATCTCTCCTAAGCCTGCCTGCTTCTGTTGGAAATTTCAGGAACTCTTTTCTGCTCCTGGTGTCTCTGGCTCTGCTGCAGTTGCTGTAAGCTGCATTTCTTGTAATTCTCCTGGGTGTACCAGACACTGTTACTGTTGCTGTGACAAAGTACCCACCCAGAAAGGCGCTGCCAAGCTTCCAGCAAAAGCAGTGTGAAGGGATAAAGGCTTTCTTCTGGCTCACGCTTCCAAGTCTCTCCCAGTGGGGAAGTCAAGGCAGTAGGAGCTTGAAACATGGTTACACTATGTCTGCAGTCAAAGGAAGAGAGCCATAAGTGTATGCATGTTCGTGCTGGTTTTGCTTTTCTCTGTTCATACAGTACATTCCAGGATTCCGAGCCTATGGAATGTATGCCATCCACACTGGGTGGGGCCTTTCATTATTCAATGCAATTGAGATAATCCCCTGGAGGCGTGCTCCAGGCCTATCTCTCATCTTTATAGTTCCAGATTCTGTGAAGGTAATAACACTAACAGGGAGGAAAGGTTTATCTGGTTTACAGCACTTCTGGGGATGTAATCTAGCTAGGCGGGGCAGATACTACAGAAGGAGCCAGTCATATCAGATCCATGCATAGGAAGCAGAACTTGAGGAGGAAGTGATGCAGTGCTATGATCCTTAAGGCCCCCCCCCTCAGTGACCCATTTCCTTCATTAAGGTTCCTGTCTTCTAACTGATCACTCACTTCCAAACCAGCACCACCAGCCAGAGACCTTGTGTTCAAATACACAAACCTATGAGAGCGAGAGCAAGTTCACATTAAACCGCAATCTATATTGTGCTTTGTTATACTGTAATCTCCTAGAAACATATTTTGTCACATCCTTTAGAAACACTATTTACCTATTTCGAACAAACCAACCAAATCCAATTCCTTTCTATCGTTATCTTCTTCCTGGACTGTAGACATTCCTGGATAATCCAGGAAGCAGATGCTAAAGGCAGTGAGAAGGGTTGTAGATGATAGCCTGTGGAAGATGGCAGGGCCAGGAAGCAGGGCTGAAAAACAAAGGCTCAGACAGATGACATAAAAGGTTTGCAAAAGGTTCCATCACCCAAATAGAGGCAGAGACAAAGACTGGTCAGGGGGACTATTTATTGGAAAGAGTGGGGTCCTTCATTATGTTCATTGGTTGGTCAAGCTGGAAATACCACAGGATTTCACAGCCTCCACTTAGAAGCTGAGGGCAACCTTGTGGGTGGCAGGAGCTACAGACTTAACCAACTGCATTCTCTACACTGGGACATCAGGGTCTTTCTTGAAGGAAATCAGAGAGACACAACTTCAATATTGTCTCTGGGATTAATTCTTCCACTGTCCCGCCTCTGAAATCTTGAAACTCTGTTCCCCTTTGTCCTTGTTCACATCTCTGCAGTGTGTGCTCCTTTACTCTAGCCGTGTTTGTTCTTTGGTTGTAAAACCCTGACTCCACCTCCTCTGCTTTTCAGCCCTCTCTTTCGTTCATCACTCTTTCCAGATGAGTGAGGCTCAGCACCTCATTACTTCATTCTTCAGCCAACAGTCGTGAGGATCTCAGCACAACTGTACACAACACTCAGGGATCCTATAATTAGGTCCTTCCTTCTCGCATGTCATCTGAAGGATAATCTTCTAATGTTTGTTTATGGATTAAGGAGCATGAGCAGAAAAGATTGGTCCTAAGAGTCATGTGGATGAGATTTGAAAGCTAGCTTTTTAGTCTCTTTGGTCATACTTAGCATCTCTGGTTGTCCCACTCATCCCCAACCTCTGTCTGTAAAATGGAGTTTATACTAGCTCTTCATGACAGATTATTTTGAAGATCATATAAAATCTGTAGCTGTATGTACAATAATGCAGACATTATTGAGATGTCTCAAATCATTGAAGTTTATAATTAAAGATTTTTTTTTCCATTTAGTAACTGCTATTAACTATACTCAGGAGATAACCCCATTTGTCACTCAGAACATTTTGACCTAATTCTATAAGTTTTTGGACATTTTGAATTGTTAAAACAATTCCCTTGTGAACTAGTGCAGGTCAGCTCAGATGGTGTGTGTGTGTGTGTGTGTGTGTGTGTGTGTGTGTGTGTGTATAGAATGTGTGTATATGTATAGCGTGTATGTAGTGTGTGGGTCTGTGTGTTTAGTGTGGTTAGCTTGTGTGAAATGTGTGTGTATGTGTATATCATGTGTGTATATATATGTAGTGTGTTCAATGTGTGCATATGAGTTTGTGTATAGTGTGTATACTATGTATGTAGTCTGTGCAATATATGTGTATATGTGTATAGTTGTGTAGTATGTATATGTAGTATGCATATTTGCAATGTGTATATAGTGTGGATGTGGGTAGTATGTGTGTGTGCAGTATGTATATATTTGTATATAGTGTATGTATGTGTGTGTATATTGTGTATGTATTATGTGTGTATGTATAGTCTGTGGTTTGTGTATAGTGTGTCTATGTATGTAGTGTGTGTGGTATGTGTATATAGTGGGTATATGTGTGTGCAGTGTGTGCATACTGTGTGTGTATGTGTGTATAGTGTGTGTATATGTAGTATGTATATGTGTAGTTTGTGTGTGTGGTATGCATTGTATGTATATGTGCATATGGTATGTGTATAGTGTATGTGTAGTATGTGTGTAGTGTGTGTGTGAGAGTGTAATGAAGGCAGGATTTATTTTCTTGAACCCCACAGTTTTGGTCATTCTGAAACATATCCTCCAGTATTTGAAAAAGAAAACAGGAAGGGAAATGTTTGACTCCTTAAACACCATCAGAGCTGCTGTCCCCTTTTACCGTAAGTGATCTTTCTGCTTTTCATAAGCTCTGTAACATGAGTTGGTGACTACAAGTTCCTGGGACAAAGATGTCAGGACAAACAGTTCCGGTAAACACTGATGTCCTTTGAAGACTGTCTGTTGACTGAGTCCTGTCCTCCCGTCCCCTTCAGGAGCCTGAGAGCTGTGCCAGTCAGTGTTCTTCTGCTTTCCCAGTGGGCACCACGATCCAACTCGAGGCAAAAGCTCAGGACGAAGAGTTCATTTTCCGTACTTCCTGGAACGAGAAACCTTCTGGCTTTGCCCCGTGCACACTATCCAGCCATCTTTCCCAACTTTCCTTCCTCTATTTTGGTAATTCAGGTAGGACTATCCACACTGGGAGCTCAGGGAATCACAGCCGAGATGAATGCTACTATTAACCTGGCCCTGGAGAGTTGGGTAATTATTTCTCAATAGTATTTCACCATAATTCCTGAGCTAATTAGTAACCACAAATGGCCAGGAAAAGAATCCAAACAGTACTTTACTCCGTTTAAACATATGTGTACATAAAACATATCTACAACCTATCTGTCCTACAGCAACTGATTTTTTTCCTTTATGAGAAGTAACAATTTTCTATCTATAGTGTGTGTTTGTATTACAAACATTACAAAAATATTAAGCAATGAAATTCCTACAGCAAATCTTCAAGATAGTGGTCTCTGTTACAATCCAACTTATAAGTAAGGAAATTAAAGCACATACTATCCATGGTGTAATAAGCAACCCACTTCTCTTCTGTTTACTACTGGATGAATGAGTTCTATGTGTTAGGAACCAAATAAGATTTTCAAAACCAGCTTAGAAAAGTGTTCTTAGTTTTAATTGTTGAATGATCATTTGAGTCATAACAACATAAACAAAATTGGATAACTTGTGATTTCTCTTGTGGGAAAGCTTACAAATTATGTCATTGATATGACCTTGACACACGAGAAATTTCTAGTTATAAGGATTTTAGATTTCATCCTTACATCTTTTTCAATGTACTGGTAATAGTTTTTGAGGAACTGTTACAATTATTGTTTTGTTGACAGTTTCCCTATATATTATTCATCTTGTTTCATAAAATATATAGTTTTGTAAATTGAATAGGTCTTGACATTTACATTATCAGATTTTTATTATAGTATTAAAAATCACCTTTACCCATTGTTATAGCCTTCTTCAGCTTTCTTGCTGCTTGTCCAAACTGATGTTTGAATAAGGAAAAAGAAGTAAGAGAATCCAATGTGCCCTGAGGAAAAAAAGTAAAGAAAATCAGTGTGCTCAACCCAATATTCGTACCAACTTTATGAATACACCATTTATTTTTCATCTAAAAGATCTCTTATTAGTTTATGTGTACATGTATGTGTTGGACTGCATGAACATGTACTCCATGTTGCAGAGGCAAGAAGAGGGCATCAGAACTGGAGTTATAAGTTATGAGTGATTGTGAGCTGCCCTGGGTGGGTGTTAGGAATTTAATCCTGGTTCTTATCTGATGAGCCATCTGTCCAGCACCAATAATGTCTTTATAAAATATTTTATCTCTAAAAATTTCATGCAGTGGTTTTTTATTATATTTGTCCCCACTCTTCCCCCTAACTCCTACCAGATGTACTCAATAGTGTCCTTAATATTTTTTTTAGACAAGAAATTTGTTGGGTATTAATTATATTTTTTAGTATCTACCTATGCCTTCTTTTTCTTCCTTCTTTCCTTTATTTTTCCTTTTCTTTCATAGATAAGGCTTCACTATGTAGTTCAGGCTAGCCTTAAACTCTTCATGTTGTAATCCAGGTTTCTATTGGATTCCTGGTTTATTGGTTTCCATCAAGTGCTAGGATTATAGATATGTACTACTATGCTGTGCCAAAATTTAATCATTTATGTAAAAGTAAATAATTTTATCTATCTCATTAGCATACAGATTGTTTTCATCTTTAATGAATGGTAAAATGGTATATATATAGCAAATAATTTATTAAAATAAATTTATGATATAAGCAAACATTTGACTTGAACACAATTTTATTAATCTATGCATCCAGTGTTGTATAAAAGTTTCTTGGAGAAAGGGGTTATGAGGTTGTGAGTTCTAAATGTTTAAGAATCTCTAAGCGACTGGAACCTTTCTTTTTTTCTTCTTTCTTTCTTTCTTTCTTTCTCTTTCTTTCTTTCTTTCTTTCTTTCTTTCTTTCTTTCTTTCTAGAAAGCACAGAGGAGACTAAAACTGGAGAACCAGGAGTTTGAGGGCAGCCTCTGGTTTCCAGCCAATTTGGGCTCTTTGTTAAACTACAAATTATGAAAAAATGTATTAATAGATATAGTATTTTTACTTTCGATATTTTTCTTTGTGGAACTGTTAATTTTTTTACCCATACTTTTCAAGTGTCATTAAATAATATGATACATATTTAAATCGGAAAAAAGAACCATCTCGTTATATTTTCATATTTCTGTCACCTTCTAGCATCAGAATCATTTGACGCTTGACCAACATCTGAGGATTTGGAGAAATACCTGCAGATCTACAGGAAGGAGACTAGATGTATAACCACAATTTGGTACATTTCAGCAAACGTGGTGAGTTATAGCACACATTTCTAAATGTAAGCCTCACAAGCTTTAAGTAGTATTTTACTTGGGGATACATGAATATTAAGCTTTTGTTAGCAGTTTCCACAACAGGAAAAACATCACTGGACTCAAAGCCTAAGGGACTTGCCCTCTGGGTTACTTCTGATTGACATGCTGAGCCTGCCTCTTTTCTACAGCGGTTGACAGCATTTAGTTTGTATCTAAATATTCAAATGATTATATTGCCAACAAGAATAATTGCAAGAGGATGCTGTATTCCTTTGTCTTTTCTCAAGAAGTCTGCTCCTAGGAAGGGTGGGAACTAAAGTGGAGCAGGGCTCCAAGATGTGGGAGGCAGGGATGTCCTCTTTTCTATTCCCACCGTGATCCATAAATGGTGCTTGTGGAATGCATGAGCTCTATTCAGCCCCATAGCCCCTTGATGCGGTTGCAGGGACAGCTCGCACCTTTTATAACCGTGCCCCTAGAAAGCACGTATAGGAAGACAGGGGGTGGGATTAAATTACGGACCCTCTCTCAGCTTGAAGGTAACAGGATGGAGAAGTAGGGAGACACTGGAGCGGCTTCAGGATGATCACCCGCAAGCTCTGGGCAATAGGTCTTTGGCTCGCCGAGAGTCCCAGGCCCCGCCTTGAGGCCCCGCCTCCAGCCCTCCGGGCCCCGCCCCCAGCCCATCCAGGCCCCGCCTCTCCTGGCCCGGCCCGCTGCCTAAGGTTCTGCCGGGCGGAGGGGGCTGAGAGAAGCCGCAGCTGCAGATTTCTCTCCGAGCCCCGGAGCCTGGGATCGCGCCGCCGTCACCGGGGAGCTACTAGCTTCCCCGGCCCGGGCCTGAGCGCAGCCGGCTGGGCCATGGCTGCCGCCGCGCTCCGGGGCCGTCGCTGAACAGCCGTTAAGCCCCCCGTCCGGGTCCGGTCCGCGCTGCCGCGGCCCAGGCTCCACTCAAGTTTCCGCCCAGAAGCCGAGGCGACCACGGGCCCCGAGCTCCAGGCTCGCCCGCTCGGCCGCTATGTGGGGCCGTTTCCTGGCCCCGGAGGCTGGCGGCCGGGACAGCCCCAGCGGGGCCCGCAGCTTCCCTGCGGGTAAGGAGGACTGCGGGCGGGTGGGGTGGCGGCCGCCAGGGCTTCCCCGGAGTCCGCGCCCGAAGGCCTGCGACCCCCGCGGGGTGACAACTCGGCCCTTCAGCGCCACTCGGCCGGGCTTTGTTGTCCCTCGTGTGGTGTGCGTGGTTGCCCCACGCGGGACGCGGGCGGGAAGGTCGCTGCGGTGTCGCCCACAGCCGCTGCTCCAGAGATGCTGCTGAGGACTTGGTCGCCGTCTGAGATCCCCGAGAGGGCGGCAGCTCTTAGAAAGCAGGTCGCATGGCTGCCAGGGCTCTCCTGGGTCCCATCAGAACCCAGCCACCTTTGAAAAGGGGCTCAGGGAAACTGGGGGGGTGGGGGTTGCAGCTTTGCGGTGGTGGTGGTGGTAGGGACTGTTAGAATCAGACAACCATTTCATGCCTACATCACCCAGAAGTTGTGTAGGAACCACTAAATTAGAATAAATCTTCCCCTATCGTGGAATAGAAAAAGAAGAGTTGGCTTGACCATGACAAGTTATCTAATGATGACAGTCCAAAGGGCACTTTAATCTGAAATGAATCATGAACCCCTTTGAAAAGCTGAAAGATACATAGATTTTTTTTTCTTCTTCCCCCCCAAGAGAAAAGGGCTACTTATTCATACGCAGAATTTTTCCTAAAAATTTAGGTATTTTGGGGACCCATGGGTGGTAACCCTGTTCTACAAAGTGTTAGAACTTGACTTGTGTAACTTAGATGCAGTTGTGTACATTTTGCAAAATTGTTCGAAAAGAAGCATATTGTAGGAGTCCTTTTGTGATATTCTCTGCCTTTTCAAAGATACCATGCAGGCACATTGCTACTGAAATTTTGAACAATGAAATTCTGTGATAGTTTAAATTCTAAACTATCAGTAGTTCTCAACCTTCCTAATGCTGCGAACTTTAAAAGTTCCTCATGTTGTGGTGGCCCCAAACCATACAATTATTTTCATTGCCACTTCATAACTGTAAGGTTTGCTATTGTTATGAATTATAATGGACATAGCTGAAATGTGACTCTCATGAGGTCATTTGATACTAAAGGGTTGCGCGACCCAGAGGTTGAGAACCATTGGTTTAAAATGAATGTCTGTATGTCTGTCTCTATGTGTGTATATATGTATATATGTATGTGTGTGCATATATATATATATATATATATATATATATATATATTATTGTCTTATACTTTATTCTTTTATACCCTTTCATAATAGTTTTAGAATAAAGATTAGAATAGCTGTGAATTTAGTAAAAATATATGCAGGGAATTACTTTCTAAAGTATTTACTGGTTGCCTTCAAGAGTAGACTGACATTTAGAGGTTTCTGATACTTACCCAGTTGTTGTGGGTCCTGGCCTAGACGTGGCTTTAGTGATGGAGAAGGTACTCATTATCCCTGGGGGCCAGAGAGAGTGATTTCCAGCTATCCATATGTGTCAAAACCCATCTGTGATGTCTTTGTAACCTAACCTCTAAAATCTTACTCTTGGTAATGGCCCTTATTGGAAGTATATCCCAGAAGCATTGTATCCAGTTTTCCATTGTTTTCTAAGAGAGCAGAGTTAGCAGTTAAATAATTAAAAGGCTTCCATGTTACACTGCAGTTTCTAGACATTGACTCTTCCTAGAATTCAGGGGAAGAAAAATAATATTTAGATTTAAGGGATTCAGACAAGATAAATGTTTACAAAGCTATGTGTTCTCAGAGCTGACAGCAGTAAGTCATAAATCACAATACTTCTTTCCAGTGAAATAGTGAAAATTTTCATCTATCCACTGAGTGTGGGTTATTTGTATAGTAATGGTGATGTAACTTTTTCTCCTTGAGCCGATATAAATACTGAAATTATTTAAGCTGAAATTTTATAAGTTATTTGGATAAACAAGTGTAGCATATCTAGCAAATGATCTGAGTGAAAGTCAGGATAATGTAACGGCTGGTTCATGTGGAAAGCATCTTTTTCTTACAAATATGAAGAAAATGTGTCCTGGAAATACTGTATAATAGATATACCCTTTGGCTAATTCAAGCAATTTTAGGCTCTATATGATGATAGCAACAATAACAACAACAAAAGCCAAAACAAACAAACAAACAAACAAACAACAAAACAGTCTTCCCACTCTCTCTTCTGAGTACCTTAGCATAGGCTGGCCTTTAACACGAAATTGCAATGTAGCCAAGACTGGCCTTGAGCTACTGATCCTGCCAAAAACTCTTCAAGTGCTGGGGGGTGAGGGGGAATCACAGACTTGTGACATCTGCCAACCCAGCCTCCTGATGGAGTTTATTAGCAATCTGTTTGGTTCTGAGATGGTAAATAATTTTTTGATATTAAAAAGCCTGTCTTTGTATGCACAACGTTAATTCTGGGTGTTCTGAAACTGGCTTATGCAAATAGGTGATTGACTAAAGGGAAAAGCAAAGGTAATAGTGTCAGCTTTCTGCAGTGGAAAGGAAGTTGCTGCCGCAGTGACATTTAAGGATATAACAAATGGGAACAGTATGTATACTTTAGAAATTACTAAGCAGTCCTTCCTCCCTCCCCTTCTTCCCTCCCTCCCTCCCTCCCTCCCCTTCTTCCCTCCTTTCCTCTTTCCCTCCTTCCCTCCTTTCTTCCTCCCTTTCCCTCCTTTCCCCCTCCCTCCCCCTCCCTCCCCTCTCCCTCCCTTTCCTTCTTTCACTCATTCTTTCTTTCTTTTTAGCATTTAGTTGTGTTTTGTCTTTATCCATTATTTCAGGTTTATGGCTAACCTTGTTCTGAATAAAAGAAAAAAAAAACCCAAAATGAATGTTTTCTTATATTTCCATGCAAGGTCACATAAAGTCCTTCCCCTATACTTAAAATATAGCTAGATGGCTACTTTAAAATCGGATAAGTGGTGTGTCTTTTGGCTTTACAAGTTATCTAAAGAATAACTTGTAAAAATGATTTTTAAATAATTTTGACTTGAATGAATGTATTTGTAATCACTCTTTTTCAGAATGTAAGCTAGTATCAAAGTTAATTGAAAGGTGGATATATTTTCCTTAGGCTTTTGAAATCTAGAATTAGACAGCGATATTTTGAGTACTTCTACTTACAATAAATATGTTCCTTAAAATAGAACACACACATACACACACAGTTTTACTTTGTTTGAGACAGGGTCTAAATATGTAGCCCCGGTTGGTCTCAAACTAACAGTAATCCTCCTGTTTCAGGCTTCCAAGTGCTAAGATTACAGGTATGAGTCACCATTCCTAGTTTTGCATGACATATTTTAAAATTTAATATAACCAATCCTTAAAATATTTTGGAGTAAAATATTATACTTTTAAAACATGCTAAAAATGTTACAGTTAAAAAGTCACAAGCACAGTGTCGCTTGTTGATTGCTTTAAGCTTTGGGTTTGCATCTTCAGAGTTGCTGCATCACTTATAAGCTGCTTAGTGATGTCATAATGATAGTGGTCATAGATTACAACAAGTGATGTTTTCTGCTATGGTTTGGAGTTAGATGCACCTCAGAGCACTCTGGGAACTATGAGTGGTAACAAGCCTGCCAGCTAAACTCAAGCGGACATGTTCTTTCATAGCAGTCATTGGGCATGAGGGCTGAATTACAACTTCTGTGAAATGAACTTGATTAGTAATTGGAATTTAATCACTGCTTGGATTGAATGAAGCTGGTTTATTACTCCGAGGTCAGGAAATAAATGGTGAGTTGAGCTGATGACACCTATTGTAAATTTTTATGGATGTTGTGAACAGAAAGGTTTTGGTGACAGTTTTTCTGTCTAGAAGAAATATGTGTACTGAGAAGATAATTAAGATGTGCAGTATCTTTAGATGCTATTTTACTGAATTATAGCTTAATTAGTTCCTACGAATTATGCATTAAATAAGAAGAGTGTAATCACCCACGTAACATTTAAACCCCAACATATTAACTATTATTACTGATTTAAGGATTTTTATATTTTCTGCTATAATCTTTAAAAATATTCATAGGAGAACAATTTATTGTGGAAGGTCACTAATTAAGAATGGAAGTACTGGCCATAGTTCCACCTGCCTTTAATTTCAATGGAGTAGTAGAGGCAGTAGGATTGTAGCCCATTAAAAGCCAGCTAGGTTTACATAGTGACTACATCTTGAGATCCTGTCTCAAGAAACCTAAAACCCGACCAAACCAAAAATCCACACTCAATAACCTACAAACCCAACACAGAATAGGAAGGACCCCCATAGCAACATCAAATTGCTTTTTATACTTATATTTTATTTTACCGCTTTTTATTTGAATTAGAATATTCTTGCTGTCTAGTATGGTGCTTTCCACATAGCTATATGTTTTTGTTATTAAGTATTAACCATATGTCAGATTTTATACAACACCATGATGTTACACGACTGAGTCAGAAAGTGGAGGTCCTTGCTGTAGTGGAACTTATATTCTCCTGGGGAGAAGATGGGCAGCAAGGAATACATAAGCAGCTAGTTCAGCTGGTGGTGTGTACTGGGAAGAAAAGGAAGCCTAAGAGTATGGGCAGAGTAATGTTTAGCAGCCTGGTCAGAGAAGGTGCTGACCTGCTTCATGTATGGTGTATGGGTTCCAGGGTGGGGCTTAGAGAGTTTCAGGAATATCAGAACCCAAGCAGTCCTGAGCTTGATGAGTAAGGATGGGAGGTGAGGAGGTCCTGATAGGAATGCCAGGCTCTTTAAGGAGGGATTAATTTTGTTTTGGTTTTGTGTTGTTTGAGACAAGGTGTCACTTATTATGTATCCTTGGCTGGCCTACTTACCCTGTAGGCCAGGCTGGCCTCAAACAGAGATCCACTTGGCTTCTGCTTCCCTAGACATCAAAGGCATGCACCACCAGGCTGGGTTGGATTTTATTCTGTCTGTGAAATGAAGTTATGGGCAAAGGAGATGTTGCTGGTCATCCTTTCACTCAGTGCTTGAAGTTGGCATTGCTTTGTGCACTAGGACAGGTAGTGGACATTCTCTGTTAGGATTATAAATCACATGTTGATTGTGTAGGGGAAGAGATTGTGAAACGAATAGCAACGAGAAAGCTTGTTTTTGATACCATTGTTGTTATTAGGTAAGAGATTTAGATTAGGGCAGTTATATGAGGTTTTGAGAGAAGAGAATAGGTTCTGACAATTTGTGAGAAATAAAACGGATAAGATTTGCTGATGGTTTGGGGGTGTCAAACAAGAGAAACGGATCTAAAGTGAGTTCCTAGTTTAGCTTCACTAAGTATAGTGGCTTGTGGTTGCATTTTTCTGCAGTGTGAACTGTTGGAGGTGGTGAGTACTGGGGGGAAGAAGGTTAAGTGTGAAGTCTGCTGTCCGTTTTCGAGTTCAGGTGAGATACTGAGTGGGAAGTTGGTATATACGTATAGGCCATGTGGAGGTCACTGGGTCTGGAGAGAGAGGAGTTACCTGTGTATAAATGGTATCAATGATGGGAGCTGGGTGAGTCACATGGAGAGATGATAGAAAAGATAGTGGGGAATACAGAGCAGAGACCAGAGGACTGAACTGTGAGACACCAATGCCTCTGATCAGGTAGAGGTGGATGAATGCTCAAAAGAGATTAAGCAAAAGAAGCCAGGGAAGTGTTGTAGAATCAGGAGAATGTGGTGTTTGGTCATCAAAGTCTCATATGTCTAAGGTAATTTTAGCTAGCTCAGAAGGAGATGGTTGAATGCTACTGACCACTGTCAGGAGGGGGTTTAAAAATACTAACCTGGCAGAAATTAGCTAATTTCATTGCATAGAGATTGAGTGTTCAAAAAATGTTGGAGTTCTTAAGCTAAAGACACCACCTCCCTGGGTTTGCTGCCAACCTGACCTCCAGTTTCAAAGTAGAGAAGTATCCAGAGTTTGCCTAGGACTGAAGAGTTTCTTGGGACGGATGCCTTGACTGATTGCTATTTCTCAAGAGTATCTGCCTGCTGTTAAGTGTTCCCTTTTATTGGAATAGGAGACCCTCCCTCCCTCCTTCCCTCCCTCCCTCCCTCCCTAGAACAAGGGTTTGCTGTGTAGCTTTTGCTGGCATGGAAATTACTGTGTAAACCATGCTGGCCTGAAATGTATAGAGATCTACCTGCTTCTGCCAAGTGCTGGGTTTAAAAGTGTGCACCATCACATTGGCTTTGATTGGTACTTTTATCTTACACTCTTATTAACTGTTTTCTGAACTGATACACGTAATTTTTTTTTTTTTTTTTTTTTTTTTTGGTTTTTCGAGACAGGGTTTCTCTGTTTAGCCCTGGCTGTCCTGGAACTCACTTTGTAGACCAGGCTGGCCTCGAACTCAGAAATCCGCCTGCCTCTGCCTCCCGAGTGCTGGGATCAAAGGTGTGCGCCACCACGCCCGGCAACACGTAATCTTTTACTACTCTGTTGGTTCTTCTTTTTCCCACCCTTTATTTCCCACCCGCCACCCCCTTTCACCCTCTATCATTAGATAGGAAAGAAAGAATAGATAGGAGAGAGATAGGGATCTCTTAATCTAACTTCTTTCTTCTTGTTTCTTCTTTGAGCACAACTAATAACAAATAGCAGCCAAACCCCTCGAATGACCACCAACCTGCCTCTCAGGGCATTTGCATACCCTCTGAAAAGTTTCCAGAATTCCAGGTATCATACAATTGCAGAAACTATCTGCAGCTGGCAAAACCGTGCCTCTGCTAAAGCTCGCAGCCAGTCATAGTCGGCAGCTTTGGACGGTTACACCTGGGATTAAACCAAAACTACTTTCTCATACTATTTCTGTGTTTTTAAAGAAACCAAAATTCCAGAATTCTCACTACATTTTCCTCCTGTTTTAGCCATTACTTGTGCTGAGTCTAGAAGGAAATTATAAACAGACATTTTCTTTCTTTTTTCCTCTTTATTTTTCTTGGATATTTTCTTTATTTACATTTATTTATTTTTATTTTATTTTATTTTATTTATTTTTTTATTTTGAAACAGAATATATGAAGAAGAAAAAGGGGGGAAAACCAGAAAAATCTCCTCTGGGAGCAAAGCAGGAAATATTTGCTTTTATTTGGTATATATATATATATATATATATACACATATATACACCAAATATTTGTGGTAGCAGCCACATATATTTTTGCTTTTATTTGGTATATATATATATATATATATATATATATATATATATATATATATATATATATACCAAATTTATGTGGTAGCAGCCACATATATTTTTGCTGGCATCTTGGAAAATAAAATCCATTCCTTTGTGTCCTGTCATTTTCTCTATGGCATTTGAAATAAATTTCTCATTTTTATCAAGTTTCTCATTTTTATCAAGTTTCAAGCTGCAAATTGAGGTGTCACTTGTAACTAACCTTTTACTATTTTGTGGGTTCTTCTTTTTCCCACCCTTAATCTCCCTCCTAGATAGGAGGAAAAGGATAGTGGAGAGAGAGAGAGAGAGAGAGAGAGAGAGAGAGAGAGAGAGAGAGAATATGAGAATTTCTTCTTGTTTCTTCTTAGAGCACAACGACTAACAAAGTGCAACCAACCCCTTGAATGACCAATAACCACTAAGTCTGCCTGCCAGGGCATTTACATACCATCTGAAAAATTTTCAGAATTGCAAATGTCACACAATTGCAGAAACTACCTGCAGCTGGCAAAACCGTGCCTGTGCTGAAACAGGAGGAAGCCAGAGTTGGCTGCTGTGGACAGGCCAAAGAAGCCCCATCTGCACACCTGGGATTAAAATGAAAATACGTTTTAAAATAATATTTTTGTGTTTTAAAAGAAACCAAATTCCAGAATTCTCACTATAGATACCCTCTTTTGCTTTGTGCCAGTGTCTTAGTTAGGGTTTTTACTGCTGTGAGCAGATACTGTGACCAAGGTAATTATTATGAAAACATTTAATTGGCCGGGCTTATAGTTGCAGAGGTTCAGTTCATTTTCAAGTCGAGAACATGGCAGGATCCAGGCAGGCGTAGTGCAGACAGAGCTGAGCCTTCATATGAAGGCTGCTAGCAGAATATTGGCTTCCAGGCAGATAGGATGAGGGTCTTAAAGCTCACACTCACAGTGACACACCTACTTCAACAAGGCCGCACCTACTCCAACAGGGCCACACCTTCTAATAGTGCCACTCCCTGGGCCAAGCATATACAATCTGTAACATCCAGTGATTAATTATACATTTACTAGGTAGTTCTAACTTATAATTGAGATAGTAGATAGGATTTTAAGATAATATAAAGAGAATCAACTCAGAAACTTTGTCCTATGCCTTTATTTACATCATGAGTGACAAGTGAACAAAATTTGCTGATAATAATACTTAGTTTTTTTTTTTTTTAAATATTAAAAGTCAAGGTCTTGCAAATGAACTGCAGCTTGTAGTTATCCTCAGAAGTGGACTGTTTGTCCTGTTTAAAGTTTCTACCAGTTGGATGCATTGTTTTGTGGGAGAAGACTGTGCCTGTCTGCCATAAGAATGACACGTATGGCAGGGTCGCACGGAGTCTGATGCTTTTCTGAAGGTTTCTCATCACTGCACAGCCTCTCTTCCTAGTTGAAGAATAAAGAAACCTTTACTGGAAAGTAAATGCTTAAATTTGGGGAACTGAAGAACTATAGATATTTGTGTTCTCAAAATTTCATTTTGAGATATTTTACGTTTTTATTTTTGCATTTAGATTTATTATTCATGGTACTTATATGTTTCTAAGAATTAGAAAACCAAGAGATATCGAGGAGAAACTGGCCTGTATTGTCAGTGTAGGCGAAACCTTAGCCTTCGTAGTACTTTTGTTTGAACTGTTTTGTTGTTTAGGAAAATTGATTTTGGTTTTGGTGTTTATCTTCTTCTGTGGACAGACCTAATTTGCTGTCATAAAGGATGCTTTTCTCATGAGATGATACTGTGAAATAGTTACAGTTCAAGACAAGGGCAGGCCCTGAAGCATCATTGCCGAGTGCATGTGTGCATGTGTGCATGTGTGCATGTGTGCATGGGTTGGTCTCATTTACAGCATCTCAGGGATTTCCAGTCACCTCAGCTTTCTAGTTCCTGATAGAAAGAGAAGCTAATAAGAAAAGTGCATGGTTCTGACTCTTTGTGGCTACCAAAAGACTTGTTGGAACATGTGTTTTCACATAACCAGAGGGTAGGGTCTTCCCATCCATACCCTGATATCAACAGGCAGGCAGTATTTTCAAAGGAGAGTTAATCTTAGTTGAGTTGGTAGTTACCCTAACCTTTTGATTGCTTCTATTAAGAAAACTTGATAAAGACATTTATTTGAATTAATAATTTCTTTATGAAAGATGAACTACTTATTTGATTATTTTTAAATAGAGCTGTTTTAAAAACAGACTAGATCAACATTACAGCTCTAATAGTGAAATTGAAAATAAGAAAATTCATAATTGTATTTAAAAATTTATCTACAGAACTGGTTTTAGTAATTTAAAAAAATTATTTGCAGTATTTAGTGAAAAGGAACTTTCAGCTTTTTCATATTTACATTTCATTAATGTTTGTGGTTTGAATAAAAATGGCTCTAATGGGCTCTAAGAAGTGGCACTTTTAGGAGGTGTAGCTTTGTAGGATGAAGTGTGTCACTGGGTTTCAAATGCTTTGATGTTTCAAATGCTCAAGCAAGGGCCAGTGTCTCTATCTCTTCCTGCTGCCTGCTAACCCAGATGTAGAACTCTCTGCTCCTTTTCCAGCACCATAGCTTTCTGCTATGATGATAATGGAGTAAACCTCTGAACCTGTGAGCTGGCCCCAATTAAATGTTGTCCTTTATGAGTTGCTGTGGTCATGGCATCTGTTCATAGCACTAAAAATTCCAAGATATTAATGTCCTCTTTATTTTAATCAATTAAGCAATGAGGTATTCATTTTTGTTTTTATGAGGCAGGGTTTTATAGGAGTGCACTCTGCCTCTATTTTCTAAGTAGAAGAGTACAGTAGTGTATCACCCATCATTCCTGGCATTTAAGTTTTATTTTTAATTGGGAATAATGTATAATGTATAAATTTATCAGCACATTGTGACATTTTGACTTAGTAGATACTGTAGAAAGATTTAATCATGGTGATTAATAGTCTTTACTTTCTTTGTGATGCTGCTGTCAAAAATCCATCGTATAGCATATTTTGATGTATATAATAATATTATTAGCTCATCATCATGAAAAATAAAATTTCATTAAGGCTACTTGTCGAAGACTAGCTTTGAAACCACAGGTAGTCTGAGGTCAGAAGGTGGTGTCAGGGAGGTGTGGGGTCAGTGCTGATAGCAGTGACAAGCAAGCATGTTACAGGGAGCAAAACTGCTGTGAGCAGAACTTAGTTATCTGGGCTGCTACTCTGTGACTGGTGGGAAACGCTGAACTCGTTTAACTCTTAGGGTGCTGGCAAGAAAGAAAAAGAAAAAAAATTCATGCATATACACACACACACTAGATGAAGCAAAGAGGGCTCCAACAGGTGTTCCAGCAAGCAAGCTCCAACAATTTCACACATACACACGTATATACATATATACACACAGTTGGTGGATGGCGAGAAACTCCCAACAACCCACACGTTTATTTTTTCTCTTTGCCTTTTTATATCTTCTAGGACAAAGCTCTCTATGTAAGAAGAAAGATTACCTCATTCAAAAGCAAGTAAGATGTTGCAGAAGAGGGAGTTACAGCAGGATTGTTGATTATAAGTGCATAGAAGTTGTTTTATCTATTTTGTAAGCTCATTATAAGTTCAAAGCAGTAGATTTTTTTTTTTAAGTAGAATTACATACTTCTAGTTTATGGTCTTACTTTATCATTGTGCACACCTGTGGCCTCATCCTTGAACCTGCCCTAGAATGAATGTTTCCTTGATCATTAATTTGTTCCAAGCCTATTTTTCTTCCTAGTGCAGTTTACATGCTTGTAGTGCATGAAAGCTCATTGTTCCTTGTAATGTAGCCTTTACTCACTATTCTATGAGCAGGGAGCACATTCCATTCTTGAAATTAACTTTATTTTGCCTTTCTGGCAAAACAACTAAAACCATCTCCTTAAACGTTCTGTCAGTTATTCCAAGTTCCTGAAATAATTTGAATCAAATCAGGAATTCTATAAAACCATTAATTCATCTAAATAATATTATTTTATGAAAGTTCATCTTCATGCTGATCTGCAGGAAATTTGCCCAATAGGTGGGCTAATACCCAGGAGTCAGTCCTAATGGACTATAGGGCAGAAAGGATCTTTGTTTGCCCAGTCATACCATGTCAGAAAAATCAGGAATACATGAGAAGGCACAGTAGCAGCAAGAAGCAGCCCTGGGCCAAAGCTCCTGGACTGTGCTTCTCCACAGTCACGCGTCACAGCCCTGCAAAATGGAGGGCCATCTCCGGGAAGCTCATTTCCTCACTGCAGGTCCTCCTGCATGATGTCTTCCAGCTACTGTCCCAGTGTATCTGAAACTTTGTACCTTTGATCAGCATGTCACCTTTCTTTGTCCTCTTCCCCTTTCATTTTTAGAATGCCACATCTACTAGATACTTATTACTTTAAAAAATGACCTAAATCTGTACCTGTAAGAAGGCCAATTAGTTTACAGATAACTATTTTTTGATGTAGTCACGTTCTGACTAGCTAATGTGTTTGGGGGAACAGACCACTTCCTAGCTGGATGTTACATGATTTATCTTACTGGGTGAAGAGCCATTTCCAAGGCCTACTTTAATTCCCATTCTGGAACTGATCTTGTTTTACTGTTAGGTTTACTTTTCTCTGACCTAGAATTTGACCTTCAGTCACAGTTCATGTCTGAATTGAACTTTTGATCTCTTTGTGATTGGAGGAACTCAGCCTCTTAAAGACCCTACCCTCTTTGCCGTTTATTTTTTTGACAGTTTTAAAGGTGTGTGTGTGTGTGTGTGTGTGTGTGTGTGTATACATGCATGTGACTGCAGGCATCTGAGGACGGAGCCATGGGATTCTTTGAAGCTGGAGTTCCAGGGAAAGTCTGAGCCACCTGACATGGCTGCTGGGAAATAAACTTGGGTCACCTGCAAGAATAGCAAGTGCTTTTAACTCCTAAGCCATGATGAATACCTAAAAATACACTTGACATTAATTCTTTGAGAATTTTACATATGTTTTGATCATATTTGTGCCTTGTTTCCTCAATTCCATCCACATCCAGCCCCTAATTCTTTTTATCTACCTACCTACAGACAGACACTCACACACACTCTTACTTTCCTCCCAACTGGCCTTTGGTCCTCTTTTTTTCTTTTTAAATGTAGTCCATTGAATCCGGTTTGGCTGCCTGTATGGGTGTGGGGCTCTCCACTACCGCAGGGTTGACCTGCCAATGTCCACACCCATAAGGAAAACTTACTTTCCCTCCTCTATATTAAGAATGTTTTTCTATATGGTTTAATGCTCTGTTGTGAGAGACTTTTTATGTCTTTTGACTTATTCCAGAGTATTTCCCATAATTCTTAAGAGTTTTCATCACCAGCTCTTCAACTTTTTAAACTTACGTTTTAAAAGCTATTTTGGTAAATATTTACTGATTTTTAAATAGATATGTAAATGCATACTGGGTTAAAGGATAGTTGAAAATATATTGGATTTTAAAATAAACAGAATTTCCTAACAAAGTTCTTGTTTTAATCCTCCTTCTAAAGGGAAGGATATTTTGTAGGTGTAATTGTGAGTCTCCCAAAATTCTAATTTTATTCAGTGAACATTTATTAGATGTCCAGTGCTTACAGTGACTTCATTTGTTGACACTTTGCCTGAGTGCACAGGTCTCAGGCTAGTTAGGGACACTTAGATAAAAAGATTGTTATTCACTTTCCAGTGTGGTGAAGCAGAAGGAAGTTCTATGTATGAATTAATGTACTTTAGAAAATTGTGTGCTGGAATTTAAACCTCATTTTGGGAATGAGGAAAGTCATTTAATCTAATGGAAGAACGAGGAAGAAAGAGCAGTTAAGTCTTTTAAAGAGTTCAAGAGAAACAGTTGGAGTTACAGAATTAACTCATCATTGTGTGGGGAAGAGGTAAGTGTGCCTCGTTCTGGTTTGTGTGGGAGCTAGATGGTCAGGGAGGTTGGAGCTGCAAAGAATTAGAGAATGAGATTTTCAGTTGGTGAAGAATTTCCAAATAGGAGTTTACTTGCTGTGCTCTCAGGAACCCATAAGCTGTGTCAGCTGGAGACTTACACAAACACACTTGATTCCAGCTTTTGATAGAAGAGTAGCAGCTGGTTTGACAGAGTTACTCTATTAGGAGCGGAGATGCCTGAGACTGATTATAGGTATCCTGTTGGAAAGTAAGATTTGTGACAGGGGTGGGGATGGATACCTAGTATTGTAGTTACTATTCAGAAATGCTGTGAAAAGTTTCAGATTGTTTGGTTATATGGGTTATTCCAGAGGTTGATTCTTGGGACTGACTGTGCCATAGATTGATTTCTGCTGATGAGAAGGGTTAAGGGAGTTGAAGGCCACGGCTTGAACCTCATGACAATGTACTTTGTTTAGCAATTCAGAGTTGTTAAAAATGTACAATATTTATACTTATGTGGTATAGTTCCAGTGTTATTTAATATTTTCCCCCATTTTGTTGTATTTTGTTTAAAAATATTGGTGTCTGAGTTAAAGACCCATTAATGGCAAGCAGCTTGTATTTTGAAAGATACTGTGGTGGAGATGGAGACAGGATGATTAGGAATTCAAAGAGCTTAAGACCATTCTCAGCTGCATAGTGAGTTCCAGGCCAACCTGGTAATGAGGCACTGCTCTCCCCACACCAGTCTGTAATTTATATTTATATTTATTCTGCACATCCAGTGCTTAATGTTAACTTGAATATTTGTTTTATCATGTGTTATGCTTGTTTTCTGGGGCTTAGTGTTGTCATTAGTTGAGGAGAAAATTCATTGTTATCCTAAGTGCAGTTACAAGTACATACATTATGGAAGATTTGGTACTAATGCATTTATTTGATTTATTTGTGCTCAAACTTCAGAAAAAAATACAATAGGTGACTGTCTGACACTCATTTTTCTGTATTTACAGCAAGAGAAATAAAGATTTTTTTTTGTCTTATCCTCAGCTATTTCCAGGAGTTGAAATTAGTATTGAAAAACTGGGATATAAGCTCTTCCTTTCCAGTGTGTAGAGTCACTAGATTTTTATATTCTCAGAACAGAGTTTTTGTCTTGTGACAGAGGAGTCAGCAAGCCCGTTGGTACTGTCTTTGCCTCCCCAGTACTGGGCTCACAGGTGTGGGCTGTACCTGGCTTTGTGTGGGAGCTAGGGCTTGAGTTCAGGGCCTCATGCTGTGCAGCAAGGACTTTAATGATTGTATTAATCAGGGCTCTCTAGACTCACAGAACTTAATGCATGTCTTTCTATATTAAGGGAATTTGTTAGAATGACTTGCAGTCTGCAGTCCACCTTGGGCTGCTGTGAATGGAAAGTTCAAGAATCTAGTAGTTTTTTAATCCCACAAGGTTAGGTGTTTCAGCTGGTCTTCTGTATAAACTGGAATCCCAAAGAAGTAGGTTCCAACAGATGTGCTGTCAAATAAGTACAAACAGGTGAAGAAGAGAGGGCCTTCCTTTTTCCATTCCTTTTTCCATTATCCTTATGTAGACCTCCAGCAGAAGGTGTGGCCCAGGTTAAAAGTGATTACCACCACTCCTAGATTTGGAACTTACTCTGTCCTAGGCTGGCCTTGAACTCAGATCTGGTTGCCTTTGTCTCTTTAAGTTTGAAATATAGTTCCCACCATTGGCCTTCAATATTCTCTGAGCTCAGAGGAAGGAGAGAATCTGGAGAGATTTCAGTGATTAAAGGTGCTGATGAATTACTAAGCCAATTCCAGGTATTTAAAGGATTTGTCCTTATGCTTCTGCTCCTCTAGAGCCACTCCTGGTACCAACAGGTTTGAATTTCACATTATCAATGAGCTTGGATTTTTTAAATCACTTTTTTAAAAAAATCCATCTGTATATTTCTTGGGTTTGTATTTTTTATCTAATTTAATTTTTTGAGGTGATATTGAAATATATTTATACTCTTTTTAATGCTTTTAGGTGATAGTTGATGATTTTACTCATTTCATAGTGACCCTTTTTTGTGTTCTTGAATACAAGTCCGAAGGGCAGCTTATAAGGTTGCAAGTTACCTTATAAGGAAATGATGAAGCTATGTATCTGAGCAACTAATTAAGGAGAGGCCTTAATCTACACAGAAAGTCCTTAATATGTGGTAGCTGGACCTGATGCAAGAATACATAGTAGGACCTGCCTTCAAAGTTCATCTTTCCTTGTGCTCGTGACATGCTACTTGTAGTTGAAGCTCAGCAGTTGTCTAAACAGAAGGACAATGATACTGTACAGTATACAGTGCCACTGAACGTGATATTTGGCAGGAGTACCTGTGATATTTTAGAATATAACACATTTTAAGTCAGGGAACACTTGTATTTTTTTGTTATATCATGAGTTTCTAGAAGTGAAAGAACAATGTTTTAGACTTACTATTATCTTTTTGGTAGGGTTGTTTTTTTGTTGTTGTTTTTGTTTTTTTTTGACAGGGTTTCTCTGTGTAGCCCTAGCTGTCCTGGAACTCATTCTGTAGACCAGGCTGGCCTCAAACTCAGAAATTCACCTGCCTCTGCCTCCTGAGTGCTGGGATTAAAGGCATGGACTACCACGCCTGGCTTGGTAGATTTTAAATATTTTTAGTATATGCTAGATTCCAGGTTTTAAGGTTGCAGTCATTTGCTCTGGGAGTCTGTTGAACAGGTGATATTGAAGTACAGTAAAAGAAAGTATAGATTCTTCTGGTCATTGTTCTCTTAGAGTTTCCCTAGTTCTCCCAGTCTGTATTAGTGTTTTCCAAAGAAACAGATCCAATAGGAGATGATGATTCTGGGGCTGGCTTAGATGAACGCTGACAAAGTCCCCAGATCTGGTGAAGTGGCAAACAGGAGACTAAACCTGCTGAGGGTATTGTTCTAGTCTTAGCTAGAAGGTTCAACATATAGGAAGAACCTATGCTCCAATTCAAGTCCAAACACAGGAAAAGCCAGTGTTTTAGTTCAAGGGTCAACAGGAATGAAAAGAAAGTTCCCCAATTAAGGTTTTTTTTTTTTTTTTTTTTTTTTTGTCTATTCAAGTGTTTAGCTGATTGGTTAAATCTCCCCACTTTGAGGACAGCAGAGTCATTCACCATGTCTACCAATGTAAATGTTACCCCAAACCAAGAATATTCTTACAGAAATGTTTGTCCAGGGCCAGTGAGATGGCTCAGCAGGTGAAAGCAGGTGCACCTAAGCCTGGTGACTTCTGTGTGATTCCCCAGGAGCCACATGGTGTAAGAGAAAACAGTCCGTGCTAGCTGTCCTCTGAGCTCCACAGAAACACTGCTCTGTGCTACATGCACTTGCACACTTGTACTCAACATCTTTCTCTCTTTCTCTAAATAAGTGTAAAAAACTTGTGTTAGGAAATGTTTGTCTAAATATATAAACATCCTATGGTCCAGTGACACTGTCAAGTTCATATACAAAATTAACCATGACTCACATTTGACCTTGACTAAGATTGACCTACCATATAGTTAAACTGAGACTGTTTTACTTTGGAAAAAAACATTTAAACTACTTGTCTTTCTAATACTCAAAGGAAAAAAAATTCCCTTAGTGAGACCTTTAGGAATTACTATCTCACAATCACCTTGACTTGCTGTTACATAGTCTAGGATGAGCAATCCTTTTTTCCAAATAGAGGAATGAATGAACAGGCTGAATCATTTATTGAGACAGTTGAATTTGAGACTGTTTTTCTGTAATAGAATTTTTGCAGAAGCTAATTGCTTTCTGTTTCAACTCTGTCATTAGTTTGTTTGTTTGTGCTTGGTTGTTTTTGACAGTAAGAACATAGAAACATACCTAATATTGAAAGTGTAAAATCCAGTGGGAAGCTCTGCAGCTTTGGAATGGCTCTTCTAACAGCCCAAATGTTCACTGAGATGTATAGACTTTGGGTTGGGTTAATTTTGTGAACTTTGTTTTTCACTTGATACTTTTAAATGAAGTTTTAGTAAATTATCAAAAGATATTAAAGAAACAAAATAAATTCTTTCAAAAATAAAATGGTATTTGAAGTGGCTAGTTTATAGTAGAAACTTTATTTTTAAATCTTTCATGATGAATGGAGGACTCAACTAGACCTTCCCTAAAGTCTAGCTATAGCTAAGACCTGTGCGTGGAATCAGAGATGTCTGCATGAACACCTCTGGGACAGACTGTTGACATTTCGGGTTTCTCTTTTCTTTTGTTTATTTTTGAGACCCTGCCTTAGTAGTCCAGGTGGGGCTCCCCCTCCTTGTATAGTTGAAACTGTCCCTGGTTTCTTTGTCTCCCTGCCTGCATTTCCCGAGTGCTGGGATTAGAGCTGGGATTATGGTTGTGCACCAGCACATAAGGCCAAATTGGATTTCCTTTTTGTTTGTTTGTTTCTTGTTTGTTGTTGTTGTTTTCTTTTTTCTTTTGCTTTTTTTGAAACAGGGTCTCCCTATTATTCCTGGTTGTCCTGGAACTTGCTGGGTAGAATAAGCTGTCTTCAAACTCAGAGATCTGTAAGATCTGCCTGTCTCTGCCTCTGAGTCCTGCGATTACTCCCAGCCTCAGATTATGACTTTAGGTCAGACAGAAAGCAGCACATCTTTAGCAGTTCAAGAACTAGAGGTAGAGGAAAGCTCTGCCATCAGAGTAACAGAGTCTGCATTCTCTTGTCAGCCCTGGGATGTGTAGGTTAGCTGTTGAGTTTCTTTTCAGACAGATGTTGCACATTGCCTAATTGTGTATTTTTTCCTTGCAGGCTCAGATTATTCATCAGCATGGTTACCTGGTAATGAGTCATTATGGCAGGCCACAGCTGTTCCATCTAACCATCGAAATAACCATCTCAGAAGACACAGCATAACGTCTGATAGTGGAGATACTGGCATTGGCACTTCTTGTTCTGACAGCGTGGAAGGTAAAATAATGGATAATGGTTCAAGAGACAGCTCTGAAGATTATAAGGGAGTGCTTAGGCTGCTGGTAATATTCAGTATTTCTGTATATTAAATATCAAATTAAATTCTCTGATTATATTCCATTTCCCCCTGTATTCAAAAAAGATTTTTATTTTCATTTATGTGTATTTTCAGAGCACTAATAAACTTAGTTAAAGATGAAAATGATTTTCCATATACTCCTTACCCCACACATATACATCCTTCCTTATGATCACTGTTCAGCCAGAGTAGTACATTATTGTAATAGATGAACTTGTATTGCCACTTATTGTAATACTTACTTTGTGTTGCTATGATAAGAGCCCATGACTGAGACAGTATCTAAGAGAAAGGGCTTACAGTTCTAGAGGGTTAGCATGTATGAAGGGGGAGCAGAGGTTCTGGGCAGTAAGCTGCTAGAACAGAAACTGAGAGCTCACATCTTGAGCCCTAAATAGGAGGCAGAGAGAGTACTGGGAAGGGCTGGAATCTTTTGATACCTCAAGCCTGTTCCAGTGACTTATTCACCCTCCTTTAACAAGACCATACCTCCTAATCCTTCCCAAACAGTTCTACCAAGGATTCAAACATTTGAGCCTATGGGGGCCATTGCCATTTGAATGCACTGCAGTTGCACTTGGATGGTTAATTTTCATTGTACCTTCAGAGGATTTTGAATTATCTAGGAGATACACATCTGAGAGGGCATATCTTTGAGGGTGTTTTCAATATAGTTTAGCTAAAGTAGGAAGACCTGGGTCCTAGAATCAGTTTTTTTCTTTTTCTCTTTCTTTTCTTTTCTTTTCTTTTCTTTTCTTTTCTTTTCTTTCTTTCTTTCTTTCTTGGAAAGAAAAACAGTCATGAGGATAAGAATGTGAAAGATAATTCTGGGAATTATCAGATTAATAACTTAAACAATTGTTAGCATCTGGTCATAATGTTCTATCTTTAATCCCAGGATTTGAGAGACACAGGCAGGCAGATATCTGTGAGTTCCAGGTAGCTAGGAGCTACATAGTAAGTAAGACCTTGCCTCCTTACCCCAAATGAATTGTAAAATTTGTTAGAAGGCCCCAAGTAGCTAAACCCTAAATCAGCATATCAGATCCAAGAGTCCTTAGAATGGCTTAGGTGGAAGAACACATGCTCCACTTATTTATAATAGCCAAAAGCCGAAAGAACCAAGATGTCTCTCAACAGAGGAATGGATACAGAAAATGTGGTACATTTACACAATAGAGTACTACTCAGCTATTAAAAACAATGAATTTATGAAATTCTTGGGCAAATGGATGTATCTGGAGGGTATCATCCTTAGTGAGGTAACCCAATCACAAAAGAAGTCACTAGATATGCACTCACTGATAAGTGGATATTAGCACAGAATCTTAGAATACCCAAGATACAATTTTCAAAACACAAGAAAATCAAGAAGGAAGACCAGCATGTGGATATTTCATTCCTCCTTAGAATAGGGAACAAAATACCCATGAAAGGAGTTACAGAGACAAAGTTTGGAGCTAAGATGAAAGGATGGACTATCCAGAGACTATCCCACCTGGGGATCCATCCCATAATCAGTCACCAAACCCAGACACTATTGCATAGGACAGCAAGAGTTTGCTGAAGGGATCCTGATATAGCTGTCTCGTATGAGGCTATGCCAGTGCCTGGCAAATACAGAAGTGGATGCTCACAGTCATCTATATGATGGAACACAGGGCCCCCAACGGAGAAGCTAGAGAAGGTACCCCAGGAGCTGAAGGGGTCTGCAACCCTTTAAGAGGAACAACAATATGAACTAACCAGAATCCCCAGAGCTCGTGACTCTAGCTGCATATATAGCAGAAAATGGCCTAGTCGGCCATCATTGGGAAGAGAGGCCCCTTGGTATTGCAAACTTTATATGCCCCAATACAGGGGAACGCCAGGGACAAGAAGTAGGGGAGTGGGTGGGTTGGGAGCAGGGCAGGGGGAGGGTATAGGGAACTTATGGGATAGCATTTGAAATGTAAATTAAGAAAATATCTAATTAAAAAAAAAAAAGAATGGCTTGGGTGCTGCAGTTCCAGATTTGTTGTGAAGTGTCACTGTTTATATAGCTTATGTCTATACAAACCAGCAGGGAAGATTCACCTTTATTTCCTTGAAGGTTTTAGACTGCCTAAAACCAGGAAGCCCTTTCCTCTGAAGGCCTTAGGCAAAAGGCATCCAGTTTTCTGGCAACCTATGGCATCCTTTCCTGATATCTGTCTCCTTTTCATGTCCTCTTTGTCTTCAGATCTTGCTCTTTCTTTTCCTTATAAGGTAAATGCATTAGAAAGTACCATTCAGTGGCATTTGCTTCTGTCTAATTCTACCTGATATCTTCATTTTGATTTCATCTGCTAAATACTTTTAAATGAATTCATATTTACAGGGGTCGGGGGAGAACAGACAGGTAAACAAGAGAGAGAACCATTTTAGTGTATCTTAAGTATGATATGACATATTAACAGACACCGTTCAGTCCATGATGTTTTATTCACCTTATGAGGTTAAACAGAAAAGTATAAAAAGTGCTAGAGAGTAAAATAAAGCAGGGGCACGGTGCTTGAAACTTTTATCAGTGTTTTTGGTTAATTCTCATTAGTTAACTTTAAAAGTTATTAATAAAGATACTGATATGGCAAAGATAACAGAGCAGAGACCTGGAAGTTGCAGAGTGAATGCCCTGTTTGCTTAAGGTTGTTTTAACATTTGTGCTTCAAGCAGCTTATTCTCTTCCTTAATATGAGAGGTTCCCGGATAATGCCTTCGCAGATAATAAGTTGAAATCTAGAGAAAAATTATGTAGCTTTTGAAGGTACTTAAAAACTCAATAATTGTATAGTGAATTCCTTAAGCTCAAAAGAATATTATATTAATCATTAATCAGAAAATTATAGAAATCCCCAGCTGGAAGCCTTCTTTCCTTATAGCTAAGAGAACTTTAAAAATATCTTCTGTATATCTCAGGACTTGTGAAGACTGGAGTGCTGTTGTCTTCATACAGTGACTAGCAGAACATCTGAACACCCTTCACTGAGAAGGCTGTAGTTTTCATAATTTCCCAAAACTCTTGGATTTTTCTCTATTGTTATTATTATTATTATTATTACTGTTATCATTGTTGTTATTATTATCATCAATCATCTATTATTAGTTTGTGCTTTCACTTCCAACCTACTTCATAACTGTAGTTTTGCTACTTTAATGAATTGTAAATATCTGATTTGCAGGGTATTTGATACCCCTAAAAGGGTCCTGACCTACAGGTTGAGAACCACTGACTTAGAAGCTAGTGTTATTTACTTATTCTTTCTATATGGGTAAAACTGTCAAGATGTGAAGACAAGGCAAGTAGGGTAGAAATTTTAGGAAGGATAAGGAATATGAAGAATTGTGACTAAGAAGATAGAACTTATAGAAGACTCAATATGGATAACAGAAGCTTGACATTTCTGTGGAAAATGAATCAGAATTGTGGTTTGAATGGTGAATTTTACTCTAGTGGTTTGAAAGAGAATGGCCTCATAGGCTCAGATGTTTGAACACTTGGTCTCTGGTGGTGCTGCTTGGGTAGGGTTAGGAGATGTGGCCTTGTTGGAGGAGGTGTGCACCTGGGTTAGGCTTTGATGGTTTAAACCATGAGTCATTTCCAATTCATGCTCTCTGTATGTGCATGTGGTTTAAGATGTGAGCGCTCAGATTTCTGCTGCAGCCACCTTGCCTCTGCTCTGCCATTCTGGACTCTCATCCCTTTGGAACAGTAAGCCCAGATAAACTCTTTCTCTTATAAGTTTCCTAAGAGTGCTTATTTAGTAGGAAAGGCTGTCTTTTCTGGTTTTTAGTGTATATTCTCTTTTGAATTGTTGTTATGCCTCTCATGATTTCTGTTGCTTGAGAACGATTGCTGTGTTGTGATTCCCCATGATCTTTGGCAGATGTCCCCAAGTCCTTTTTCATTATTCAGTTTGCTTCATGGCATATCTTTTTAGTAAGGCCTAAAAATAACTACTATGGAGCATTGCTGAATGCTGAGTAACCTTGTGTTAGAACACAGCTTATGGATTGATGTTTGTAGTATAATGTGAGCTTTAAAGTACCCTCTTTGCTGGGTTGTTTTATAACAGTGTCATATGAAAGTGATGTATGTACTCTACACACTCAATCCTTGGTTCTGTAAATTGTCATATATTAACCAAAAATCTGTATTTTTATTATTTATACAATTAATCTAAGCTTGCTTACCTAGTTTCTCTTCTTTTTTCAGTATTGGGGGGTGACCCAGGGCTTTGCACACATCAGGCATACAACAACCTCTCGAGTAGTTAGCTCCTTTTTCTAGTCAAGGCTTTTTACTATAACTTCTACTTGGGAAGTCCCTCCCATGGCATATTGTCATATTAATTATTTAAACAGTATAATTTTGTTTAAGTGTTACCAAATGTAATCTGAACTCACTTAAACATTTCAAGTAAAACATTGCACAAAGTTTTTAAATAAGCTTTCTTCAAGCCCTTTGTTGGTGATATGTCCAAATAATACTATACCACATCTTATAATTCAGAGATTTAACCTATTATAATTTACTTAGGGAGTAATTTACCTTTGTAAGACACTTATAGCTAAAATTATCTATATACTAAATGCCAGTTCAATTTTTGAGTATAGATAAGACTACATGTATTAGTTTTGATTTTAATTCAGTGGTACATTGCTTTAAATACATGTGTAAAGCCAGTCAACAAACATTGAACTGTCCCAAACAAATGGCATGGCTCCTGCTAGGTATGTTTTCAGGCAGTGTATTTATCTGTAAAACAAAACGATAGAACCTCACTTTGTCCTTACTGTACTCTATTACTTTTAGTAGTTAGTTTTGGGTTATTGTTTAAGAATACTTATAGTACATAAAGGTACAGATAGAATCAAGGTTTTGCTTTTGAAAATTTCCTCTGCTAATTTTCTTTGGGGATGATAGGCTTCTCCAGTTAATTTCATTTACTTTAAAACAGATCCACAAAATTAAAGTCTTATTAATCATATCTCATTAGTTGTTTTTACTGATGGTAGGCCATTTAATACTTTGTGTTCTGAGCTCCTTCTGTGTATTCCTGAGAGGATCATTTGATACATGGTTTTCATCTTACAGCGAAATCTAGGGCTTAGTCCCTTATTTGCTTAGCTGTCACTTAATGTCTCCTGTGTGTTAGATCCAGTGCTATCTAATTGCTGGAAATAAAGCAGGTATTTCATCTAGTTGTATATCTATGGTGGAGTGGAGAAGATAGCAAGTATTATAATGTAGGTAAGCAGTCTGGTGAGTGAAGCAATGTTAGGAGGTAAGGACAGATGCCGTGCAGCAGGTGGCTGGTGAAATGTGTAAGTATCTGTCTTGGGCATTACAGGAGAAACTCACAGAATGATGTTTAAGCAGTCAGAAGATGGTAGGTGCTGGCTGGGCAGGCTTAGGGAGGTGCAGTATTGGTGGAGAGATCAGCTTGATTAGACTCTGGGAGTAAGAAGTGTACTGGGGTTTATGTGCTAATGTGAATGGTAGATCATAGAAAAGCTAAATTGGATGCCAAGGGAATGTTGTTGTATTTGAGTAATAGTTGATGGTAACTTATTCACAAGAAGAGACAGAAGCAGCAGCAAATGAAATCACTCAGGTGATTAAAACACACGCGCGCGCGCGCGCGCGCGCACACACACACACACACACACACACACACACACACACACACACACACACACAGGAAAAGGAAACCCAGAACCAATAAAACCATACCTTCTCCTCCAGCCTCCTGTATTTTAGACAGGGTCTTATGTATCCTAGGCTTGGCTTGAACACAATATGTAGCCAGGGGTTTACAGGCATTGGCCATCAGTACTAATGATTGTGAGATAATCACAGTGCTTATGGTCTTAACAGGAATGAAAGTATCTTCTATAAGCCAGGTGTGGTAGCATTCATCTGTGTCAGTCTTGGAAGCCTGAGGCAGGAGAGATTGTGAATTCCGACCAGAATGGGATACAAGGAAAGTTTAAAATAAGCTTCATCTATATAATAGCTAGATCTTATCTTAAAACCAACTGAACAGAAAAGCCTTATATTTTGCAATATAATATACTTCATATATGATTAAAATTTTAACTGTGAAATCCTGGGGTAAAATTCACCCATCTTAATTGAGAGCAGTTTAGTAATGTGTCCAGAGGTTTAGTGTTCCAGTGGTGGAGCTGGCATTCCCCCATCTCACTCTACATTAACCCCCCGTATGCCTATGCTTGCAAAGAACCTTGAGGAAAGAAGGCTGCAGTGTTGTCTACCAACATTGGACTGAGAAACAGCCCAGGATTCTATTTTGAGATCTATGCTTCATTAGTTAGCATAATCTGAGAGTCCACTCTTAAATTGCAAATACCTGTAGGTCAAAGCATGCACAAAATAATTTTAAAAATTTATTTGAAAATACAGATTACTTTAAAATATTAATTTAAAAGGAAGGTATTATTTGCGGTGTAAAAATGTTTTCCCCATATGTTATAGTACCCTATGATTATGGCATTATCAAAAATGTTAAAGAAAAATAAAGCCTGTTATCATGAGTGAAAATGATTTCCCTGTGATTAAAGTATTATTACAATTCATATTGTCTAATTATGTGACTACATTTTAAACCAGAATATTTGGATTTGAGATTTTATTTTTAACTAAAAACTTATGATTATTATTAGTTGGAGCTAGGACAGAAGTTTTTTGTACTTAATTCCTTTTTGTTATAGGAAGACTAGATCAGAAAAGATGCAGAGGATCGGAGGTTCTGTATAAGAGAAGACGGAATCAGTGTGCTCACAGATAAAAAGAGCACAGTGTTGAAACAGAAAGCTGAGATTTTTGGTAAAACACCAGAAATGGTATCTGAAATGTAATTCACTTATATTAATGGGTTATAGTGATGTCCTTAAATGGTCTTAGAGGCCATCACTGGCTCTTTTATGGTTTCCTGAGCATTCAGACCCTGTTCTCTAGTTTGTAAAAGCACTGCTTCCTAGCTAGTTTCAGATTCCACTGATGGAATTTAGATGTGGGCTAGATTACATTGCAATAACTTTCATTTGAGATTTGTGAGAATTAGGTAATTTAAAGCATACCAGGAATTACCTTGTATTTATCTTTAATTATGGTTCCTGAGCAGATAATATTTTTAGGAGGTTAACACAGTTAACTAGATCAATCTTTTGCCTCAGAAGTAATAGTCAGCTCCCACCCCATATGTTCATGCTATCAGATATTTGAGGTCTTATTCATGTTTTATATGTGCATGCTAAGGATGTGTGCATGTGTATAAATAGACCAGCTTCTGATTTTTAGTTTTGACAGTAATGAATTCCAAATGTATAAGTTATAGTTTTAAGATAAAATACTTAAAACTGTGAATATTGGTTATGGTTGAACTTGGAATATACAAGCTTGAAGACTTTAGACCTGGAGTCATACCCTGGGGAATATGGTGTTCTCATGAATTGAGCAGTAGGATGCTTGTTTAAGTGCTATTTCTGAGGCCCATTTTACAAGGACTGATCACATTCTACTGGTGTAAGAGAGTGTATTCCAGGTGACTTTTTTGCGTGCCAAGGCTTGAGAGAGACTTCCTAGTAAGAAACTTCTAGGAGTAGTTTCTGTCTTCAAGATCCTATTCTACAGACACAATCTGTAGATTGCATTCCAATTTATAGTGAATTCCAGGGTAGTGGTAAGGAAGTAGCCCTGGCTTTCCCTCAAGCATCTTATAAAACATAGAGTGCTGTATACCTGTAATTCTGAGAGGGGAATGCAGGAGATGAGAAGTTGAAGATCATTCTTGATTACATAGCTAGTTTAGTGCTTCCTGGGGTACATGGGGCACTTTCTCAAACTAGACAAAAGACATTAAAAAATTTAATCTGATGAAGTGGCTTTTTATCACCAATTGTTGATCTTTTATGAAATTGAGAAATACTAAGCTACTGAATGCAGACATTGCTAGTCCCCAAGAGGCGGCTAAGCCTGGTGATTAGGTTTCGGTGTCTTCAGTATCATGGAAAGTAGACCATCACCTGGTGTAGTATTCACACTTCTCTAACAGTGTTCTAGAGATATTTCAGTCTCTTGAGAATCATAAAAACACTTTGTAGAAATATGCTCCCTGAAGAGAAATTAAGACCTTATGGAAAGTAATGTGAAAACCAGGTTTTTCTTGGCTGGAGGGGATGGTGGGAAGAGTCATCCACTTAGGTTTCAGACATGAAAAAGCATAAAGGATAATGAGAACAGATAACGACCCTGGAAGCCATTGGATAGTCTACAAAAATATCAGTACTAGGGTTGGAGTCAAGAGGTCTGGGAGGCCACTTAGGCCCTGCTAGGATGCAGTCATTTGCTATTGGTAACTCCTCACACTGATGGAGCTGTGTTGCTAGAGACTTCATAGATATTGGTCTCAGGATGCCAAGAAATCAAGCTGGAACTGGGATGGAAGCTTCCTTCCCATCCTTCAGCTCTAGTTTTAGACAAGCTGCAGACCCAAGTGTTACAGGACTGACAGGCAAGGCAAAATGTGCCTCCTGGTGCAGTAGTGGCATGTCAATAATAAGGAAGCATGCGCTCTCTGATCAGTTTGTAGCCCTGCCCCACTGGAGGGAATCCACACCTATTACTACCATCTTGGTCAAAATCCTTTGGCTAGGGAAGTTAAGGGCCCTAGAAGGGAAGTTGCTGCTATTTTTCTGCTAAGTAGACATGATGTGTCCATCAATTTGTTTTGCAAAAAACTGTGTTTGTATTCATAGGTTAAGTGCTACTGTCAGCTTTGGTCAGAGAAGCCCCTGTTTTTAACAGTAGGTAGCAATAACTGCAGAGACTTAGAACTGGTCAGAGTGCTGAGAATAAGGGACTACTAAATGCTCAGCTATAACAGAAATTCTCTATTGCCTACTTCAAGGCTCAGGGAATATTGCAGAAGATGGGTGGAAAGGATGTAAGAGGCAGAGAAGGAGTGGAATGGATCAGAACACTCTTCAGAATCTGACGTCACCATTGTCCTCTGGATCTCATAGCTGTTGTGGTTCCTAGCCCAAGTTCTGTGCAGGACTGTGCTTGCAGCATCTGTCATGGGTGGGACTAACGGAAAGGAAAAAGGGTAGTGAACATCCCTGCCCAGCCCTCTAGGCAGACAACGGTAGCTAGGGGACTTGGGCTTATTAGACATCGCTGTTCCCTGAGCTCAGATTGCTGTCCAGTTAGGGGAGGGAAAGTCACATTCTTCAGTGTGGTAGCACTGTTGAGGAGTGTGTG
Organism: Mus minutoides; assembly: GCA_902729485.2. Classification (NCBI taxonomy): domain Eukaryota; kingdom Metazoa; phylum Chordata; class Mammalia; order Rodentia; family Muridae; genus Mus; species Mus minutoides. The sequence continues at coordinate 1,674,929 of LR749629.1, read as the reverse complement.
CATCCTGTAAATATCCCTCTCCTAGAGCCCTCCAGCAGCAACCCTAATGAAACTCACTTGCCCATCAAGAATAGATACAGGCAGGGCAGTAGCAGACCACTCTGGTGGGAACAGATAGGGAACAGAGAGAAGTTGGGGTAGGGCTAACGTTTGAAACTACGCTGTCTTGTTTCTGATAACTTTCAAGGCATGATAGCACTAGCAATTTCCTCATTTTGAGGAATCACGTCAGAAATACACCGAGAAGCCACACTCGGATGTTTACTTTGACATTTTGCACTTTATCTTATTTTAAACCTGCTGATTGAAACTGACTCGGCAATCCTTTCTCATTGCAGATCATTCAACTTCAAGTGGCACGTTATCTTTCAAGCCTAGTCGATCACTGGTCACTCTTCCCACTGCCCATGTGATGCCATCTAACTCCAGTGCTTCAGTTTCCAAACATAGGGAGTCTCTAACATCAGATGGCTCTAAATGGAGTACTAGCCTCATGCAGACACTGGGAGACCACAGCAGAGGGGAGCGGGACTCCTCCCTAGACATGAAGGACTTCAGGCCCCTGAGGAAATGGTCATCTTTGTCCAAACTTACTGCCCCAGATAACCGCAACCACAGTGGCATGGCATACCCGCAAAAGCTGAGGAATAGCTTGGAGATGACAGGGAAAGGCAAGCCTTTTATGTCCCATTTAAGGACCTTTGGGCCGAGTTGCTTACATGACAGTATGGAGATGCTTAAGCTGGAAGACAAGGAAATAAATAAAAAGCGGTCATCAACTCTGGACTGCAAATATAAATTTGAGAGCTGCAACAAAGAAGATGTCCGAGTCTCTTCCTCTGCTCTCAGGAGACAGACTTTAGACATGACATACAGTGCCTTACCTGAGAGCAAGCCCATTGTGACAGGCTCAGAGACTTTTGAGTGTCCAAAGTACTTAATGCTGGGCCAGCAGGCAGTAGGTGGAGTTCCCATTCAACCTTCTGTGAGGACTCAGATGTGGCTAACAGAGCAATTACGGACAAACCCATTGGAAGGCAGAACCACAGAGGATTCTTACAGTTTAGCTCCTTGGCAACAGCCACAAACTGAAGAGTTTCAGCAAGGAAGTGAGACGCCAATGCAGGTAAGGCTCAAACTTAGTGTTTGCTTCCCTCCAGTGGATATTTTATGTATTGCAGCAAGTATATACCTGCTACACAAGTTAAAAAAACGTAAGTGCTATAAAACTGACACACTGTGTATAGAAAAACTTACAAATCCTTTGAGATAAATTAACATGATAGCCTTAAACATTGTACTTAACTTGGTCTTTACTTTCTTTCTTGTTAAGTAGGCGTAAAAATTAAACACATTTAGTTGAAAGAAATGTAAAACAAACAGAAGCTGTCATGGTATCATAGAAAGGAAATTGATTTGAACAAATAGGTCGTGGACTTTTTTCTGATCATGTCACACTTGAACCTGGATATTTTTTCTTTTTCTTCATAAGTTAGTTTTTCATTTATTTTTTAAACTTGCATTCAAAGTTTTTATTTCATTATAGGATTTTCATACAGTCGTCTTCTTGGTCCTCTGCTTCCCCTCAGCCTGGCTCTGTCCTCCTGCCCCTCCCTTCCCCACAAGAGCCCTTTGCTCTGTCCCCCTCCTCACACAGCCTCTCTATACTCTGCTTCTCTCTTTATTCTTCTCTAGCTTAGCTCTTTCTAGTTTCATAACTGTTGACCCTCACATGAACAAGAATTCAAATCTACATTGAAAACATGAGAGAAAGCATGCGGTATTTGCCTTTCCGGGTCGGGGATGCTTTGATCAATGTAGTGATTTCAAGTCCCATTTGCTTTTCTGCAGAAGTCAAAATTTAATTTTCCTTTATGGCCAAATAAAGTTGCATTGTGTATACGTACCACATTTTCTTCCGTGCTCACAGGCAGATGGGTCTCTAGGCTGGTTTTATTTCTAGCTGCTATGAATGTTAGTAAACATGGGAGTGTACTCATTTCTGTGATGGGACTTTTAGACTCTTTGGGAACTTAGTCTGGTGAGAACTCAGGTGTTTTTTGACCTGGCACTTAATTTCGGTGGGCCTTCTATAAAATGAGAAGGTGGAACCCAGTTCTCTGTACTATTTTGATAATGCTTTCTTTGTATATGAGCATATAAACCAGCTGCAGTTTTCAAGAAATGAATGGAACATCAAGATTTACTGAATGTGTTTAAAGGAACTACTTTATGAGAATAACCAAATACAGAGAAACATGGTGTATTAGTCCCTGTTAGGTCTGTGGAATAACATGCTAATAGGGAAATTTCTTTATAAGATAAGTGCTATGGAGAAAAACACTCAGTTGTGAATCTTTTCAGAACACAGTAGAGGGAGAACACAGCTAATGGGAAGCTCCTGTATGATTTAGAACAGTGTTTCTCAGCCTGTGGGTCCCAACCACTCTGAGCAGTTGAACAGCTGATGGGGTCACCCAAAACTATTGGAAAACAGACACATTATGATTCATAAAAGTAGCAAAATTATATGGCTGGGGGTCACCACAACCTGAGAGACTGTATTAAAGGGTCGCAACATCAGGGAGTTGAGAGCTACTGTGCAACATCCTGTGTAATATTCTGAAGCATTTTTCCTTTGTGGTTGAAGAAAAACGATTTGCCTTTGTTTGGTTTAGGATATAGTTCAACACAGTCTTGGCTCTTTTCTTTGCCTTTTGATACCTCACCCATAGTACCCCAGATTGTCTCTGTAGGGTTGAGATAGTCTTGGCCTTGTTCAGGAGAGAATGTTTCATTGAAATGTGCTCCTTTGCATTCCTTGTTTTCAAGGAGAAGTGTGAGAATGTAGACCTCCTCAACACATAAAATAACCATTAGCTTCTTTTTTTTTTCCAATTTTTTTATTAGATATTTTCTTCATTTACATTTCAAATGCTATCCCAAAAGTCCCCCATACCCTCCCCCCGCCCTGCTCCCCTACCCACTCACTCCCACTTCTTGGCCCTGGCGTTCCCCTGTACTGGGGCATATAAAGTTTGCTAGACCAAGGACCTCTCTTCCCAATGATGGTCGGCTAGGCCCTCTTCTGCTACATATGCAGCTAGAGACACTAGCTCTGGGGGTACTGGATAGTTCATATTGTTGTTCGGCCTATAGGGTTGCAGACCCCTTCAGCTCTTGGGTACTTTCTTTAGCTCCTATATTGGAGGCCCTGTGTTCCATCCTAGAGATGACTGTGAGCATCCACTTCTGTATTTGCCAGGCTCTGGCAAAGCGTCACAGGAGACAGCTATATCAGGGTCCCTTCAGCAAAATCTTGCTGTTGTATACAATAGTGTCTGCATTAACCATTAGCTTCTCTTAAGCTCACAGTGGATCTGCTCCATGGTGGTTAAGTAGTGAAGTCTATTCTTAACTTTGTATTTTCTCATGTTCCCTGGACTGTAGTTGTTAAAAATGGAGATGAAATTTTGTATGTATATAAATCGTAAAGTGGTTTGATCAGTTAAGGAATTGCAGACTCATGTTAGCAGAGACTTTTCTGTTATTTAAATGAAGATTTTGATTAAATAACATAAAAGAGTTTTCTTTAAAATGAACTGTGAATAAAAAAGTCTGGTTTGTAACTCGGGTTTTGTTATGTTTTTTTGAAAAGAAACTTATCTTAGTTTCATTATTTTTGCATGCTGTTTTGTCTTTAACTCTTCAGCTGAGAAGAGTGACTATGACACAGGCAGTCCCAGTCTGTGACACAGTCTGTGACACAGTGGGTAGCTTAACATCTACTAATGGATACATGCTTTATGAATTGATTTGTCTATATCTCTATTTCCATGTCTATATAATTTATCATGTACTTTCAAGACATTAAAAATCTGGCATTAGTGTGTAACCAAATCTTGTTATGTGACTGATTGCATTCCTACTTTGCCAGAAGACGCAAAATAATTGGAGGCTAAACAATATTATTATATGTAGGCCTATCCTTTTGTGTTTTTCTCAGGAAATCTTGATTTTTACTTTATTTGGGGAAAGTTCCCCCACTCTGCCCTTTATAACACAAAACTCTTGTAATAACATTTTATAGTCAATAGAGTATAATTGTATAGTAATTTCACCAAAGTCAAGACTCTATTTGGATACAGATCACTCTGATTTCATTTTATAGATAAACAGTTACAGATACACTACTAAAAATGTAAAAGGCAACATTAAGTGTTTAATGAGAAGAACCTTGTGAGCTGACAGTTGATACCTTGGGTTGCTGTGGCAGTGAGCAGTGTAACAAGTGCCTGCTGCTTTTCAGCTTCAGCCTCACTTTTCTCTCAGCATGGCCAGCTACAGAACGTACATACTTTTGTGTAGTTACTCAGACCTTTTACCAGTGGTTCTCAACCTGTGGGTTGCAAGCCCTCACGCAAACCTCTGTTTCCAAAAGATTTACAATTCATAGTGGAGGCAAAATTACAGTTATGAAATAGCAACAAAAATGACTTTATTGTTGGGTGTCACCACAACATGAGGAACTATATGAAAGGGTCACAGCATCAGAAAGGGAAAGTTAAATACCATCGATTTAGAGATGATGTCATTCATGTTTTATAGTTTCTGTGATGGGTACCCCCAGCCTTTATGAAGAAACTACCTATTAAGATTGGACTCCTTTTTGGGCTACTCTTTAGATAATTTCTGAACCCAAACATCTCCCTTTCTATCAGGGATTCAAACAATTTAAATCAGCATTCCTTCAGCTGCTCTGTTAGAGACCAAAGTGAATACTGATGTTTTATGTCTTTATAGTAATCGTTATGGAAAATATATCTAATTACAATTCTCTTCCTTAATAGTTGCTATGTTGGTAGCATATTTTGAACTGGACTTAAAAAATGTGGGTTTGCAAAGTTAGGTATAAACTGTTTTGTATTTGATCCAGTTTAAGTTACTAAATTTTGGTGACTATATTTTTCAATATATTTTTTGCTCCTATTTTAGTAGTTATTGAGAGATATTAGAAACTTAGAAAGGGAAATTGAAACCATGGTCAGTAAGAATTATACAATAGATCTCTAGTTCTACTTCTAAAGTTGGGGAACAACCATTTTCTCTCTGGGAGATCAGGGAAAGAAGAGCTGTGTCTTATTACAGCTTGTTTATTATTGTTATTAACTTCATTATTTGGAGAAACCCTATTAAACCAAGTACATGAAAACGTCAAACTTCAGGTGAGATTCTGGTTTTTTAGTGATTATCACAGCCAACACAGCAAGATGTTCTTGCTTGTTGATCAAACCCTAGAGAGAGCAGATTTGTGGTTAATGGAAATGTACTTGAATTCCACAGTCCTTGAGAAAGATTAATGAAGAATTTTATATGAGAGTATGTTCTTACATTTCCATTTTTGACTCTCATAAGCTTAAAAATATTAGTGTATAGAAAAAGGGCACAACATTTTTTCAAGATATTTGTTCTGACTGTAATGACCAAGAGTTTTGAATCGTTGTCATCATCATCATCATCATCAACATCATCGTTGTTGTCATCATTGTGTCATCTATGTGAGGACCCAGTGAGCTATTTTGAACAAGAACACTTCATTTAAATTACTATTTCCTACTTTGTGGAGAACTGAAGAATATTTAGTTCCTATAAAAAAAAAGTGGTGGCAATGCAGTATAAATTTCATTTATTCCCCAAACTGGAGCTATAAAGTGACCTTTCTAGAGTTGGATATAGAAAGTAAATTTTTTTTTTGTAGTGGTGTTTCCAAATTAAAACTTCATTGTCAGAAATATTTAGGAAAAAATTTATGAGCCATGTTGAGGAAACTGGCAGCTACATTGAGCACATTTAGTCACTGTAAAGTTTGTTTACAAGATCCAGATGAATACACTGGCTAACAATTAGTTTCACTCTTAATCGTGATCCTCATAAAGCTGTTCTCAGTGAGCAGGCGGCGCTTCCCCCAGGTTGCTTCCCCCAGGACAGAGTGCTCGGGTTTCAGCTGAGTTGGCATGGTGCAGGTCTGGTTGGTGGCAGCTCTTCACATAAGCATCACAATGATGCAGATGAGCAGCAGACAGATCAAGATGAGGCAGAAGTTGATAAATAGGTTCTGCAGGTTCTGACGTGCTTGCTGAGGCATTTCAATAGTGGAGGCTCTCCTGATAGCCGAGCGAGTGAGGTATTGCACTTTTTCCATGATGCCAGGAAGGCAGAAGTAGGAAGACAAGCCTTTCTAAGTGGTCAAGAGAAAGATAAAAAGTTGTCAACAGGCAGCTAAACGTGAGCTGTCTTCTTTTAGGAGACCTGGAATGGAAAAAAAAGTAACAGATTAGGTTCATACCTAAACCTATTCTCTGGATCGATATGCACAATTTTGCACCAGCTCTTGTTCCTCAATGCTGTATTTTAAAATAATATCCACTGTCTCCAGTCCCCAAGGCCTCTCTTCTATCTCTCATATGTTTGTGTCTCATTGTCCTGGGTGAGCGAGAAGAACTATAGTTTGGCAGCTATTACTTGATTTATGAAATGCTTCTTTGGGGCTATTTTCTTGGTTACTTTTTTTTAAAGCTCTGTTTCTCTGTAAACACAATTGATTTTAACATTCATTATTATAAATGTTTATTATTATAAATGTTTCAGAACTAATCTTATAAAAAGAAATGCATATAGTAACTTATATCTTGGATCTTAATTTTAGTCCAAAATAAAATAGTTAAGTGAAAAGTTAAATATGAAACGAAAAGCAGATTCTACCCACTTGCCATTCTCCTTCATGATTTATAGATTTGTAGAATCATTGAGTGTATTTGATCATATATACATTCTCCTGACTCCTCCCAGATCCAGCGTCTTGGTGAATGTTATTTTACACAACACTTTAAGTAGATGTTGTTGAGTACTAAAGACTTCCAAACTCAGAAGGCACAGTAAGGACTATCATTCTAAACTATCACCGTGCCAGTTTTCAGCTAATCTTGGCTACCAGGGGTAGGTTTGTGTTTGACCTTCTTTCAAAAGCTTCTAAAGTATGGCTGAATATGTAAGGTTCAAAGCTTTGATAGTTAGTAAATGCAACAAAATAAAGATTGTTAAAAGAAAATTAGCTACAGGTTTGAAAAGATGACTGTATATGTTTGTTGGGTGTTTACTGGAGACACAGAGTCTGTTTACTTATAGACTAATTTGAAGTTTAATCCTTCTGATTTTTGTACCAGAGTGCTGAAAATACAATGTGTATTAGGTTGTGGGAAATATGCGATCCTGTATTTTAGTTAGGTAAGAAGCAGAAGGGTACCCAAGTGTTGTGTTCTGTGTGTGGAATCTGTTCTCATTTTTGGAAGGATTCATCGCTATCACTAGTTCTTGACTTTTTTTAGTGGGACTTTGTATTATCTTCTCTCTCCCTCTGTTTAAAGAAGATAAATTGGAATTTAGGAAATTAAGTTCAGAAGCATCATTTTTGTTTTAGGAGGAGGAGCAAAGAGGAAAACTACAGATCGTAGTAATCCTTCAAGTGCCATAGGTCTTATCACTCCAGAGGGAGAGCAGAGGCAGGCCGAGCTCTGAGTTTAAGTCAGTCTGGTCTACATAGCAAGTTCCAGGGCAACCAGGGCTATACAGTGAGACCCTAGCTCAAAAAAAAAAAAGTCATATCCTTTGTTAGGAACCTGTTGGATAGGGGTAGAAGTCATCTGTATAAAATGAAGGAGTCCTAGCGTTGTCTGCAGTGAACCTACTTCAAAAATATGTTATATCAACCTGTTAGCACTGTGATGAAGTTCCTTTAAGACTGCCGAATTGTAAACTGGCAAGTTCCTTTGTTCCCAGCTTTGTTGTGCAGACTGAAGCTTCAGAGCCCCTTCACCTGCTTCTGCCTGGTTGTGATTAAAATTGTGTAAACAGAATGAAATTAGACCAATTAAAAAACTTCTGTTAAAAAATTTCCCTCTGAAATTAGCTCGTGGCAGTTGATGTTTTTGTCTGTAGGTTTATTTTTATTGATGTATACTTTCTTTACATGTGAAATTAAACATATATTTATTTGGATTAACACAGCCCTGATTTTGGACTGTGTAGTCTAGGCTGGTCTTAAACTTACTGTGTGTCACACTGGTTAGTCTTGAACTCTGCAGTCCTGCTTTGGCCTGGGTTTACAAGGCTCCAGTGCCTCCATGAAAGTGATTTTTAGCCTTATACTGGAGCTTCAGAGTCTGTATTTTTTTTTTTAAAGAGGCTGTAGGGAGACAGTATTTGGGAAGTTCTAAGGAAATTTGAGTGACACTTAGCAAATAAACCCTGTTCATATAGAGGAGAGATGCACCCAACTCACTGAAAGCCCTGAAGATGTAGTACATGCTCTAAAGCACTAGGTGCCCTCAGCTGACTGTGAACTCTACTGATGGGGCAGAGCTTATATATACAGGAAGCTTTGCTTTTCTCTTCTTTTCTCTTCTTTTCTTTCCTCATTTCTTTAAAAAGATTTTTTATTAGATATTTTCTTCATTTACATTTCAAATGCTATCCCGAAAGTCCCCTATACCCTCCCCCCGCCCTGCTCCCCAACCCACCCACTCCTGCTTCCTGGTCCTAGTACTGGGGCATATAATCTTTGCAAGACCAAGGGCCTCTCCTCCAATGATGGCCGACTAGGCCATCTTCTGCTACATATGCGGCTAGAGACACCAGCTCTGGGGGTACTGGTTAGTTCATATTGTTGTTCCTCCTATAGGGTTGCAGACCCCCTTCAGCTCCTGGGGTACTTTCTCTAGCTCCTCCATTGGAGGCCCTGTGTTCCATCCTATAGATGACTGTGAGCATCCACTTATGTATTTTCCAGGCACTGTCATAGCCTCATAAGAGACAGCTATATGAGGGTCCTGTCAGCAAAATCTTGCTGGCATATGCAATAGTGTCTGGGTTTGGTGGCTGTTTATGGAATGGATCCCCGGGTGAGGCAGTCTCTGGATGGTCCTTTCCTTCCGTCTCAGCTCCAACCTTTGTCTCTGTAACTCCCTCCATGGGTATTAGAGTACCCAAGAAGGCTTTATTTTCATGTGTTTATTTGGTAATGCATGCTTCAGAATTGTGTTGGGTAAGGAAACTGAAGTACTACACACTCTTGGAATATCCAAAGAGACTGCTGCTTATCAGCCATGCTGCTGTAATTTAGAAAGATTATATTTTTCATTCCCAACTCTAAATTTTCATTTTTCTTGGTCAATGTGTGAATTCCTATATTAGGTGAAAATTATATTCATTGTGTAAATAACAATGCAAGATTCTTTTATTCAGGAACCTTGAAAACAGTGACCTTGGGTAGTTTGTAAATGGTAGAGTGAGCAGGTAAGAAATGAAATTGATGGAATGTAGGGATGCAATAGAGTGTTGAAGCCTTTGTTCAGAGTTATGGAAAAATCAGTCTGATTTTTAGATAACAAGCTTAAATAGATTAGAGGTATATTTTTTATCAACGGCGCAAGCTAAATGATTGTATATTTTAATTTGATTGACTGTAGTATGTTAATGTCTGTGAGATTATTTTAATTTGATTGACTGTAGTATGTTAATGTCTGTGAGATTATTTTAATTTGATTGACTGTAGTATGTTAATGTCTGTGAGATTATTTTAATTTGATTGACTGTAGTATGTTAATGTCTGTGAGATTATTTTGAACTTTCCTGTCTAGAACTTACTGCTTGAAAACTGAGAACATCAGTAACTTTTTATGCCCGACTTTAAAGATGATGTTTAGAACATCATACAGAATAGTAAATCGTTCAGATCCAACACTGGATGGATTTCAATGAAACAGAGGAAAGCTTTTAAGTCAGCAGTAGTTTGCAGCCTCATTTTCCCAGAAAGGGACCATTCCCAGAAAGGGACCATTCCCAGAAAGGGACCATTCCCAGCATTTTGCACTTGCATTACTGTACTTTGTCAGGACGATGATGTATCTTAACCACGCTCATCACTGAACGGCATCAGATGGGCAAATGGCCTCCCTCACAAGGTCTCTGAACTTCACAGAGCTCACTTGTTTTAAAATCTGTGTTACAAATTATGATGTAGAGATACAGTTCCAAGCATACAAAGAGTTAAGAGGGAGTTTATGTGTGTAAGTACACTTAGGAAATTGTTCTACAGAAAAAAGTGTCGTTATGCTATGTAATTTATAGCGGTGATCTATACTTTAATCATTCTCACTTGCAGTTTTAATATATACGTTAAATTATATAGCCAATGCAAATATTATGTCTTGATAAATTGGTGAGACTAAGAAACAATATTTGTTGATAATGACCCAAATGCAGCAGTTTTTCTTTATGTCTGCTAAAATATTGTAAAAATAATTTTGACTTGCTTTAGGATCTGACACGGAGGCAGCTCCTTTGGGTAAAGCAAATCTCCCCATTCTTTTCCATGGTACCAGCACTATATTTTGTAATTTGTGTATCTTTTACATTTCTTCATTGATTTTATCCTTTGTGCTTACTTTTAAAGCATCTACCTTTATAAACAAAATACTTCAGTGTCACCATAAAGCTATGTAGAAACACACGGTCCAAACATATCTGGCACTGTGCTTTATATTGAAAATTTTAACTGCAGGCAGCATCTGCTTAACCTGCTAAAGATGCTTTTTATATCAGAATTTATATTTTTTTCTAGAAGTTGCTTTCTTTTTTGTAACAAATTGTGATATAAGGAAATTCTGGTGGAAAGAAATTCATTACCTACCCCTTACTCCACTGAAAAATCTTTGCACACACTGTTTGAGAATGCTATTGAATAGGCATTAAGGTAAACCTGCAGGGACCAGGGAGAGGGCTCAGTGGGTAAGGCACTTGCTGCCAAGCCTGATGACCCAAGCTTGATTCCTGAGACCTACATGGTGGGAGGAAAGAAGTGACTCCTACAGACTCTTCTGACCTTCACAGACATGCAGTGACCCTCCCTCCCTCCCCTCTCCCTCCCTCCCCCCACTTCTTCCCACCCCCCCTCTTCCCTAACCCCCCAAACACACACAGTAGATAGATAAATAAAAAGCTAAAAAATTGCAGAAATATGCCAAATATACTTGGCACCAAGTGTCATTTGTATAATATCAAAGAAAATATATTTTCAGGTTTACAAAATTATTAAGAGACCAGTTAGGGTTCCTTGGAGTTAGAGCACATACTAGAAATGTTTTTACATGACAAGAATGCTGCGTAGGAGATAGCTGTGTTTGTCATAAGCAGCACAGTTAGAATTACAGGAATTGAGAATTGTAGAGGTAAGTTTTATTTAGCATTTAAATATGATAGGAATATAAATAGTAAAATAAAAATCTGTTTATTTTCTATGTGATCTATTAGATTTAAGAGTGAGAAAACATTTTATTCAGTAGATTGAGATTTGTAAAAAATAGCAATAGTAAAGCTTTTGTTGCATATCCATTCCTGAATATTTTGTTTTACTTCTAAATTCACAGCAGGAAACTTAAGAACACTGGAGAATAAAAACTTGATAAATGTACTCTGTTGTTAGAGGAATATACACTTATCAAATTTCTTCAGAAATGTTTGTGTGCCAAAATGTCCTTCTTACTTTTAAAAATGTTGAATTATTTTTCTGTCACTTAAAAAGTTATGTGTTTGTTTTAAAAATATATAACTTGTTCTTTATAGTTTCAAACTAAAACAAGCCATTTTCATTAAAATAAAAGTTCTAGAAGTGTTTAAAGGTTGACTGGAATTTTAGAGAGTAACAGTCTTCAAGAGCATTTGAAAAGTACTTCCTATGATCTGTTCTTAAAAACCTCTTTTATTGTATCACCTTAAGAACTACAGCAATATCATCAATTAAGTGTACTTACAGTGTGTATGTCCTTCAGTTATAAATAAGCTGAAAATAAGCTGTGCCCCCAGCTGTAAATAAGTGGCCGCGTCCTGCACTGTTTCAACAAGCAACACATAGCAAATGAAACCATTGCTTTTGTATGAAAATTAATATACCTCTACCACCATATATGCTAATATAATGGGGGGGTTAAATTGGGAGTTCATATGTAAAAAACCAACCCCCCCCAAAACAACTAGTAACCAAAATTTAAAGATGAATAGAATCTCTTTTAAAGTTGTCTAATTTTCACTGTCAGTAAATGGTTAAGAATTTATTTAGAAATTAAGCATTTTGTCATAGCAGGTTCTATTATTATGTAGCTTTGAATTGGAATTTGGGAGTTAGAATTCTTTTAAGAGTTTAATAAGAGTGAATATCAGAAAGTAAGGATGTCCAAAGCCAATGATATGTCTTACCTTGGCCTCTGATCGTCACAATGCAGACCATTAAGTTATATGAAGTCTTATGGGAGCTTCGCTGGGCAGTTTTCTGTTCCCAGGTTTATGGGAACAGTTGCAGTAGGTGGAGGAGAAAAAGGATTTTAGGGAGGTCTTATGACATCACATAGGAATTCTAACATGTGATTGGTTAGCCATGTTCTTATCACAACCAAACCTTAGAACTTACTTTACGTTAGGTTTGAAAATGTCATTAACCCTTTGTGCTTCACTTTGTTTTTAATTTAAAAATGTGTATAACAGATAACGGAGAATAAAGTAAGTTTGACGATACTGCTTTATAGTAGGTAGCTTTCCTTAAAGAGTTCTGCATCTTCAGGCTTGGAGATAATTACACACTGCTGTTGGAGTGGAAGAGCTAAAATAGTTGTGAAGGAATGCAGGTAGCTTGGGAGGGATAGTGTAGGCTCAGCAGAGGTAGGGTTAATGGAGCTGCCCGCACAGAGCCTTGCCTGTCAGAGCAGCAAACATTCTCAGGTGATATTTGATGCCGTTCCCTGTCTTATGTTTGTGTTTCACATCTGTCTAGGTATTGCTGTCTAGGTAAGAGAATGTATATGGGCAAACTAGGTCAATACTTTGTGTTTTGAAAAAGAAAAAGAAATTTATAGTTAGAGGAGCAAATACATTTACCTTACATTTTCTTCAGTTAAGATTTTCACCCATGCTCTTAGGAATGATTCTGTATTTCACTAGGTATGTATTATCCCCAGAAAGATGAGTTTTTATAAATTTAAGGACTTAAGATTTTTTTTTATAGCTACATTGTATTAGCACAGAAACGGAATAGATTTTTAGTAAGCTGACCTAGTGTCAAGAGTAGCTTTTCTAGAAAAGGAGAGCTGTATGTTCCTGTCAGGTGTGTGGCAATGAGGTGCTGTTGACCAGGTTTCCAAGAGATGAAATAAGTGTTGAGTAGTTCTGAAAGCTTTTGACCTAATATAGCATTTTTTTTGTCTGAAATGTGAGAATATTTTAGAAAGTCGAAGGCCACCACAGCAGGTCTGGACTGACTTTGAGTAGAACTGAGGCATGCTGCAGAGCTGAGCATGTCCTGCTGTCTGTCTCCTACCATGCTTCACTGTTTTTATATTACCTTGTATGTAAATCAGCACATGTGCATATCCTGATTTTTCAGTTTCACTGTTTAGTTTTAGAGAACCTATGTGTAATTCTTAAAGTGTGTATAGTAGAGCAAACTCAGCCTCCCTCTCTTTCCTGTGGGTAAGAAAAATGTGTGACTGCAGCTGCTCATCCTTAAATGGATATGAGCTTGCCTTCTTGCAAAGCAAGATGAAACCCTTCTCTAGAGAAAATCTCCTGTTGCTTAAAATGTTAGCTAAAGCCAACTGAAAAATATTTTATCAAAGAAAGTCTATAAATATTATTTAGGGACATATTTACCACATAAAAGTAAAGTGCAGACTATGTTATTGCAAGAATTCCCTGTCACTGTGTGTAAAGGCAAAAGCGTCATTGTTTGGTACTTTCCTCTGTGCCTTAAAACAGTTTTATTTCTGTCTTTATATGATTGAAAAAAAGGTCACATTATCAGTTGCAAATAACTGCTAGTCATATGAAACCTTAGAAAGTGCAGTGGCTTATAGTGGCTTATCAAAGGTGGTGGTGTGAAGGGCAGAGGGGGTCTGGGATGGAGCCGAGTTTATGTTATAACTCCCGGGATGAGTGGCACATTGGAGGGCAAAGCCAACAGCTGGATTTTGCTCTCATACAACTGCATATATTAACACATGAGTTCAGGGCTGTAACTATTTTTTTCCAAAGTTTCCTTTGTCTGTCAAATATATGTATTTATTTGAGAATAAAGCTTAGGAAAAATAGAATTGATATATATTTTTTGGGGGGGGGGTTGGAGAAAGTAAGGAATTGCGGCAAACCAACATATCTTGTTATTTTACATGTTTGGACGATGTTTTTAAAAATACATATGGCACAAACACACACCCTAGGAAAGGACTATAGGGTTCTGACAGTTGGAAAACTGGAATCTCACTTACATTCTGTAGATATGTATGTGAATTAATATCCTTTAGTTTTGCCCTTTTTGGGAGTTAGCTGTGCTGGTCATGATGACTCCGATGGAGTTTTAGGAATTAGGTTTGTTTTTACCAAGATTCTGTAAACACAGATTGTTTAGTAGAAACATTGGTCACCAGTTATTGAGTGTTGCTAAAAACCTGCTCCACTTGAGTCTTGGAAAACTTGTACAAGTACTTATCAGTCTTCATTTGGAGTTGCTTATCACTGGAGTCCACATTGGGCACATGACACAAAGACATGTGTGGAATGGTATTGCAGTTAAGGGTTAGCAGCAAGAAGTGTATACAGTGATGGTCCCAGACTGTGACAAGTTATCCGTTTCACGTTAGTGCTCAATGTCCTTTGCCTTCAGAAAGTCAACTGGTGACATGGCCGTGAATAGCCATAGCTCAGGCCCTTGAACATGCTGTGGAAACAGTTACTTGTTATTTTCACTAAGCTCTCAGTGAAATGCTTGTTTATTCAGTTTTGTTTTCTGCAGAGCAGGCAGATTTATTAAAAGAAAGTGAGAAAAACTCCCAACAGTGGGAGGAGCCAAAGTGAGGAAAGCCCTGTTTATTCATTTTTTACTGTAGACTATAAGCTACTAAAATGCCAGCAGTGCATTTGGCTCTTGCTAACAATAATTGGGCAGATAATTTTATGAGGTTTAGTGTCAGAATCTGTAGATTCTCCATCCATGGATCCATCCAACAGCAAAGAGAAAGAAGACAAGTTGTTTTCCGAATGTATACAGACCCTTGCTTTTACTATTCCATAAATAATAATTGGATATCTACTTACATGTAATTTCTATTAAATTCAATATATGTCATGTAGAAGTGATTTACAGTAAATAGGAGGATGTATATATGTTTTGTGCAAATAATGTGCCATTTTTATAAGGGACTTGAGCATTTGCAGATTTTAGTATTCAAATTAAGATCTGGAACTAACCCCCAAAGATGCCAAAGGAAATCTATCATGGCAACTTAAGACTTTTTGAAATACTGCATTTATCACTACTTTGAAATTGCCATAATTAGACCTGCTAATATTACTTAATGTATCAGTTGAGGTGTGCATACTTGTTTCCTAGATCTTTGGAGGTAGCAGCAGGAGGAGAATGAGTTTCAAGGTCATCCTTAACTATATAGCAAGCCTAAGAACAGCCTGGGCTACATAAAACCCAAAAATCTAATTTTAAAAAATATAATGCACTGACAAGGCATATATATTACGATCACAGCATTGATTTTAAAGAACAGTAATTTGATTATAACTTGATTTTTTTCCAGTCACACACATTTTACCTTTAAATGAATACTTTTCACTTTATAGAGTTATGGAAGAGATAGTGCAGTGTTTCTATATACTCTCCATCCAGCTTCTCATGTTAGTGTTCTCTGTTAGTATGATCTGTCTATCTCAACAGTTGTCCAGATGCTGACAGGTTGCTTGTTTTGCTCCAGGGTTGAAGCAAGTGGAAGGTAAAAGTGGCTTTCCTGCTGGTGCCTTTTCTCACATGCCAAGATCCTGTGTTTTGGGGCAGTGTGCCCCAAACCTTATCAAAAAGAATCCATTCTACACCAACTATATACTATGTTAGACTACTGAAGTGTGGACTATCTATAGAATTATTTAGAATTCTGTGTATTTTGTTTTATGCATGTAAAAAAATTCTGAGAAGAAAGCATTATGATTCAGCTCTTTATCAAAAGGATCTGTGGGTCAAAAAACTATGTGATGGGGGCTTCTGTGGCTGAGACATCCCCTTTGAGTTTTTCAGCAGGTTGACATTAAATATTTTAGCTTGTTCTTTTTTACCTTATCTGCTTTGTCCTGCCTGTTATCGCATTCCTCTGCTCTTGTGTTCTGACTCTGTGTAGCTCTTTGTGACCCTGTGGACAGGTTACTGTTCTATTTTAAGCCAGGGTACTTTCTGTAGGAATGTCCCATCAGAATCAGAGTGCTTCCTTGATTATCTGTCCAGGAAGCTTTCCCTGCCCTTTACTGAACTATGTTACATTTACCCCTGTTGTTGTCTGTTAGGTTATCTGCTGGACAAACTGCAAGCTCTTTGAGAGCCAGTTCATGAACGCATTTATTTGCCACTTATTCTTTTTTCTTTACTTGTTTTAGGGCATAAGGTGGTTTTATGTATCCAGGCCAACCTCAAACAGTTCTTGTCCCCAGCCTCCCTAGTCTGGAACCTCAGGCGTATGCAGCTATTGTTTATTCTTCATAGTACAATTATCTGGTGTATAACTGGCCTGCAGTGATTCTTAAATTCTTATTGAATGAAGAATTAAACACGTTGAGAAAGATTATCAAATGATTCTGAGTTACCTTGTAGAAATATTAGGGAAACCCTCTTTTAATGCTCATTTAGGGGAAAAGAATATAAATGAATAAGACACATAGGATAGTAGAATAATCAAAAATATATGTTATTTTAAAAGGCAAGGAAGACCAAATTAAAAATAAATCCTGACTTATATTTTATTTTTAAATTAAGAGGCTTATTTTCTTTCTTCAGTGGATTTACAATATTTCTTGGTGCATTACTCTTAATGTTGGCTCTCTCACACATATAGTTTTATTTTATACAGTTTTTAAATTTAGGTTTTATTTCAATATATACTTTACTTGAACAAAAGCATGGTATCTACCTGTCTGCAAGCCCAGCACTTAGAAGACTGAAGGAAGAGGATCTTGAGTTGGAGGCCATCCTGGCCTACTAAAGGAAACTTGCAAAAGGTTACAGATAAGCTGATAGGCCCTTCCCCACAAAACCCCAAAGCAGCACTAATGTTAACAGTAACCTTTATGTAGCATTGGATCTTGCTGTGTTTCACTAACTCCTACTCAGGGAAATGCTTACTTTCCTTTTATTGAGTTTATTTCTTTGTGTTCAGCCTTAGGTATACTTTACAAACATTTATTTATTGTGTGTGTTTATACACACAAATAGCACACTCTTGTATGTGTGGAGATCATATGGCTTCTGAGAATTGAACTCAACTCATCAGCCTTGGTAGCAATCATCTTTACTCTCTGAATTATCTTGCTGGCCACTGAGCATACTTTTGAGACATGTCTGTGTGCTTCCTGAAAGGATTTTTTAAACTTATCTTCATTTATATGGTTCTTACCATTGAGTACGGTGTGTGTGTGTGTGTGTGTGTGTGTATGTGTAAAACAATAGTACAATAGTAGAGGGAAAGGACAGTTTTTCTAGAAACACTTTTGAAAAGAAATTAGGGTAACAAGTTGTGATTAAATTTAAGCAATTTAAATATTTAACAAGTATCTCAAAGTTGTGGGCTTTTTTTGTAGGCTAGATAACTCCTGGGGGGGTTGTTATCTAACTCCTGAGGATTCTTTTTTATTAAATGTTTGAGAATTACTGGCTAAATATTGAAGACTGAGAAGATTAAAGAACAAAAGACTGAGAAAACATTTAAGCAATATTTTAAGTATGATCTGAGCCTGGGAGAACAGGAAGTCTTTCTGATAATAGACAAGACAGGATAGGACTTCTTCAGTTCAAGCAACTCATTAGAGTGTAGCCTTAAGGTTTGGTGAGAGCTGTCTGTTTACCTCTAGTCAATTTGCTAGATACTTAAAGGCCCAGGCATTTAATTTTCTCAACTATCCATCAATTCTAGGCAGATTATCTATTTTCTTATTAAATAGTACATAAAGAGTGTATTGACATTAAGACCAGATAGACAGTTTATGAAGAGGGTTTGTGTAGTTGTGCACCAATTTGTAAATATACTTTGTTAATTTTTTAGTCTTTTTTACTTACAGCATTTTTCTCCTCTAACTCTCCTATTTACTTCCTTCCTGTTCTTCTTTAAATTGTGGCCTCTTTATTTTCAATTGTTACTGCATGTACATATATATGTATATATAAAAATATATATTCCTAAATAAAACCTACTGGGATCATGTGATGTTACTTGCATGTGTTTCCAGGCCTGGCAGTTTGGCACTGCACTGCTTTTTGGTGTGTTTTTCCTGGGGAGGCCACCTCTCCCACTTCCAGCTTTCCTCATTTGCCTGTGGTTCTTTACTTAGGGTTGAGGCCTCGTGGGCTTCTCCCTGTCCGGTTTGTTGTTGTTTTCAAGACAGGGTTTCTTTGTATAGCCCTGGCTGTTCTGGAACTTGCTCTGTAGACCAGGCTCTCCTTGAACTCACAGAGATCTGCCAGCCTCTACCTCCCTAGTGCTGTGATTAAAGGTGTGCTCCACCACTGCCTGGCTAGAGACACAATCTCATGGCAAACTCTGTGATCTTCTCGGGCTTTATAGTCTTTCCGCCCTTTCTTCTGGAATATTCATTAACCCTTGGGCATGGGAATGTTTTGTAGATGTATCTATTGGGACTAGGTGCCATGTCTGTATTTTGATTGGTGGTAGCTTTCTGTAGTGGTCTCCATCTGTTGCAGTGACATTCACTGCTGAGAGGTGAAGAATATACTTATCTTTGGGTATAAAGACAGATGTTTATAGATTGTTGTTTGGGATAATCCTGGTTTAGTAAGTTGGTGGTTGTAGATTCTCTTCCAATAACCATGCTTTCACTAGTACTACATATATAGCTAAGTTTCCAGTACCCAATTTGTAAAATTTATTAAATGAATTCTAAGTGGTAGAAACACTATACCCACTCTGTATTTTCAAGGAAAATGTCCATTAGTATAATATGTCAGTGAAATAATTATTATGTGCAGGTTAACTGCACCAGGAGAATGAGAAAGTTCAGACTTAGGTATCATATGAGGAAAGAAATAGTGTCACTCATGGTTCATAGAACTGCAGGAGAGGACAGTGCCAGAGCCAACAGAATCACTCCAATGGAAACCTCATGGTCAACTGAAAAACTTACAAACCGGGTCAGAAATCAAAGGTAAGGAAGCTTTTCAGTCCTGTGGATTAACTAAAAGGATCAATTTGCTTTTCTGAACCTTTGCCATTTCTTTCAGCCCCTTTCTGCCCATAAACCCCTCCTTTACTCAGCACGGGGACATTTCTATTTTTGCAGAGGGATTGCTGTCTGATGCATGAATCACCCACAGTGTTCAAGCCAATTAAGATAACTGAACTCAATGTATCGACAGCTTTATTTTGACATTGCACATATGTCAAAATGAGAACAGATTAGAGATGGAATACATTTAAAAATCTCAGGTTCTTGGGACTATTAAGGAGAAAGGAAACCTATAGTGAAAGACCCTGGACCTTCATGCTTACTCTTCCTACAATTTATCTTTTAAGAGCTTACTTGTTGATGGCAAGTAGTATAGCAGATATCCAATAGTTCCAAACAAAGAAGATGCAAAAGAAAACCAATCTAGTAATTCATGTGCTTCTATTAAAAAAGGTTCATAACCTTGTTAAGGTTTTGTGAACACAGATTTGTACATGCTGATCTAAGGTTTCTAGTGAATGGTGACTATAAGAAGCAGCAAGATTTTCTTTAACAAGATCAGTGAGAATGTCATCTACATAGAGTGAATGCAGTGGTTAGCACGATGAACTCAACATTTCTAAGGATATGCTGGAAGTCACTCAACTGTGACTTCAGCATCCCAGTCTACAGAATTTTGAAGCAGTTTTGAATGCCCGAAGACTGTTTGTTTTTCCTTATTTTGTTCTATCGGCTTCCTGTGATTTGCTTCCTCTTATCCCTGCTTGGTCTCTCCAGTGGGGTCTGGTGGAGGAGTGAAGTCTGAGTAGTTGTCTCTCAGGTGTCATGCTAACATGCTGCTCTGTGCTGTAGCTGTGTGTCACTCCACGCCTATTTTTTTTCCAAAATTTTTTATTAGATACTTTCTTAATTTACATTTCAAATGCTATCCCCAAAGTTCCCTCTACCCTGCCCTGCTCCCCTGCCCACCCACTCCCACTTCTTGGCCCTGGCGTTCCCCTGTATTGGGGCATATAAAGTTTGCAATACCAAGGGGCCTCTCTTCCCAATGATGGCCAACTAGGCCATCTTCTGCTACATATGCAGCTAGAGACACGAGCTCTGGGGGTTCTGGTTAGTTCATATTGTTGTTCCTCTTATAGGGTTGCAGACCCCTTCAGCTCCTATGGTACTTTCTCTAGCTTCTCCATTGGGAGCCCTGTTTTCCATCCTATAGTTGACTGTGAGCATCCACTTCTGTATTTGCCAGGCACATAGCATAGCCTCATACGAGACAGCTATATCAGGGTCTTGTCAGCAAAATCTTGCTGTCCTATGCAATAGTGTCTGAGTTTGGTGACTGATTATGGGATGGATCCCCAGGTGGGGTAGTCTCTGGATAGTCCATCCTTTCATCTTAGCTCCAAACTTTGTCTCTGTAACTCCTTTCATGGGTATTTTGTTTCCTATTCAAAGGAGGAATGAAGTATCCACACGCTGGTCTTCCTTCTTGATTTTCTTGTGTATTGCAAATTGTATCTTGGGACTCCACGCCTCTTAATGTGATTGTCAATTGCCTTTCTTATCTTTTTTTCTTGCTCAACTCCTTACATTTATGAGGTTTGGGGAGTAAATCTTCCTGTACTCTAGTGTTTTGATAAAGAAGATCAGATGTTTTGATTACACTAAACAGCTTGAAAATATAATTGTATTTAAAAGTTGATTTTACCTATAGGAGGAACAACAATATGAACTAACTAGTACCCCAAGAGCTTAGGTCTCTAGCTGCATATGTAGCAGAGGATGGCCTAGTCGGCCATCATTGGGAGGAGAGGCCCTTGGTCTTGCGAAGATCATATGCCCCAGTATAGGGGAATGCCATGGTCAGGAAGCAGGAGTGGGTGGGTTGGGGAGCAGGGCAGGGGAAGGGTATAGGGGACTTTTCAGATAGCATTTTAAATGTAACTGAAGAAAATATCTAATAAAAATTGTTTTTGAAAAAAATAAAAGTTGATTTTAAAATAAACATGCAAATTTCACAAATATTGGTTATTATATATTTTTGTGATCAACATCCTGGTATACATATAAAATAGAGTAAGAGATACCTCTGCCTTCATATTCTTTAAAAACAATAAAAAACTCCAAATTATTTGTTTATTGAATTTTTGTTAGTATGAAGTTTTTTTCCTTGCTATGCTTAGATATTTTATGTGATTTTATGCTAAAAACATAAATTTCAATGAATTTTTTTGTAAAAAAATTTTATTAGATATTTTCTTAATTTACATTTCAAATGCTATCCCCAAAGCCCCCTATACCCTCCCCCCACCCTGATCCCAAACCCACCCACTCCTGCTTCCTGGCCCTGGCATTCCCCTGTACTGGGGCATATGATCTTCGCAATACTAATGGCTTCTCCTCCCATTTATGGCCAACTAAGCCATCCTCTGCTACATATGTAACTAAAGACAAAAAAATTAAAAGCATTATATAAAAATGTAATGATATAATTCATAGTCACATAGATATCTGAAATATCCTTTGAAATAGAGAAACTATGTGAGCCAAGGAATCTTCAATATTATTTCTTCCTTATGTAATGCAGAGGACTGAGGGCTTGGGGTCCCTCTGATTGGAGATGACTAATGACACTACCAAAAATGTGCTTTTGCCTTTATTTTGTTAAAAGATGTGGCTTGTACTGCACAGATAATATGGGCATAGTTAAGTTTCTACTAAATTCACAATTCTATTATCCTTTTCTACTTTTTGTAAATAAAAAAGTATTGAATTTGTTGCTGTTTGTAATATACTTTCATTTCATTTATTGAACTTTGTGAGTTTCTTTTGGTTGAGGTATCATTCTTTTTCTAAACTGCACTTATAAAGTGCTACTTTTGATAGACTATTCTAGGAAACAGGAAGATTTGCTGTGTTGTTTGATGTGTTGTGAGTGATGCATGAGCTCAGGGACAAAGGCACATGAAGGGGAGAGATAAGGACCCTGCGGAACTGCAGAGCTGGTGTGCTGGCCCATGTAGTAGCTCTGCGGTATCTGAGCTCAACACCGTTTGTCCAGCCAGAGAGCCCTGAGCTATTTTAAGATGCACTAGAGTAAACTTTTACTAAAATCATGTTTGGCAACATTTCCTAGCATCTGGGTTTCATCTCAGTAGCATGTTTAGTGTTGTTGTAGATAGGTGCTATCCTTCTTCAATTAGGAGAATGGAATTTGTCATTCCCAATGACAAAGGAAAAGAGTAATGTGTGTGTGTGTGTGTGTGTGTGTGTGTGTGTGTGTGTGTTTGTGTATCTGTGTGTGTTTCTCTCCTGAGTCTATAAATCTATTTGAATCTAGTTAGGGCCTATACACAAAGAAGTTGTGATTTTTATTTGGCTTTTGAGCTAGTGTTTACTTTCCTAGTTTTTAGCAAAGAATAATGTATGTATTTTTAGGTAGAACATCTAAATGATGGATTCTTTTCTTTCCCTAAATTTGCCAACTATAGAATATGTTTATAATAATGTTCGCATGTTAAAAACAAACAAAAAGACAAAACAAAACAAAACAAACCTTTGCTTCCATTTTCAGAAGCATCATGTTGGTGAAAAGTTCTGTTTCTTTCTTGGGCTAGATGACACAGTTCTAAGGCCTTAGTATTGCCTTTACTTCTCATGTTCCTGTTCAGTCAAGTTTTACTATTTTTGAAATACACAAATTACATATTCATAAATTTGTTACACCATTGATTATTTATTTCTATTGTCTACAGTCAATAAAAACAAGATATGCCCCAGGCAGGAGTCTTGTACACCTTTAATCCCAGTACTTGGGAGGCAGAGGCAGGCAGATTTATTAGTTCAAGGCCAGCTTGGTCTACAGAGTGAGTTCCAGGACAGCCAGGGCTACACAGAGAAACCCTGTCTCAAAAAACCAAAAAAAAAAAAAAAGCAACCCCCCCAAAAAACCCCCCAAACAAACCAACCAACCAAAACCAAAGGAAAAACAAAACAATACAAAAACAAACAAACAAAACCAAACAAACAAACAAACAACCAAACCAAGATATTTTATTGAAAATCTCAGAGAAACAGCATAGTAGCAGTATCTTTTTCTGTTTTATCAGTATGTACATTTTGACAAATATTTTCATCAATAATACGTAGGTTTTCTAAATTTCATAAAATTGTGTTTGCTACCACTATAAATAACTATCACATAGTAGTATCATGATTAGTTATGATTTTATCTAACAAATTCTTACTGTTTGCAAGTTCTTGAGGGAAAAATATATTATCGATAGGATATAGAAGAGGGAATACTGTCATAGAAAGTGTCTCCTTTTCCATTATTTTAAAAATATAGAGTGGACTATCCTCTATTTTTTCATTTCAAAATTTCTTCTTTATGAATGAATGAATTAATTTACTTTATATCCCCATTGCAGCTACTTCTCTCCCCTCTTCTCCCAGCCCCTCTCTCTTCCCTCTTCTCCTGCATCCTCTCATTCTCTCTCTTCAGAAAATATGAGGCCTCCCAGGGATATCAACCCAGCTTGGCATATCAAGTTGCAGTAGGACTAGGCACATCTCCATTTGTGACTGGGTAGGACAGCCCAGTCATGGGAAATGGGTCCAAAGACAGGCAACAAAGTCAGAGACAGGCCTGACTTCTGCTCCTGCTGTTAGGAGTCCCACATGAAGACCAAGCTGCACACTGTGACATATGTGCAGAGGGCCTAGGTCCATCCTATGCATCCTTTCTGGTTAGTGATTCCGTCTCTGAGCTCCCGTGGGCCCAGGTTAGTTCATTCTGTAGGTTGATTCTGAGCTCCTTCATTCCTTCTAACCCCTCTTCAATAGGATTCCCCATCTCTGCCTGATGTTTGGCTGTAGGTCTCTGCACCTATTTCCATCAGTTTCTTGGTGTAGTCTCTCATATGACAGGTATGCTAGGTGCCTGTCTGCAAGTATAGGAGAGAATATGTTTAGCAGTGTCAAGGGTGGGCTTCCTCTTATGGCATGGGTCTCAAGCTGGGCCAGTCATTCATTGTTTGGCCAAATTCCCTCAATTTCTGCTCCACTTTATCCTTGCATATCTTATAGACAGGACAAATTGTGAGTCAATAGCATCTCCTTTGAAAGAAAACATCTTTATTCCCCTAGAATATTGGCAGCTTTAAGGGCCAGTCTAACCCGTGGGCTGTTAATAAGTGTGTTCTTTCATTTTGTTGGGTGTAGGTTATTGACATCATAATTGCAGGTGTAGGATAGCACCAGAAGGGCAGTAAGTAAAGACACCTTAGATAGGTCTGGCCACTACAGTATTTGCAGTGCACACCTGTGGTCCCAAGAGTTGCTCTAGCAGAGGATTGCCTTCTTAGGATCTTTCGTGTTTCACCCCATACAAAGCTTTTTATCATACCGATTTTTGTCTATTGTCTTTCTGGTTTAAATTACATTGATTTCTGGTTTTGAACTTATTTTCTTCTGAGTGCTTGCTTCAAATGTTGTGGAAGTTAGTTTTAATTGGCACCAATATCTAGACTTACTTAGGAGAAAATTCTGTGGGCACACCTGTGAGGTATTATCTACATTAGGTTAATTGAGATGGAAGACTCATCCTAACTATGACTGGAACTATTTGATGGTATGGGATTCTGGACTGAATAACAAGGAGACATTGAGTTGAGTATGTTCCTCATTGCTCTCTGATTCCTGTCATGAGTTTGAATGCAGTTGGACCAGCTACTTGAGGCTCTTGCTACCATGGCATTTCTGTCATGATGGACTGTGCTGTTGAACTGTGAGCCAAGATAAACCCTTCCTTCCTTAAATTGACTTTGCAGAGTATTTTATTACAGGAATAGAAAAAAGTAATGCAGGTATATTTTCTTGTTTCTAGTACTCACTTATTGCCATACAGTGTTCTCTCTCTCTCTCTCTCTCTCTCTCTCTGATGTTTATACACCCATTGATATCTTCATTCAGTTCAATTCACATTTTATTTGGTAGAAGTTTAATTGTAGTGATGCCAAAAATGATGGTGTTTTGAGTTTCCACATCTACTATAAAATGTGTTTTTACTTTAAACTGCAATTTTGTAACAGTCATTGGTGTACAAATTCTAATTACTTGTCATAGTTACTTTTCTATTGCTGTGAAGAGACATCATGACCAAAGCAACTTATAAAAGAAAGTATTCATTGGAGGCTTGCTGACACTTATAGCGGATTAGCCCATGGTCATGATGGTAAGGAGCACAGCAGCAGGCAAGACATGGTGCTGGAGCAGTAGCAGAGCGTTTACTTCTCAATCTTCAAGTTGGAAGCATAGAGGGAGAGAATGGGCCTGCAAAGTTACACACTCTCTCCAGTAAGGTACCACTTCTTCCAGCAAGGCCACACCACCCTCACCTTACCAAACCATTCTACCAACTGGGGACCAAGAATTCAAGTATATGAGCTGTTCTCATTCAAACCACGACGTTACCTTACTCAAAAGTTTTGAGTTTTTTCATCCAAATAGAAACTACCTCTAAAGTTATGGCTTTACTTGATGCATAGTTTCATTGTTTCTAATCTTCCCTATTTCATTAATATAAAAATTACTCAAGAAATTATTCAAAAACTGACAGTTTCTTAGTAAATTACTCATTTTATCTAAAATTTTAGAGTTGTTGATATATACTGTTTCAGTAAATGCATTAGAGAAACTTCAGAGCACGAACCAAAATGTGTCTACAGCTCATTAAGGATTGAAACCACAGGCCTCCTTTTGTATTAGTTTGACGAAATGAGCCTAAGTTTGAATTCTTTATTTCCCTCTGTGTGTCTTCTGTCTGTCCAAAGTCTGTGTTCACTAATAAATACATGGATTGTTTGTTGTGTGCATCTGATCTGTCTGTCCATGTGCCTGTGTTTGTTCTGTGTCTGTCACCTGTCTGGGTCTCTGTCCTGTACCTATCCCCTAATAAAGGACTTTTCTTTGTGTTTGTTGAACAGTAAAGAAAACATGGCATGGGAAAGAAATTAGGGATTCTTGACAGAAATCTTTAATAGAATTTTGCAAGTAAAGAAATGACCTGACCCAGAATAGCACAACCCTCTCACAGATGTTATCAACCTATATCTACTTCCAACATTTATGGTGGATATTTGTTTTGTTTACTTATAACTTGTTGACTGCTATTAGCAAATGATTACCATAACATACATAAACATGCATACATACATGTATTCTGAGTCGGGGGTATGCCTGGATTTCAGTTGTAGTTCCTTCTACTGAATATAGTCTTCTAGTATTGTTTGGAGAGCTGGTTTACACAGGAAGTAGCTAGCCAAAAAATATGCCATTCATAGGTAAAATAGAGTCCTCAAAAAATCCTTTATATGCCGGAATATAGCTCCTTATTTGCTGCAATGTGGGGGTGTACTAAACAGTGGGTTCAGTGTGGAGAGGGAAAAAAATGAAAGGAAGTAGGTGGAGCTAAGTAATCAACCACATGGAAAATATTGTTTCAATAACAGGTGTATATAGGCTTTTGACGGGGTTTATAGTACTAGACTTAAATTTCCTCCTACTGATCAGATGTCAAATTCAATATAAAATGGTTGGTTTCCTCCATAGCAGACTTGCCACTGTGGTACAGTGGCTACATCTTGCATAGCTGGTGGTAGTGTAGCATACAAGGTCTTGAACTGAGTACTGTGAGTGGCCATTTGCCTTCAGCAGACAATTTAGCTCCTTGTAGCACTGTGAAAGCTAGTCAGAAGGGAGGAAGCTTTCCACTCAGTTCCAGGTAGATTCTCTGTGTCCTGCAAACAGCTCAAGGTATCTTCAGCAGAAGGGTTTTACCATCTGGTGGGCAAATCACAATAGTGTCAATTGCCTGTATTATTTTAAAGGGCTTGAATCTCCTGGACTACCAACTTGTAGAGGGGAACACACCTGTGGCTCTGAACTTGTATTCAATAACCTATGTTTTTTGGTAGCATCTTTGTGTCCACACAGAGTTCCTCATTCAGATTCTTACTTTAAATTAGTTTAGCAAGTATCAGCTTTCATTATGTAGTCAGATAGTTTTGGTTAATCATCCCTCTACGTCCTCTTCTCTGCCTTCTTACCCATTACTTCTCTTAAACCTTCCGCTCCTCCTGCTTTTGTAACAGATGTACTTGGATACCTACCACATTTCATTAATAAATATGTAAGTAAGTAAATAAATAATACATTAACCAAAGGAGGTCATTTGTTCTTCTCTCAAGACCCCTTTATAGTTTTACCACATTTCCATATTGATTTTTATTGTTGTTGATATGTTAAGTATCAGAAAATTTTCTTAAAGTCTAAATACATTTTTCTAGATTTTGCATTTATAGTGGAAACAAATAACTGTAGAAATTATCCACATAATAGTTATTTGTGACTTTGTTAATAGTTAATGTTTTATGCCTTGGGAAAATATTTGTGACTTTGAAATGTTAAATGAAGTTAAATGATGATTTGATCATGATAGTTTACAGTCTTTCCCTGTGGTGATTCTCCTGGTAATGTTTATTTGAGTCATAGAGCATTTCTGTCATTTTACTGCTTTTTGAATAACAGACTGATTTCAGAAAACTTCTACTTATACATGATAATGAATAAAAGATCTTCTATGTAATGCTACAAGTAGCTAGACCTTTTAAAATTTTTGTCAGTTCGTCATTAGAATTACACATTTACTTTGGAACATATTTAAAATTATTTAATGTTTAATATTTATAAATGTGTTTTTTAAATGTAAAAACCAGTTTTGTTGCATTTTAATACATAATGG
The DNA here is from genome assembly GCA_902729485.2 of Mus minutoides. Lineage (NCBI taxonomy): Eukaryota > Metazoa > Chordata > Mammalia > Rodentia > Muridae > Mus > Mus minutoides. The sequence goes on along the minus strand of LR749629.1, from coordinate 1,646,797 downwards.
GGTATCTTTAAGGTCCAATGTCCATAATGATTCTTACAAGTCTCTATTAAAACACCCCTAGGTGAGAAAGCTTCCATGGCACTGTCTGTCAGAGAAAGGCACAACTGTGTCCAGGGCTTAGACATCAGTGCTGCAGCAAGGCAGGAACCCTGATCTGGGGAGTAAGTGAAGTTGTCATTTGGCCACAGTCATCTTGTCCTTCAGGGTCTATAGTTTTCCTCTGGTTCCACATGAATATGGATTGAACTTGCGCTGTGTGGCAATGACTGCAGAAGATTTGCCAGAGGGGCTTTTGGCTTCCTTTGGTGGTGGTCCTGGCAGGGTACACTCTAAAGGAACAGACCTTGGAGGAACTTATCTGAAGTAGCGAAAAGGTTGGAAGCAGACTTGTGGTTGATCAGTCCTTGCAGTTACCCTTTCCTGATCATTAGGTAATCCACGAGCAGGCCTGGTCATCTGTGTAAAAATGATTCCCCTCATTCAACAGGAAAAGAAGATGCTAAATGCCTGAGAACACAGAGTAACTTCCAGATGCTCCAGGCCAGGAAGTTACCTCCAAGCTAAGCTTACCTCATAGAAATTCCAGTGCTTTGTTCAGTGAAAAAGTCCTCAGTTCCTAGTTATTAGCACCAGGGCATCCTCTAGACTTATTGGGCAATATATTTTGATGGATTCATGAAGCATGATTACAGTGCAAGAGGAATGTTTTACATTAGACTGATCCATAGGATACACAGTGAGGAAACCATCAGTTTTGACATCCTCTGGTTTTGTTCATAGATGATCATGCAGTCTGAAGAGTGTCTCCATCCTCCTCTCCTCTCCTCTCCTCTCCTCTCCTCTCCTCTCCTCTCCTCTCCTTCCTTCCTTCCTTCCTTCCTTCCTTCCTTCCTTCCTTCCTTCCTTGTTTTTGGAGATGGGGTTTCTCTGTATAGCCCTGGATGTCCTAGAACTCACTCTGTAGCCCAGGCTGGCCTTCAACTCAGAAATTTGCTAAATGCTGGGTTAAAGGTGTGAGCCACCACTGCCCGGCTTCCATTTTACTTTCTAAAGCACTCAATAAAAGAGCTACTAGCAAACCTGCCCTCTCTGAGAATCATAGACATTGCCAAGGTTTAGCTGAAAGTCCTGGCATTGTTCATAGTTATTATCATTCCCTTTATGAATAATTACTCCCACACTCATAATTCCTGAGTACTTCTTAGTCTACCTTCACCCTGCTCGGGAGATTGAGGACTTGGAAGGGGAGAGGCTTAGTTTACTGCTTCTAGCTACTAAAGATCTTTCCTATTGTCCTAAATAAACAATAAGTGATCAATGAAGACATCTTAAGTCAGTCCATCATTGAGCTCATGGCACGAAGTCAAGGCTGGAAACTGGAGGCAAAACCATGGTGGGGCTGCTTACTGGCTTCTCTGGCTTGCTTTGTGTGTCTTTTATTTTTTTAAGTGGGGGTGGGGCAGAGAGGAGAGAGATGTTTGTTTGTTTGTTTGTTTGTTTATGGAAAGCATTGGGAAAATACTGGCTGGTATGCAGATGTTCCCTTTATATAGCATACTAAATGTGTAAACTTTTTTGTGCAGGTTTTGACTGGATCATCTCGTCAGAGTTATTCACCTCCTGGCTTCCAGGATTTCAGTAAATGGGAATCAGTGCTGAAAATAAAAGAAGGACTTCTGAGGCAGAAGGAAATTGTAATTGATAGGTGAGTCTGCTATTTAATTACTCACCATTTCAGATGATAAAAGTTTAGATTCGTGAAACAATTACATCCACCACTTAAAATTTGAAATTACAAACAAATTAATGTCTCATGTCTGCCCTCTCCAGTCCCATGGCATGCAAGAGCTATCAGAACTGAAGACAGGTTTGTCTGTTTGATTTCTGACATGCTCTACCTTTGTTTTAGTGAAAGTCACGGTTTAGAAGATATTCTTTGTCCTTTCTTCATATAGTACACTGAACTGTCAGAGCTACAAGGTGATGTCTTTATATTTGACTTTAGAGACTGTCAAATTTGGAAAGCCATACTAAAATGATGAGTTCTTTTGACTATTATATATGAGATTTGAGACCACCTAAATATGAAAAGGATATATTTTAAAATTTGCATTGCCTAAAGTAAGAATTATGGGAGTGTTTCTTTTATAACATTGCAAGAACTTTTTAATATTCTACCACCAGAGTTATCAAGAATTCATTTAGTTTTAGTAAAAAGTCTCTTGATTATTCTGAACGAGAAATCATAAAGTTACTGCATTATGTTATCTTTAAAATATAGGGATGTACATCATTTATATCTACTTTTGGAATTATCAAGGGTATTCTATTAAGATACTTTAGAAAACATTTGAGGAGGGTTATTTTCTTCTGTAACCAATGTTAGTCCTTGCTTATTTTTGTGTGAAGCAGTGGGATAAATGAAGGAAGGAAAAGATAGCTGGAAATAGCTGGAGAAGAATGGGTTGAAATAGAGAAGGAAGTTTAACAGAGCATCAGCTGCCTAGATCCTTAGCAAAGAGGGAGGAGGAGAAGCAGCAGCTACTTCCAAAAATTTTCTTTCTAGTTGGATTAGGAATTTAGCCTTCAAGGGTAGATTACTCAGGGCTAGACACACAGCTCAGCTGAGTACTAAAATGCTTGTCTCATAAGCACAGGACTTTGGGTTCAGTACTTAATAACATAAAGAGGGATTAAAGAATGCCAGTATTTGCTAAATGATCAATCAAAAATTTAAGAAGACTGGGAACATATCTCAGTTGATAGAGTACTTGCCTAAAATACATAGTACCCTAGGTTTGCTAATGAGGACCATCTAAAACTGGTTGTAGTTGGAATGCCTGTATTCCTCAGACTCAGAAGGAAGACAAGAGGGCAGGAGGAGCATGATTTCAAGGCTGTCAGTGGCTACATAGCACATTGCAGGCCAGTTTGGCCTACATGGGATATGGGAGAGGGAGAAGAAAGAAGAATAAGAGAGAAAGGAGTGGGGGGATCAGAGAGAGGAGAGAAAGGGAGAGAGGGAGTGAAAGAAGAGGGAGAGGGGAGAGAAGAGAGAAGGAGAGAGAAAATTGAAAATAGTAGACTGCTCAGCAAGGACAAACCAGAAGTGAAATCTAAACCAACAACAGAAATTAAAACACAGAATTTATCAGAAACATGAACTGGGGATGGTGTGCCAAAGCAATATGACTTCTTCAGAAAATGGTAGTTCTTTATTAAACTCGAATATACTGAAATGAGTGAAATGCCAGATGAAGATTTCAAATGATTTCTGGTAAGAATGACCAAAGATAAGAAAGAGGACCTAGAGTCTGAGGACAGTAATTTTTAACAAAATGGCTGGGAAAACTCAATGGTATGGATGAGAACTTGGCAGCATGAATACATATTTAACTAGGAATTGGAGGTTTTGAAAAAAAAGTGTTGGAAATGAAAAACTTAATCAACCAGAAACCATCATTAGGAGGCTTGACCAAGAAGAAGAAGGAGGAAGAGGAGGAGGAGGAGGAGAAGGAGAAAAGGAGAAGGAGAGGAGGGAGGAGTCAGAGTCAGAGTTGGAATCGATGATGTTGTTATAAAAAATGGAAGATGGGGTTGATGAAATACCACATGTAAACATCAGTAAAGAAAAACAAGATAAACATGAACAAATGTTTTAAGAACTCTGGGATATGATGAACAGACCAAACCTAAAAACCCATGGGATAGAATAAGATGATGAGGTAAACACTGAAGTCATACCAGATCTAGTCAATAAGATTATCAGAGAAAATTCCCAAGCCTTAAAACTGAAACACTAGACATTTTGCAACAGCTTAAATTAGCTATCGGAGAGATTGAAGCAGTAATGTTTCACAACAAAGGACCATTGATATTACTACCTTAGCCTAGCACACACAGGGCACCAAACTTAGTGCCTATCACCACATAAACCTGTAGTTGTAGCACTCTGAACATAGGGGCAAGAAGGTAAGAAGTTGAATGACTCATTTGGTGATTTAGCGTGAATCTTCTTTGATGAGGTTAGAGACCTGCAGTGATCTATTGATATAAAGGTAAGTATTAAGAAGACAGATTGATATTATGTCCATTTACCAAGATAATATAAGTAGGTTCTCCCCTGGGGCCTGTGACCTCTGCAGCCATGGGTTCTTCACTTAGGTTACAGTGCCAGGCATGAGTCCTGTCCTCTTCACTTCTCCTTGAGGCTCAGATTATTATGGAAGATGGGGTGGAAAGACTATGACCCAGAAGTGTCTGTAAAACTGGTTTCTTAACATGGTAAGACTGCTGCGCACATGCATTCATAGTGGCATTGTCTGAACAAACCCTGCTCAACATGAAGCCAGTCAAAATTCCAGCATGGATCTGAGAAGAGATCATAAAGCCCCTCCCCTAGCAGAGAACTATTGGCAGTTGATATCTGCAGAAGAAAAAGTCAGTTTTCTTCAGGGATGTTTTTTCCCAGAAGCTTGCTCATCCTGTGGTAGATGGGCCTATACTCATGCACATTTGGGAGACACTAATTAGACTCAGAGTTTTTAAAAAAAAGAATGCATGAAGTAGAGATGGAGCTGTTGTGGGGGTCTAGGAGGAATTAGAGGAAAGAACATGTGGAGGGGGTGGATGTAATCAAAATAGACTGTGTACATGTATGAGAGTCTGAAAGAATAAATAACGAATACACACACACACACACACACACACACACACACACACTCGAAGTTCAAGGTTACCCATGGGCTATGTAGTGAGTGCAGAGCCAACCTGGGATACCTGATGCTGACCCTTATCAATAAGACAAAATAAAACCCTGACAAAATACATTTACAACATCAAGAACAACATCCTTTAGTAGTCAAGAGTAATCATTAGAACATTGCTGGAGGTATTGGTACCTGTTTTTAAATTATTACAGAAACACAGTAAGAAAGCAACATGGTATTGTCACAAAACAGACATGAAGACCAACAATGGACCTAGAAATAACATATACAGCTACAACCACAATGGTATCAAAAACACATATTGGAGAAAGGACAGTCTTGTTAAGAAATGGTGTACTGGCTAGTTCTGTGTCAACTTGACACAGGCTGGAGTTATCACAGAGAAAGGAGCTTCAGTTGAGGAAATGCCTCCATAAGATCCAATTGTAAGGCATTTTCTCAATTAGTGATCAAGGAGGAAAGACCCCTTGTGGGTGGGACCATCTCTGGGCTGGTAGTCTTGGGTTCTATAAGAGAGCAGGCTGAGCAAGCCAGAGGAAGCAAGCCAGTAAAGAACATCCCTCCATGGCTTCTGCATCAGCTCCTACTTCCTGACCTGCTTGAGTTCCAGTCCTGACTTCCTTGGTGATGAACAGCTGTATAGAAGTGTAAGCCGAATAAACCCTTTACGCCCCAACTTGCTTCTTGGTCATTATGTTTGTGCAGGAATAGAAACCCTGACTAAGATAATGGTATTGGGAAAACTGGATTGTTACATGTAGATCCCTCTCTGTAAAACTAACCATTCAAAATAGATTCAATACCTTAGTGCAAACCTTAATGTTTGCAACTGCTAGAGGAAGACATAGGGTATAAGCATGAGCAAGGATTTGCTCGGAATAACAGGGAATAATATGAAGAATTGACTGTGGGAACCTTTGTAAGAAAACTGTGAACTTACTGTGAACTATAAATGGGGCAGAGTACAGATGTTCTTCCCACAAGGTGTCTTAAAAAGAATTGCATGAACCGTGTGTCTTAGTTTGGGTTTCTATAGCTGTGACAAAACACCATGACCACAGCAACTTGGGGAGGAAAGGGTTTATTTAGTTTACATTTCCACAGCACTGTTCATCTTCATCATCAAAGGAAGTCAGGACAGGAATTCAAACAGGGCAGGAACCTGGAGGCAAGAGATGATGAAGAGGTCTGCTTACTAGCTTGCTCATCATGGCTTGCTCTGTCTGCTTTCTTTTAGAGCCAGACCACCAGCCCAAGGATGGCACCACCCATAATGGAGCTTGGCCCTCCTCCATCAATCACCAATTAAGAAAATGGCCTACAAGCTTGCCTACAACCTGTTCTTTCTTAGGCATTTTTTTTTTTCAATTGAGGTTCCCTCCTCCCAAGTGTCTTTAGCTTGTGTCAAGTTGATATAAAACTATCTAGCACATTGTGAGAAGTGGAAGTACTTGAAAGCAAGGACATGAAGGGATACCCTAGCATGTTCACATTATCTTTATGGGAAATCCAAAGTAGGAGTATTCTTGTCTCTTTGACATGACCAAAGATAACTCTCGTAATATATTACGATCCTCTGTCTCTTCATCTTGAATGCTACAAGAGCTACCACGCCTGATTGACATGCCTGGGTTCTGGGGATTTGAATTTGCTCTTCTTGCTTGAGTGACAAACACTTAATATACTGAGCCATCTCTCCAACCCTGCGGTTTTCTTCCTTTTTCTTTTTCATATAGAAAAAGTGTTTCATTAACTAATTTTTCCTCAGTGGTTGAGATGAGGCAAAGCTTATATATGTGTAAAAGTATCAGCATACTAAAAGTTTTCTTCACTGTTTCTTAGAAAAGTTTATTCTTCATAATGTAATTTCACTTCATGTTTTTCAGGCAGAAGCAACAAATTAACCACCTACATGAAAGGATAAGGGATAATGAACTACGGGCCCAGCATGCTATGCTAGGACATTATGTAAATTGTGAAGACTCTTACCTGAGTAATTTACAGGTAAGGCTTAGAACTCTTTCTAGTGGATTAGTAAATCTGCACTTGTAGTATATTTTACTTATAACTTTAGAGTGCCTTACATCAGTGTTCTGAAATAACGGTGAGTTTGCAGAGTTCATGTTTCATGGCTCGTGCCCGGTTGCTGTCTTCCCTCTGTTCTTTCACAGCCTTCCCACAAGCACGCAGAATGCACTCTCATCAGCACAGGGACATCCTTCCAGGGTTGATGCCTATCACAAACAGAGAAAAATGCATTGTAGCTCTGTTCGTTTACAAAAGTCCTTAAGAATACACATATTGTTTTGTTCTCTACATTTACATTTATTTTTTTTATAGAAACCATAATGTATTCAACCATCTCATGGAAATTAAGGTTGTTTTGCTGTTTGAGTGTATTATAAATGATGTCACAATGAATAACCTTTTATAAACATTGTTTTTCTCACATCTTTGCAAATTAAAGTTCTGAGAAATGAGGTTTCTGATATATATATATATATATATATATATATATATATATATATATATATATAATATATATATATATGATATATATGTTATATATGTTATATATGTTATATGTTATATTATATATGCATATTTGCATGTTTAAATTTATATTTAAATATGGCTTATTTTTCTTAACACAGTGATCTCCATTTCATCCATTTTCCTGCAAATAACAGTTTTATTTTTCTTTACAGAGGAACAGAACCATCCAGTATGCATACATTTCCATTTTTTATGTATTACTGATAGGAATTTAGGTTTGTTACATATTTTGACTATGGCAAATAGTGTAGCCATAAGCACGGGTCCAGAAGTGTCTGGTGTGTGTAGGTTCCTCCTGCTGGGCCCTTTGTCAGCTCTGCAGTTAGGTTTCTGAAGAACCTCCAAACTGGCCTCATAGCAGCTGCACATGTTTAGAGTTTTTTTTTGTTTGTTTGTTTGTTTGTTTTTAATCATGAATAACCTTTTATTTTTTTATTTTTCTTTTTAATTATTTTTATTAGATATTTTATTAATTTACATTTTAAATGCTATCCTGAAAGTCCCTTGTACCCTCCTCCCTGCCCTGCTCCCCTACCCACCCACTCCCACTTCTTGGTCTTGGTGTTCCCCTGTACTGGGGCATATAAAGTTTGCAAGACCAAGGGGACTCCCTTCCCAATGACGGCACTAGGCCATCTTCTGTTACATATGCAACTAGAGACATGAGCTCTGGGGGTACTGGTTAGTTCATATTGTTGTTCCACCTATAGGGTTGCAGACCCCTTCAGCTCCTTGGGTACTTTCTCTAGCTCCTCCATTGGGGGCCCTGTGTTCCATCCTATAGATGACTGTGAGCATCCACTTCTGTATTTACCAGGCACTGGCATAGCCTCACAGGAGACAGCTATATCAGGGTCCTGTCAGCAAAATCTTGCTGGCATATGCAGTAGTGTCTGGGTTTGGTGGCTGATTATGGAATGGACCCCCGGGTGGGAAGTCTCTAGATGGTCTATCCTTTTGTCTTAGCTCCAATCTTTGTCTCTGTAACTCCTTCCATGGATATTTTATTCCCTATTCTAGGGAGGAATGAAGTATCCACATGTTGGTCTTCCTTCTTGAGTTTCATGTGTTTTGCAAATTTTATCTTCAGAATTCTAGGTTTCTGGGCTAATATCCACTTATCAATGAGTGCATATCAAGTGACTCCTTTTGTGATTGGATTACCTCACTCAGGATGATATCCTCCAGATACATCCATTTGCTTAAGAATTTCATAAATTCATTGTTTTTAATATCTGAGTAGTCCTCCATTGTGTAAATGTACCACATTTTCTGTATTCATTCCTCTGTTGAGGGATATCTGGGTTCTTTTCAGCTTCTGGCTATTATAAATAGGGCTGCTTTGAACATAGTGGAGCATGTGTCCTTTTTACCAGATGGAACATCTTCTGGGTATATGCCCAGGAGAGGTATTCCTGGATCCTCTGGTAGTACTATGTCCAATTTTCTGAGATAACGCCAGACTGACTTCAAGAGTGGTTGTACAAGCTTGCAATCCCACCAGCAATGGAGGAGTGTTCCTCTTTCTCCACATCCTCGCCAGCATCTGCTGTCCCCTGAATTTTTGATCCTTAGCCGTTCTGACTGGTGTGAGGTGGAATCTCAGGGTTGTTTTGATTTGCATTTCCCTGATGATTAAGGATGTTGAACATTTTTTCAAGTGCTTTTCAGCCCTTCGGTATTCCTCAGTTGAGAATTCTTTGTTTGGCTTTGTACCCCATTTTTAATGGGGTTATTTGAATTTCTAGAGTTCAGCTTCTTGAGCTCTTTGTATATATTAGATATTAGTCCCCTATCAGATTTAGGATTTTCTGTTTAGCTTCTTACCACTGTGCTTAATGGCCCTTTCTTCCCAGCCTTGCTCGCTTTTATAGAAAATGATAGTCATTCTGACTGGCATGACAGAGAATTTCATTTTATGCATTTCCCCCATTACTAAGGTGCTGATAATTTCTTTAAGTATTAGCCATTGTATTTTTTCTTTTGAAAATTTATCATTCGCTCGTTTATTGCTTAGATAATTTGGTGGGATTTTCTTGTTTGTTTTGACATTTTAAAAATTCCTTTTAGATTCTTTGTGTTAACCCACTGTCAGATGTAAAGTTCCTGAAGACTTTCTCCCATTCTATTGACTGTCTCTTTGCTGCTGAAATTAATTTCATAAGTCCCATTTGTCAATTCCTACAACTGTTTCCTGATTTATAGGAATCCTTTCTGGAATCTCTTGCTTGTGCCTATATCTTTGGGTATTTTTCTTTTAATATTAATTATGTGTGCATATATGTGTATGTTTCTGTGACTATGTGCCATTATGTGTGTTGAGAGATGACAAATTGTAGGAACTGGTTTTCTTATAGTGCGGTACAGGGAATCAAACTCAGGTCTTCAGGTTTGACAGCAAGCATTCTTTCCTTTTTTCCCTCTCACCAGCCCAATCTTTATGTGTTTTGGCATGTTTTTCTTTAACAGTTTCAGAGTTTCAGGTCTGACATTAAGGTCTTGAATCTATATTTTAATTCATTCATGTTTAAAGTGAGAATTATGTACCTTATGTCACTTTTCTGTAAGTGAATAGCCAGCTTGTTTAGTACCATTTTGTTGAAGAGTCTCTTTTCTCCAAAGTGTTTTTCTCACCCTTGTCAAAAATTGGGTGGCTGTAGTATGTGACTTTATCTCTGGTTCCATCATTTTATCTTGTACATAAGCCTTTGTGCCATCATCATGGTAATTTTATTACTGTGGATCTGTAGTCCTTCAGTGTTGTTCTTCTTAGAATTGCTTTTACTATTTAGGATTTTTGGTGCTTTCATATTTCACATTTTCTAGTCTGTGATGAATTGTAGGGTTTAATTGCACTGTTAGTAATTTAACCATCTCCATAGTTTTAATTCTGCCAAGTCTGTTACCATGCTGTTAGGGGGTGGCAGTGGGGGGGGGGGTGTCTATCAGCGTGTTAGTCTCTTTTCTTCCATGTTTGAAAGTGTTAATTGTGATGCCTTTCACCTCCTTGTTTAAGTTTAATACTGGGCATTTTTGTTCGGTTTGATTTTTTTTTTTTGGAGTTATAAATGGAGCTATTATAAATTTTATAAATGGGATTTTATTTTTTCTGATTTCTTTTGTGGCATGTTCATTATTTGGGATATAGAAAAACTACTTAAAAACTATTTTGTTGACAATGTTTTTTTATCAGCTTTGAGTTTTCTTGTAGATTTGTTGGGGTCTTGTAAGTATGGAGTCATGTCATGTGTAAACAGGGGGTAGTGTGACTTCTTGAAACTATTTGTATATTTTTTTCTGCTCTTATTGCTAAGACTCCAAGATTTTTGTTGATTCAGAATGGATCATTCCTGATTTTAATGGAAATGATTTCCCAGTTAGTATTGGTTCTAGGTTTGTTGTATGTAGCCTTTATTATGTTGAGATGAGTTCTGTTCTAATTTCTTTGGGGATTTTTATCATGAAGGGGATAAATGCTTTTCTGTCCTTCAGTCTATTAATGTGTATTTTATATCTGTTGTTTTGTATATGTTCATTTATCCTTGTATTCTCTGGAAGGAAACAACTTGGTGATGGCATGTTATCTTTTTCCTATATCCTTGAATTAGTTTCTAAGTGCTTTTTTTTTTTTGATAACTTTCAGATATAGGTTCATAGAGGTTAGTGGCACATGGGTTGATGTTATGTTCTCATGTGACTTTGTGTCAGGCATGCTGGCTTTGTAGAAGTGGCTTGGTGGTGTTGCTTTCATTCTGTTCTGAGAACTAGCTTTCAGAGTATTAGCGTTAGCTTTTCTTTAAAGGGTTGGTAGACTTCAGGGATGGTCTTGTCTGGTTCTGGGCTTTCCTTTTGTGGGGAACCGTTAATACTGCAGGCTAGATTTTTCTCATGGATATGTTTATATCTTTTAGTTTTAATTTTGAATTATGTGTTTGGGAGTTCATTTCTGGTAGATTTTCTTTGTCTATGGATTATCAGTTTCAAAGTATTTCCCAATGATCATCTGGATCTCAGTGGAATCTGGTAGCAGCGTCCTTTACTCTCCAGTTTTATTCATTTGGTTCTTCTTGGTTATGAAGGCCATCTCGCCTTAAGATGAGGTTTTAACTGCTGTCATTTTGTTGGCTCTTTTTCGGGGTAATTAGATATGCTTTATTTTTTTTTATATAATTATTTTCTCTCTGCCATTGGCATTAGAGGTTTTCTGTGTTGGAAATAATGGATTTGTTCCTACTTCGTCTTTACCCATTTATTCTTCAAATGACATTTAACCTTCCCCATGTTCCTGTAGTTGAGACGGTTTTGTTTTCCAGGCATGCACCATCATGCCCAGCAGGTTGAGCTTGCCCATGCTCCTCTTTACTCTGATTTATGCTGCTGCTGGGCTTTACTGGGCTGGCAGTGCCATCTTCAGTAGTTTTTCTTCTTTTCATACTAGCTTTTGCTCACCAGTTTTAAGCTTTGGAATGTCTGAGGTAGACCAGTTCTCCCACTCTCAAAAACCCTATTTATAAACTCTGGGGTAGCTAATGACACATGTGGAAGGTGTCTCCCAAATGCATTGGAAGTCAGGCAGCCCTGACTGTATACTTTCATAACCTACTCAGCATTAAATATTGCTTGCCACAAGGATTTGGCTATGGATGCCATTATAATCTTTTATACTTCAGTTTTTTGGTCTATGCCACTGAACTTTATGATTATGGATATTTCTAGAGGTTGATGCACCCACCTCAGATTCAGTACTGTAGACCTCAAGGTTCCAAGGTGCTGAGGTCACTGACTTGGTGTTAAGAATAGGGCTCCATTGCTCTATACCTGTTACTGCCTGACTCCTATGCCGCTTCCACTTTCAGACTTGGCCATGCTGGGCCTTTCTTCTTCATTGTTAACATAGCTGCCTCTTAGCTTGGAGCTCTCATATTGGCTTCTGTCTCCCTGAATTACAACTGTATGTTTTTAGTTCACAAATCCCCAGAGTAGCTCATTTTAAATAACATTTACTCTGTCAAAATGGCACCTGGACACCCCTCCAAGCCACATATAATGACAGAATGGAACTTCTCCCCACTGCTGACCCATCCTGAAAAAAAATTCATTCTCACCAAAACCCTCAAGTGGCTGTGCAGTTTGCACGAGGTGTGCACTGACTGTGACTGGGTCCACTCATCTTTTTTCGCATTGGCTGCCTGGCTTACCCTCTGGATGAGGCTTCTCACTCATGTTGCCCTTCTGTTTCCCCCAATTCTTGTCTGTCCTATTATTCAATTTGTGACTTTCCAGCTATACTCTCTTTGGTTTGGAATCATCTTACCCCGACTCTTCTGAACTGTCTCCCATGGAATCAAGCTCTACTTTGCCATCAGTGGATGCTGCATAAACCACAGTCCAATTGACAAAATAATGAACTCTAAAAATATGATAGCCCCAAGATTAAGAACACTTGGTACTCTTGCAGAAGACCAGGTTCAGTTCCAAATACCCACTTGGTAGTTCACAACTGTCTGAAATACAAGTTCCATGGGATCTGACACTCTCTTCTGGCTTCTGTGAGCACTGTATGCATGTGGTGTGCTTACATACATGCAGACAAAACACTCATATATTTAAAAAATACACTGATAATCACTCTAGTAGAAGTTATTTTGTTTTGTAAATCCCTTTTCTTTCATTTCTTTATTTTTTTTACAATGAAGTTTTCTTAATTTTACAGAACATTTTATAAATGAGTTTCACCTTATAGGTGAGCCTGTTTAACATTCAGCATCCGAAGCACAGTGTGAAACCCTTGAGGTCCAAAAATGATAGCTTCAGAATTCATGGCTCTTAAAGTAGAATCTATCTAGTACTTCCTGATATATTTTTTGTTTTCAATTGAAATTAGTTACTCCACTTTCCCCTCTCCCTTTCCCCTCTATCCCCTTAGCAGCCTTATGCAAAGCCTTTCCATATTCTCCACTCTAAAATCAATAATGTCTATTGCATTGACAGTATTTATTATATTATTTATTTATTATATGAATACATATGTATTTGTGTATATATATATATATATGTATATATATATATATATATATATATATATATATATATATATATATATATATATGTGTGTGTGTGTGTGTGTGTGTGTGTGTGTGTGTGTGTGTGTGTGTGTATTTATATATATATAAACCTGGGGAGTCTGTTTAGTTTCAAGGCTTACCACTCTTCATTAGACATCCAATAGGGTGCTCATGTCTGTGAGAGGCTGATTATCCTTCTCCCAGCAGGCAGTAGTTGCCCTGTAGCTCTTGTCTAGGGATGGAAACCCATGCAAACGTTCTCCCATTTCTGTTGCCATTGTTTGGATGTTGTTAATACAGCCATTTCTAGGAGAGATTGTTTCACTGCAGATTTCCTGATATTCTCGTTGTTAAAATTTTTCTGCCTCCTTCTTCTGCAGTGTTCCCTGAGCTACACATGTAGGAACTGTAATGCGAATGTATCCACCAGGGATAAGCTCCACATGATCTGTGTAAAGGACTATGACCAGGGAATAGAATTATGAATAAGCCTAGCTTGCCTGTAAAATCCAGTGGGAAGACAGATATAGGGTTTGTGATGTCTTAAACTTATATGGCCATGTTTTAAAATTATTTCTCTCTCTTTAAGAGGATTTTTTCCTCCTTAAAACTCATTTGCATCTTTTTCTATATACATTTAGTAGCTGCCTATTTTTTTCTCCAAAAGAAAAATACTGTTGATCTTTGTATTGGGACTAAAAAGTGGCAAATGAACATTGTTGGGAGATAACATGGTTTTGGTTGTGGAATTATTTTTGTTATTTTATTCCTAGATGCCAAAATTCATTTTAAGTAGATTTTTTTTCTTCATGTGTTATTTGTAAAAAATTAAGCTAATTAGACATTGAAATCAGAAAATACTAAAAACCAAGTAGCTCTAAGACTTATGCAAGTTACAAACATTAATATAGTGATCTAGCACCGGGCAGTGGTGGCACACGCCTTTAATTCCAGCACTTGGGAGGCAGAGGCAGGCGGATTTCTGAGTTCGAGGCCAGCCTGGTCTACAAAGTTCCAGGACAGCCATGGGCCAGGGCTATACAGAGAAACCCTGTCTGAAACAACCAACCAACCAACCAACCAACCAAACAAACAAAAAACCCCATAGTTATCTAGCTTTCTTTTTAAACTTTGATTCCATGTATATCATAATACTTTATTACTGTGTAATCTACTTTGGTTTCAATTACAAAACAGCAGGTCTCTGTGGGATAATCCTGAGATTGATAGTATAGCTATGTCAATGTATTGTGCTAAATAACTAGTGTAATTTGCTTTGAAAACAGCATTTTTAGTAGAACCATTCAACATTTCATTATAACTTCATCCTGAATAAATGTTGTTCTGGTATTATACAATCATTGCACTAATTATATTAACAAAAGCATGGGTTTGCTTTGCTTTGCCTTATTTTGTTTTTTAAAGGTATGTGAACAGTGTTTGAGGCCAGTAGATGGCTCTCTAAACGAGCATATTAAAGCTTTCTTTTGTGTGTTTCCCTTGTCCTGTGTGATCTAGACTCATGTCCCCAGTTCAGATGATCCGGATTCTCTATCACTTTCCTTTCCTATGTTCTTTGTTGTTGTTGTAGTGTAGTTTCTGTTTTAGAATGTTACTAATTACTTATTTAATGAACTTCTTTACTAATGTATTAAAGGACTCCAAATTTCTTTTGTATGTGAGTTCTGATACTGTTCCATTTCACTGAGTTTATGAAGTTTTCTGGGAGTGGAGGAGCTCTATGGGATCTAGAGTTATGTTCTTTCTTTTATATCCGGCATTAGTCATTTCTGTCACCTTTCATTGTCTTCTCCTGGCCTACCTCAAGAATTACTGATTTGAATTTTCTGTATCTTATTTTTAATTTTCTTGATTTTTTTTCTCTACTTTTCCTTTTTTACTTTGGATTTAACTTTCTCTGTTTTTTTCTAGTTCACTATAATTGGAGACTTAGTTGATTAATTTTACATCTTTCTTATTTATATTCTGTAGTATAAATTTCCTTGAGCACCACTTTATCACACTATTTATTTCACAAATTTTCAGTTATACTTTAGCTGAGACCTTTTATATTTCCCTCTAGAGTTCCTCTTTAAGTCATATATTATTTATTACTGCTTTATTTTTGGAATGTCTCTTTGTGTGTGTGTGTGTGTGTGTGTGTGTGTGTGTGTGTGTGTGTGTGTGTGTGATTTCTAGTGTAACTTACATGTTTTCAGATGGCAGGTATTTTGATAAGTTTTCAGCTTTTAGGATGTGATTTATGAACCAGAATGATGATTTCCTGGTGACTGTTTCAAAGGAACTTGAGGCGTGTGTGGTGCAGGAACGAGTAATTTATGGATGTCAGTCATCTGGCTGTTTGATGTGAGCAAGTGTGTCTTCATTGCCATTCTGCCTTCTGTGGCTTGCCATCCCTGACGAGCCTGAAAGCCTCCAGTGACTATAGTGGATTTATACTGACTATAGTATTTCTTCTTGCCATTCTGTCACCATCCCTCACTCTACCCCAGGTATTTTGGTACACTTTTATGCTGTTAAAGACTGTTTTGAATTATTAGATAAGGGCTTCTCATATAAGACACATTGATGCATTCTGACAATCTTTGGTTGCATTTAAACCAGAGATGTTTATAGTGATTGTGAGTCTGATTGATTTAATAAGCTATCATGTGTGTAAATATTTTCTATTGTGTTATCTGTTTTGGTATAACACAGTTTTTCTCTTCTGTCATTTTAATTAAACATTTTATATAAATATTTTCATCTTATTTCAATAGTTTTTTTTTAATGTTTGCCCTAGACCCTACATACACATTGTAACTGATCTTAAGTCCAGTGTCAATAGCCCTGATAATAAGAGTGTTATATATGTATTTAGTAAATAACGGCAGCTACATTCCCAGGCCTTGCTCTGCACTCTCTTGTTCTTTTGCCTCTTTGTCTAGTTAGCGTTAGTTAGCCTTACTTGATGAAGCCTAGAGGCATCTGAGAGGAAAGTCTTGATTGAGTTGCCTAGCTCAGATTGCTTTGTGGCCATGCCTGTGCAGTGTTGTCTTACTTATTAAAGTAGAATATTGTGGACTGCACCATCCCTAGGCAGATGGTCCCGAACTATGAATGAAATGTAGCTAAGCATGGCCCTTATACTGAGCCAGAGAGACTGCCAGCAAGCCGTTTCCTGCCTCAGTTTCCTGTCTTGGGTTCCTGCCTTGATTTCCCTTAATGATAGATTCTGACCTGGAAGCATTAGACAAACTCTTTCTCAATTTGCTTTTGGTCAGAGTGACTTATCTAGCAACAAAATGAAACTAGGACCCTTCTTGCTTTCCTGTCACCAAAACTAGGCACAAGCCTAAACATAGAGAATATAGAGATTTATAAAACCTAAAAAAAAATCAATTTATTTACCTAAAACTATTTCTGTGTTGTTAATTTTTTAGAAATTGAGATTCAACTCGGTATTGGGGTTTCTATTGTAATGTCCCCAAATATTTTCAGTTTTCCTCTTATTTTTGCTTGTAACCTATCACACTGTGTGCTCTGACTTTGCTTTAACATTTGTTCCAGGATATCCTTTGTTGTTCGTGGCAGATGTCTTAGGGTTTTTACTGCTATGCTAAAACACCATGGCCCAAAGCACTTCAAGAGGAAAGAGTCAGGGCAGGAACTCAAGGCAGGAACCTGGAGACAGGAACTGAAGCAGAAGCCTTGGAGTAAGGCTGCTTGCTTACTTATAGCTCCTGGGTTGCTCAGTTTGCTATCTTCTTTAAAAAAAATGATTTGCATTCTAGTCATTGACCCCTACCCCTGGGTCCCATCTCCTACCAATTTGTGGCTATTAACCAAAAAGTATAGAATACCTAGGATACAACCGACAGACTGTAAGAAGTATAACAAATAGAAAGGCCCAAGTGAAGATGTTTCAATTCCACTTAGAAGGTGGAAGGATGCAGAGGGAGGGAGGGAGGGATCTGGGTGGAAGAGGGGAAGGGATGGGGGAAAGGGGAACAGGATCAGATATGGGGGACAGGAGAGAAGCCCAGAGGGCCAAGAGAGAGTGAATGGTGATAAGCAGCCTGGGGGTAGGGGTGGGGATGGGGATGGTTGGTGGCAGGTAGGGGGACCCTCTAGAGAGTACCAGAGACCCAGGAAGAAAGACACTCTCAGGACTCATTAGAGGTGACCTTAGCCAAAATGCCCAAGTTGGGGAGAAGGAACTCAAAGAGTCAGTTTGCTTTCTTACTTTCTCTCATGACCAACTACCTGCACATGAATGCCAATGCCCACAGTAAGCTAGACCCCTTCAATCAATCATTAATCAAGACAATCCCCGCAGGCTTGTCTATGGTTTTAGGGAGTTATTTTCTCAATTAAGATCCCCTATTCCCAAATATATGTAGGTCTGTGTCAAGTTCACACACACACACACACACACACACACACACAAAACAAACAAAAAATCAACACAGCTGAATTCACCTATTTTTAAAGAAATGTCTCAAAAGCCACTACCCCATTAAAACACAGTTATTATTCATTTTCCAAATGTATCCTTATTTCCCTCTTCCTCAGTACTTTGTACTTGATGTGACCTTTATTTGGCCACCTCATTATATTGTTTTCTGTGCTTTAGTTGTCTAAGGGCTTCTCCTTTAAAATTTGAATTCATAAAGGCTAGTGCCAGAATATACATTGAAATATTCCTGCTCACAACAATTTGAATGAATGCTTATCTTTTAGCAAAACCATAATGCCTTAAGACCTTGTTCAAAGTCACTTCTATATACTACCTTCCCCTAGCTACTGTATCTGCCATCATCTTACTATTTAGTCTTAATTGTGTTTTCTGAACCCTTTTCTGTAACTGTATTAGCTTTAAATCTTGACCTACCAGAATATGCTTTGTAAATATATGTTAAATTAATAGCAGATTCTTTGTTAATTTAATACTCTGTTTGATTCATCTAAGAGAATGCATGTATTTTTTCTGTCCATGCCTTCCAGATTTTTAACCCAAGGAAGATCACCTTTTGCTATAGAAGAGTTTGCATCAACCCTTTTAAAATGGAAGAAACCATATTGGCTTTTTATTTTCATTCTATGATTATGTTTTGAGCTCTTGTATGGTGCCAGGCATGATTTTAGACAAGTATATAATCATTACCCTACCATGGACAAAAATTTTATGTATCTTAGTTATTGAGCCAGTCTATTAATACTTATAGAGTTTAAGTAGTTGAAATGATTACTTATGAAGAAAATATTCATGCATTTTTTGAGACAGAATCTTAACTATGTAACTTGATAGATTTGATCTCTTACCCCTCTTTCTTTTGTTTTCACTGTTGGAATTATGAGAATTTACGACACCCCACTTTTCCTTTGTGTTTAATTACCTCCCTAATAGTTTCACTTCTAGACGATTAAGGTGTGTAATACATTATTTCAGTTTTTAAGTATGCTTTTAAGCCAAATAGTGGCTCCCTTTATTGAATTTTTGCTGTGTGCTAGAAGCTTGCATACTTTTTGTTCAATAAACATTGCAAAATGTCTTTATTATTTGTAATTCATAGATGAATAAACCAAGACTTAGAGATACTGAAGTCTTTTTTTTAATTAGATATTTTCTTAATTTACATTTCAACTGCTATCCCGAAAATCCCCTCCCCCTTCCCCCTCCCTGCTCCCTTGCCCACCCACTCTCACTTCTTGGCCCTGGCATTCCCCTATATTGGGGCATATAAAATTTGCAGTACCAAGGGGCCTCTCTGCCCAATGATGGCTGACTAGGCCATCTTCTGCTACATATGGAGCTAGAGACAGGAGTTCTGGGGGTTCTGATTAGTTCATATTGTTGTTCCTCTTCTAGGGTTGCAGACCCCTTCAGCTCCTTTAATCATGGTCTGCACCCAGGAAGCAGAAAGGCTAGGGTCTAACATGAGCCCAGTCTGTTTTTCAAGCTTAATAGTGTTTATTGCACTGTAACTCCTTTCTACTTTGTTAAACTGAAGACTTATCTACTGTTTTTCTTCCCAATAGCCTCAATATGAGAGCAGTTCAGGCCAGAGTCCATTTACAGAGCAGCCATTGTCCCATCCCCATCAAGAAGAACTTGAGCAAAAGCTAGCATCTACTGAGAAAGAAGTTTTGCAGCTCAATGAGTTTCTCAAACAACGAATAAGCCAATTTAGTGAAGAGAAGAAGAAATTAGAGGAAAAGGTGAGTATTTTGTGAACAATTGTGGTGAATCAATTGCTTTCTTCAAAACCTGTTCCAGGTTTTCTCTCAGGTTACACATTATAATAAAATACTATATGCATCAACTTTCAAGAAACATGTGCTGGTGGCACAGATTTAAGCATCTAGTTGAGGAACAAAGTCTCTATTGTGTCTTTCTAACTAGTCCTGAAACTTTCTAAAAACCAATTGCCCCTACCAACAACTCTTCCCTTTCCTTACTGTAAATTCTTGTTTCTTTGTCTTACTGACTATAAAGTATAGGGAAATGAAGTGAAGCTTAGCTTTTAGAAGGACACTGCCTCAAGTTATTAAGTTGAAGCCCCATATTATGACTTGGTAGATTTTTATGTGATTTATATGTGGTTTTGTATATTTATAAAACATCTGTAATCCACAAATAAGAGAAAATACTCAGTATTTATCTTTATGCATCTGGCTTATTTTACTTAACGGAATATCTCCATTTGTATTCATGTTCCTTCAAATGATATAACCCCAATCCTTATGGTTGAATTAAACTTTATTATACACACACACACACACACACACACACACACCAGCAAGAGAGAGACAGAGATGTCTGTGATGAGTATGCATGTATGTATTAAAACATAGCATTGCCTTCATCCATTCATTTGCTAATGGACACCTAGGATGATTCTTTAGGTCATCTATTATGAATAATGCTGTAATAAATACGGCCTTGTAGGTATTGTGGTGTGTTGACTTAAGAGTTCTTCAGGTATGTGCTCAGAAACAGCATTAGCAGGGTTGTATTATAATTTCATTTTTGGTTTTAGGTGTAATTGCTATACTGATGTTCATAATGTCTGTACTAAGTTACATTTCCTCCCCCTCTCCTTCATCCCTTCAGTGTGTTTCTCCTCTGTTTTCTTTATGAGAGCTGTTCTGAGCAGGTGAGGTCTAAGCTCAATGTGGTTTTCATTACATATCCCTTATGTGCTAAGGCTGGTGAACCTATTGTTTTCATATATTTATTATCCCTTTATACTTC
Source organism: Mus minutoides (assembly GCA_902729485.2). NCBI lineage: Eukaryota > Metazoa > Chordata > Mammalia > Rodentia > Muridae > Mus > Mus minutoides. The sequence continues at coordinate 1,626,188 of LR749629.1, read as the reverse complement.
ATCTTTGAAAATAGCCCATTCATTTCATTCGCCTGTTTATTGACTGGTTGCTTGTTTTCAACTGGTCTTCTGAAAGTGTTTTGTGAATGTAAGATGTACAATTTAAAATCAGTAGAGTCAAAGGAGAACATAAAATTTGAAGTTAAACCTGAACAAACTGGGGTTTACTGGGAATGCCAACTCTTGTGCTATAGTAGGTGTTAACTTTCACAATATGCAGCACTAGAGTGACTTCAGTGGTGAAACATCTTTATATTAGAGTTTTAAGAAAGGAAATGTGGTGCAGACTTACTTATGATGCAATATAAAAATTGTATAATACAATGTACAATATACAAATTGCTTGAAGTATGTAAGTTGGCTCATTTAGCCCCTTATTGGTTTCTAAATATTTGGTTAGTTCTCTTTTGCTTTTTTGCAGGTTTTTAGTAACAAAATAACTGATGCATTTTATTTTCTTAGTTCATAAGCAGTATTTCAATATTGTTTTGAAAGATTATAAATTAGAATCTGTCCTCTAGAGGTGAATATTTGCATTGGTGTCTTAAAAATATTTATAGATTTGTTTCTATGCTTTTTTGGGGTACCTAATAACCTTTTAACATACAGACTTATAATTAAATATTTTTAACATAATTTAAACTCAGTGCAGTTTAAAATGAGCATAATATTTTTAAGTCATAAAGAGATAAATAGTCTCACCTATATTTATATATTTATAAACAACAAAATTACATAATTACTGCCACCTGTCTTAGCATAATTTTAAAAATACTATCATCTATAAAAGCAAATATCCTTCAAATTCTTTATTTCTGATATTTAAAAGTTTTAAGGAAAAAAAAGAATCTTAGAATGGATTAAGGCAGATTTTAATGCAATTGATGATCTTTACTGAAACCTGAGACACATTGATAAATGATAAATTCACTGATACCCAAGAACGAAACATTGATTTTGTAATTTTTAGTAACTCAAAACAACTGAGGATTCATGTTTTTCTTTAGCTGAAAACCAGAGATAGATACATCAGCAGCCTGAAAAAGAAGTGCCAGAAGGAATCTGAGCAAAACAAAGAGAAGCAGAGGAGAATTGAGACCTTGGAAAAGTACCTGGCAGACCTTCCAACTTTAGATGACGTACAGAGTCAGAGTCTACAGGTAGTGTGGGCCAACATGCACCTTTGAAATGCTTGAAAAATGTTTTAGAAATGGAGTTACTTAGAAATTGCAAACTGTCCTAAGATATAAATTGACTCTAAAACTGTTCATAGAAAAATAAATAGATCCCTCTTTTGTTTTTAGTATATGATTACCTTTGTAATAATCCTATGTGGTAACTGTTTTAAGGTTCCATTTTTAAACTTTATATTTATTATGTACATCTGTGATGTGTATGGAGGTCAAATGACAACTTTGTGGAGTTGGTTCTGTTCCAACTTTTCTGGTTCCAGGCATCAGTCTCAGTTGTCTGGCCTGTGTTGCAAAGCACCTTTGTCTGCTGAGCCATCTTTTTGGTCTCTAACATTTTATTTTTAAAAGGTAGTAGTTCCTAAACTAGCTGTTAACTCTACTTCATATCCACATTCACTCTAGTTTTGGTTTTCTCCAGTGTTCTCTGAAATTGAAGGTTTTTCAAGAGTTTTGAATATCTTTATAGATTTTTTTCATTGTTCTTAATCTTACTGTATTTTTAATATATCTGGATATATAGCGTGTGTTCCCTCCTTTGGCTTCTATTTTCTTTTCTTGGTAACTCATTAAAAGTCTCTTCCCTATTCTGGTGAAGACTTTTGAGACATAAATTCAGTCCCATTAGAAGTCCTTCAAAGCCATGGATTTCCACCCTGGGCGCAGACAACATCTGAGGAGCAGAAGCTGTTCTGTTCTGTGAGGTGTGCCTTGTGCACTGCGAGATGTGTGCACTGTGGGATGTCTACTTGTCCTTAGTCCCTCTGGCCTCTGCCTCCTGGAGGATCACACTGCTGCTTCTCTCTCCTAAAGCAAATGACAGTGGACATTTGTCCATTTCTTGTGGGGGTAAAAATCATCCACAGCTGAGAATTATTTATATAGTTTTAGGATGTATATAGACAGATTCTTCATTTTATTTTGATTTTATAAATTATAAAAGTAAAAGAGATTATATAAAAGGAGGCACTTAAGGGCCATAGATTACTTGATCAGGAAGAGGCAGCAGTAAATAAACAAAGCATGTTTTCACAATAGTCAGAAAATGGAAGCAATGAGGTGCCTACAAGTGGATGAACAGATACACAGTAGATAGTAATACATAGAGTAGAGTATTATAGGCTCTTAAAAAGGAGGGACTGCAACACATTTTTCAGCATGAATAAACCTGGAGAACCTTTTATAATAAAATAAGTATAGTAAAATAAGCCAGTGTGAGTAGGCAACATTGGATGATTATATTACATGAGATGCAAAGGCAGTCAACCTTCTGAGACACAGAAAGTAGTGCAGTAGGATGCCATGGAGTGGGGTGAACAGTGATTGGAAAGAAATGTAATGGGTACAGGGATATTTGGTTAGTTCTAGAATTGTCAAAATAACAATCTGGATGGACTTAATACTAAAGAGTTATGCATTCAAATATGTGATGTTATGTTGATAAATTTTATATTTTTTACATTTGACCACACTTTATAAAAATAAAGTTTAAAACTTTATGAACTTTTCTATGTTATAGAAAGTATTTACAGTCTTCTTCCTCATAATCTCATTCTTCTAACATATTCACATAATAGATTACAAACAAAAAAATCTATTTAACTTGGAGAATAAAAGTAATTTTAATGGAAGTATGTTTAGTACTGCATGCACCATACGTAAATGGTAAAATGTTTCCTTAGCTTCAAGTTCTTGAAGAAAAAAACAAGAATTTGCAAGAGACTTTGATAGACACAGAGAAGAAGCTTGAGGAGATTAAGAAGCAATGTCAAGATAAAGACGTGCAGCTGCTGTGTCAGAAGAAGAAGGAAAAGGAGCTGGTGACTTCTGTTCAGAGGTAAGCAGGCAGGCCCTCCCTGTCGTCAGGGTCTTTGTGTTGCCAATATTATCACAAGTATGTTCTACTTAAGTGGTACTGTAATTGTTAGCGTGCTTTCCTTGGAAATGTGCTCCATGATTTCACTGAAACTGATCGGTTCAGTTTTAATTTGGTATTTTGAAGCACTGTACCAGCATCTTGCCAAAAACTTTAGGTGAAAATAGCAAAAGAATGAACAAACAAGGTCATGTCCACAAGGGTGGGCTGAAAACACCGCCCCAAACCTGTGAGCACCCTCATTCCTCTCAGAGAGGGCTAAAGCAGTTACCCAGTGAGGAGCGTTTGTGTCTACCCAAGATGTGCTCAAACTTGGAAAATTTTATTATAAATCTAGAGAACTGTTACATGCATGAGTTTATATTTTTTTTATAACCTTTAAACCTTATTGTTATTAGCCATGAATAGATCTAACTGCCTTGAAGAGTCAAATAACAAAACAGCAAAAAGCTAAGTGCAAGAAATCCAGTCTTCATAAGTGTATTAGTTAGAAGATCAGGATGTTCATGTTAATACTGTTTACTCTTATTTGGTTTTACTATTTTCTCTTAGATTTCAGTACAGTAAACTAATTTCTGTTCTTAATCTCAGTTCCTAAAACTGTCACTTATGAGTATACATTTTCATTCTCACATTTTTTTTTCTTTCTTGTACTTCAATTTTTTTATGAATTCGTTTTATATCAACTTTTTAGTCTTAAGAAAACTTCTTGATCTTTACTAATTCACACATTTTTTTCTTTGTTGATAAAAAATAAAAACAGGGCATTAGTTCTATTTGTAGGCCACTGTGACCAAAGAAACTTAAAACTGTGGTGCCTGAGGCCGTCATAGCAACCCTGGAAGATAACTGAATGCCATTTGCCCTGCTGTGTGCTTTTCTGTCATTTTCCCTTCCCATTTGTAGAACACTGAGCCACATATACTTCTTTTGTGAAGATTAGTACAATGTACTCCCGAAAACAGTTTCCATTTTAGGCTTTATCTTGAGGCTGACAGAGATAATATCTAAGAAAATTCCTCTTGCTTTTAAAGTTTATTTTTAACTCTTCAGTATTTATATTGACAGTGGCATCACTTAATGTTGAAAGGAAGAAATAGTATTGAAGATTCCTTGGCTCATATAGTTCCTGTATTTCAAAGGATATTTCAAATATCTATGTGACTATGAATTATATCACTACATTTTTATATAATGCTTTTAATTTTTTGCTTTTTAATTAAGAAATTGATAAATTAAAAAAAGATTTTCACTTAGCTGGACAGTAGTAGTGCATGCCTTTAATCCCAGCACTTGGTAGGCAGAGGCAGGTAGTTTTCTGAGTTTGAGGCCAGCCTGGTCTACAGAGTGAGTTCCAGAACAACCAGGGGAATACAGAGAAACCCTGTCTTGAAAAACAAACAAACAAACGAACAAACAAACACAACAAAACAACCCAGAAATGAAAGTTTAAATAATTCTGATGTTCTAGACCTTTCCTACTTTTGGAAGTGGCCTTGCTACATAATTCAAACATGTATGTAGGAAAGGAAACTTGGTGGTATACAACAATGCAGAAGTACCCTCCTTATTATTGGCTCTTTTTTAAACTTAAAGATTTCATATGTGCATGTGGGTGTATGTGTGTATGACAGCCAGATGTCAACTTCTGGTATAATTTCTCTGGATCTATCCCCCTTGGTGTTTGAGACAGGATCTCTCAGTGGTCAGAAAGTTGCCTAGTGAGCTAGGCTAGATAGCCTTGAGCCTCCAGTATCTGCCTGTTTCTATTGTAAAAAAATGTTCTTTCTCTCTCTCTTTAAAACAAACAAGTTATACAAAACCAACACACACACAGAGAGAGAGGGAGGGAGGGAGAGAGAGGAGAGAAGAGAGGGAGAAAAAACAAGCAACAGACCAATAAGAATTAAAAAAAAAAAAAGGCCCAAACAAAGCAAAATGAGACAAAAGGTCTAAATGAACACCATTGAATTTGTTTTGTGTTAGCCGGCTACTCCTGGGCATGGTGTCTGCTCTTAAGTGTGGCTGATATACCTAGTGGAAGAGACTAATTTAATTTTATCAGAAGAGCTTCCTTTTGTTGCATCATTTGTCATAATAACATGGCAAACCTAAGTAAGATAAGTTAGCATAGTGGAGCCATATCATCATTCTTCTTGTTCTTGTTCTTGTTCTTGTTCTTGTTCTTGTTCTTGTTCTTGTTCTTGTTCTTGTTCTTGTTCTTGTTCTTGTTCTTGTTCTTCTTGTTATTGTTCTTCTTGTTCTTGTTCTTGTTCTTCTTGTTCTTGTTCTTCTTGTTCTTGTTCTTGTTGTTCTTGTTGTTCTTGTTGTTCTTGTTCTTCTTCTTCTTCTTCTTCTTCTTCTTCTTCTTCTTCTTCTTCTTCTTCTTCTTCTTCTTCGTCTTCGTCTTCTTCTTCTTCGTCTTCGTCTTCGTCTTCATTTTCTTTATTTATATTTCAAATGTTATCCCCTTTCCTAGTTTCCCCTCCAAATTACTCTATCCTCTCCCCCCTCCCCCTGCTCCCCAACCCACCCACTCCCACTTCCTGGCCCAGGCATTCCCCTATACTGGGGCATAGAACCTTCACAGGACTAAGGGCCTCTCCTCCCATTGGTGACTGACTAGGCCATCCTCAGCTACACATGCATGAGTCTCTCCATATATTTTCTTTGATTAGTGGTTTAGTCCCAGGGAGCTCTAGGGTTACTGATTAGTTCATATTGTTGTTCCTCCTAGGGGGCTGCAAACCCCTTCAGCTCCTTGGATATTTTCCCTAGCTCCTTCATTGGGGACCCTGTGCTCTGTCTCATGGATGGCTGTGAGCATTCATTTCTATATTAGTCAGGCACTGGCAGAGCCTCTCAGGAGACAGCTATATCAGGCTCCTGTCAGCAAGCTCTTGTTGGCACCTGCAATAGTGTCTGGGTTTGCTGGTTGTTTATAGGATGGATTCCCCAGGTGGGGCAGTCTCTGGATGGTCATTCCTTCAGTCTCTCCTCCAAACTTTGTCTCTGTAATTCTTTCCATGGGTATTTTATTCTCCCTTCTAAGAAGGAATGAAGTATCCACATGTTGGTCTTCCTTCTTGAGTTTCATGTGTTTTGCAAATTATATCTTGGGTATTCTGAACTTCTGGGCTAATATCCACTTATCAGTGAGTGTATATCATGTGTGTTCTTTTGTGATTGGGTTACCTCACTCAGGATAATATCCTCCAGATCCATCCATTTGTCTAAGAATTTCATAAATTCATTGTATTTAATAGCTGAGTACTACTCCATTGTGTAAATGTACCACATTTACTGTATCCATTCCTCTGATGAGGGACATCTGGGTTCTTTCCAGCTTCTAGCTATTATAAATAAGGCTGCTATGAACATAATGGAGCATGTGTTTTTATTACAAGTTGGGTTATCTTCTGGTTATATGTCCAGGAGTGGTATTGCTGGATCTTCCGGTAGAACTCTGTCCAATTTTCTGAGGAACCGCCAAACTGATTTCCAGAGTGGTTGGACCAGCTTGCAGTCCCACCAGCAATGGAGAAGTGCTCCTCTTTCATGGAGCCACATTCTTATTAATGAAGGGAAAATAATTCTGCTGGTTTAGCAACAACAGTACCTACAACCAGACTTTGGCGATGCCCAGAGTAAAGACATGGAACTTAATCTTCCTCTTCTAGCTATCTTGGTCAAAAGATACTCTACTGATGCAGTGTTTAAAGTAGTGCTCATGTAGGGAAGAAGGGAGGAACCAGGTTAGAGCACATAGTTGAACTTTGTAAGATTGACTTCAGTGGGACATAGGGACGCTCTGACTTAGGTGCACCATTTCTAAGACAATGACCAGGCTCTATCTAACTATGGACTCATCTTATCTCTGTACAATGTATAGCTATTTGTATATTTTCTATACATCTAACTGTTTGATTAAAATTATTCATGAAATTGATTTTTCTAAACAACAGCTTACAACAAAAAGTAGAAAAATGTCTTGAAGATGGAATCCGCCTTCCCATGTTAGATGCCAAACAGCTTCAGAGTGAAAATGATAATCTCAGAGAGCAGAATGCAACAGCCAGTAAGGTCAGTAGACACTGAGAACAGCCAGCACGTCTGTCCTGCGGGGTGGGGGTGTGCATCTTAGGGTTTTCTGTGGGGTTTATAATTTTAATGATATTTAATAGCTTATAAAATATTTAGCTTGCTTTGATTTGGAAAAGAGATACAAATTTAGTAAATTATTTAGACTGAAAAGCTCACACAATAGGAGATATTTTACTGTAAGTTATTTAGAATCTGTCTCAAAGGAAAGTGTCATTAAAAGTTATAAGAAAATGTTTGCAGTTTGCTTATCGGTGATCAAAGTCATTTTACAAGTTAAAGGATATTTAACTAAGAATGCTTCTGTAAAATAAAGACATTTATAACTAAACTTTTAATTTTCTCTAGAAATTTCTGACGAACTAATGCTTTTTTAAAGTAATGGGAATGATTCAGTCTAATTTACTTGTTGTTTTAGATAATAGAGAGCCAGCAGGATGAAATTAACAGAATGATTTTAGAAATTCAGGTAAGGAATATCTTTTACATATTTTAATGTATTTTAATGTATCTCCATGTTAATTTACTCTCACTGAATGTATCACCTAAAAGTATTAAAGTATATATCTATATGAAAATATAATATAGTTTTACCTTAGATAAAGTTATAAATTATTTAATATTAATCTGAGCAGAATTCACAGTGCATATATGAAATTGTGACAGAATAAAGTTGACTAATAAGAGAAAATTGTACTTGGTAAAGCAGTTCTCCAAGAGGAGGATGAGATTGTTCTTTTTGCTGCTCCCTCTCTCTAACTGACTGTAGTCTGTCTCAGGTGCTGAAAACACAGGGGATTCAGGTTACCAGAGACCTAATCATAAGAGACAATGCAATATTGTTAGTCTACTTGCCTTTTAAATTTTATATACTAGCTCCATCTGGGAACATTTACAACCCAACTCTACTCATTTTATGTTCCCTCTTTTTGATTTTTAGATTTTTTTCATTAACTTATTTAATTATACACTTGATTATACATCCAGGCCAGAGCCTCCCGTCACACAGCCTCCTCTCCCTTTCTCCTCTGAGAAAGGGGAGGACCCCCTAGGTACCAACCCACCCTGACACATCAAGTAACTGTAAGACTAGGTATTTCTTCTCCCACTGAGATTCAGACAAGGTAGTCCAATGAGGGGAACAGGATCCACAGGCAGGCAAGAGAGTCAGGCATAGCTCCTGCTCCAGTTGCTGGAGTCCCTCATGAAGACTAAGCTGTACACTTGCTATCTATGTGCGTGTGATGGTGGGGTCCATCCCATGTATGCTCTTTGGTTGATAGCCCAGTCTCTGAGAACACCCAGGGGTCCAAGTCAGTTGACACTTTTGGTTTTCTTGTGGAGTCTCCCTATACCTTTCAGGTTCCTCAATATTTTCCCCAAATCTTCCACACACACACACACACACACACACACACACACACACACACACACACACACACACACACACGAGCTCCATCTAATGATTGGCTGTGCAACTCTCTATCTGTTTCAGTCAGTGGCTGGGTGGAGGCTCTCACAGGACAGTTATACTAGGCTCCTTTCTGCAAGCATAACAGAGTATCATTAATAATGTTGTTTTTACTACATCAGATTTTCTTCAGAATTCTGTCGTGTTCTCCCCAGTTTCCCATTGATCCTTCCTAATATTGAGGTCTCTAATGTCACTGTCTCTGCTTCCCCGCTGCCATCACATTAGAGTACCTACAGTGCTAATTATGGGCTGGTCAGTTACAGAAAGGATGTACTGTCTATTGTTGAATTCATTTAAGTATGATATCTCCACATTCTGTTTTTATAGTTCATCTCTCCATTTAACCTGAGCATGCATACGATGCTTGTAAATGTATACATGATGTCTTAGTAAATTTGAGTGCTTGCAGTCTTCCTAAAGTGCCTGTGCCCATCTATCAGATATGTCCTCAGCTATGAAGATTCTACAGAGCATTATTTAATACTGTGTGGAACTATACTCCCCAGCATTTAAGTAGAATTGACACTACTCCTTTTAGTTTCTCTCCTAATGACACTGTTACTCTTTGTGTATCACTAAATGATGACATGCTATATGTTTATATCTTTACATTTTACTGAGTTTCTTGAGGAAGGTACCTCATCTGGGGGATTATAACTTCCCAAAACTCTAGACACATAATGCGCACTCTAAAACTTTGGAAGCTAATAGGTCTTTAATTCATTTGCCAGATACTTATCTGTATGCCAGCCCCTATCTATCTATCTATCTATCTATCTATCTATCTATCTATCTATCTATCTATCTATCTATCTATCTATCTATGATAGACAGAGTTCTTGAATTTTGTTTGTAAGCAAAATAAGTCTCAAGTCAGTCTAATGGGGTGGGTTGGAAAACTGGAAACTAAGCATCAAGTTGTATTATTTGTTCTATTGGAAAAGTACTAATTTAAAACATAAGTAGGAAGCTGGGCATAGTGGCGCACGCCTTTAATCCCAGCACTTGGGAGGCAGAGGTAGGCAGATTTCTGAGTTCGAGGATAGCCTGGTCTACAAAGTGAGTTCCAAGACAGCCAGGGCTATACAGAAAAACCCTGTCTTGAAAAACCAAAAAATATAAGTAGGATAGAGGGCGATGACAAAGAGGGCTTCACATGAAAGAATGGTCTTGACATTGTTTGTTGTAAAGAAGGCAAAATTTGAGCAGAAATTTTAATGAAGATAGCCAGAAGGAAGTGTGTGTGTGTGTGTGTGTGTGTGTGTGTGTGTGCGTGCGCACGTGCACACATGTACTTGTGTGTGTTCATGTAATACTAGTATTTTTTTCTTTCAAATGGCTTTTTTCCATCTGGGTTTAAAGATTATGTAGAGTCTCTTGGCTACAAACATGTAGCTTTCCTTCATTTGAGCTATTTGTGCATTTTTAGACTCTTAGAGCACATGCAGTTAAAACCACTCTTCACCATAAAAATGCTGATAATAAATCCCAATGGGTTAGGAACTTAGTAGGCTCTTAAGACTATTAAGTCTGGGATGTAAGAAAGATTTTGAAATTTAAAACCCAATTCAGTGCTTTAATTTTACTAACCCTTGACATAGCTAATGAAGCACAAACAGATTGGTATTCTACATTTCACAACAGCCAAATATTTATTTCAACTAATGGGTCATTCATTTATACATAGCAGGGAGCCAGTATTTGAAGCAAATACATTTTTTCCTTCTTTTTCTTCTTCTGAATTCTTTTTTAAAATTTAATTTTATTTGTAATTCATTTTTTACTCTCTATATTCCATTCCTGAACCCCACCCTACCCACCCTCTGACTGCTCCACATCCCACACCTCCTCCCCACTCCACCCCATCTCCATGTGGATGCACCCATCCCCTACCCCACCTGACCTCTAAACTCCCCGGGGCCTCCAGTCTCTTGAGGGTTAGGTGCTTCATCTCTGAATGAACACAGACCTGGAAGTCCTCTACTGTATGTGTGTTAGGGGCCTCATATCAGCTTGTATATGCTGTCTGTTTGGTGGTCCAGTGTTTGAAAGATGTCAGGGGTCCAGATTAATTAAGACTGCTGGTCCTCCTATAGAATTGCACTTCTACTCAGCTTCTTTCAGCCTTCCCTAATTCAACAACAGGGGTCAGCTGCTTCTGTCCAGTACAAGGACATTTTTAAAAATCACAAGATTTCAAAAATACTTTGAAACTTCTTTGTGAAATAACATATATTATTCATTCTTGATAGAACAAATTAGCTGAAATGTCTTTCAAATTTTCTAGGTTGTCTGCATAGAAAATAACTAATAATTTGGCATTATGAATTCATACATCTGCATTTATAAACACTGGTAAATATTACAAAAGCTTTTGTGGACATTAGGTACAATGCCAGAAGAACTCTCTTCTGTTCAGTTGGGTGATTGAAAAGGAAGTAAACATGATGTTGGGTACTATGTAAGCTGGGCTTGACAATCCAATTTTGTTCTTTAATCTGGTAACACCATAACACAACTAACTCACCTTCAACTCTTATATGTACAGGTTTTCCTACAGTGTAGAATAAAGTGATTGTTGTTTTAGGGGATGAACAGCAGCTTTAGCACTGTAGGTAGACTATTGCCAGGAAGCAGGCAGAAATGTGTCTTTGAGCCCACTCTCCCAAGGAATGTCCTGATACGCAGCCAGAATAACATGTGAGCTTGATATTACTTCTCACATTCAGTTTTCCCTCTTGTAACATGATTGCCACATGCTTCCAAGTTCTCCACATAGAAAGGCAACCTATTTTGCAACGGTCTTAATTTCAATCTTATGTGGAAACTCATTAGTCAGTATGTAGTTGTCAGTCATAGTCAGCATGACTCTGAGTTGATCAAAGTGCAAAACACTAAGCTTTTAGGGGACTGCATTACAGAATTATGAAAATAATCTCATTGGGCTCAGTTTTATTGTTAAAATGTGAGCTTTAAAGTATTTATCTATGTTAATTTTTCTCTATAATTCTAATAAAGCCACATATCAAGAAAATTTCATTGGAATTCTGGATTATAGATAAATAATCTTGTCAGGCTAGGAAGCATAAATCTTCAAGTAGGTAATAAATCTTCATATATCATTCAGTCAAATGAAGTTACAAAGTAATTGCAGTGTCAAAATATATTCAGAGAGCTTTCCTTTGGTATTGCATTGCCTAATGAGATACAGTGCATCTGAGGGAATTTAAAACAAGTTCCTGTAAGAAAATACGCTGGTTAAAAAGATTTGATTTGTTTTTACCTAACTTTTAAGTCATTAGCCTTTCAGCATTTTATCAAATGACATTTAAAAACAGTAAGTTAAATATCTTCCCTATAGAAAACGGCTTCCTACTCTGACTCGTGTCAGCCTCCATGGCAGGCTCATCACATGCAGAGACAATAGCTGTGGTCACATTCACAGTGGATGGATGCTATTTGGCTAGTCAGCATACTGAAGCATTTTTAGTTAAGAATAAATACTTGCAGAAAAAAATGACTTATCTCTCCTGGTCATAAGCTTATTGATTTAGTGGTCTAACCACAGGGGGAAGGTTGATAGAAACACCAAGGAACCCTACTAAATCTGTAGTTTATGGAGGTTTTTCCTGGAGTGTAGAATAATAGAAACCAGGAGTCTGCGGGAGTTACTCAGGAATTCCTAGGGCATCCTCTGGGCTGCGTTGTCACATGCAGGACTTGTGTGTGTGCTTGTTTTATAGTACTAGCTCATCTACATGATATGTAATTTTATAATGGAGTAAGGAGATTAACTTTCAGAGTTTCCTCTGGCTCTGAGTTGAGGCTACATTCACTGCTCAGGACAGTATACAAAGAAAGCAGAGCTTAGCTATTAATGATAAAAAGCCATAAAAATGTAACAAAGTATTGCTTTATCGCCAACACACTCCTAATGTATAAAAGACCAATTAATAAAATAAAAATTATTTATAGCATAGCACTAGATAGAACCTCAGTTTGGTGTTTCACATACACTAAAATCTTCTTGCTGTTGCTTCTCTGTTCTTTGGATCTATTGTAGTGGCAATTCCATCACAGAAGGGACTGGGGGTGGGGTGAATACTGAGAATATGCTAGAAGAATTGTGCCTTTTATGTGTGGACGTACTTGCTTTATGATTTGCTGCTGTTGTTGTTTTAGTCTATGCAAGGGAAAGTTTGTAAAGAGAAACCGACTGCACGGAGTACCGTGGAAGAGCTAGGAAGGAAAGAAGAAAGCCTCCAGAGGTTGGCAGAAGCACTGCTTGAAGTGAGTAGCAGCTCCAAGTGCCTGAAGGGAGAGTCTCTGCTTCTTTAAAGTCAGTGCTTACTTTGTACAGTAGGTAAAGAAAAGGTTCACATTGGAGGCTTGACTTTGATGTGCTGATGACTTAAATTCATTAAGGTCCACAAAAAAAAATTATAACAAAAAGACAAGCCTTTATTTTTCTTGTGCTTCTTCCCCATACATTAGATTTTGGTTTTCATGACTTAACTAGGTAAAGTCAAATGTACATATTCACAGAGTCCCAAAGTGAGCAAATAAAGCATAGATTGAACAGAATCAAAGTCCTCTGAAGGTCCTCAGGGGATTGCGGTGCTGCTGCGGGTCACACCTTCTCCTGAGGATGAGCTGAAGTACTTGACCCATGTCGAGAACATGTTATATATGGTACCTAGGTTAGACAAAATACTGAAGTGAATGTCCTGAAGTAGGTGGTGTTTTCTTATATAACCACAATATGATTATCATGCTCAATAAAATAATGATTCCTTGATCTTTGATAATCTGTATTTTTATTTCCCCACTTCAAGTACTTTTGCAGAAGCTATGGAAGACAGTATCCTAACTTTGAGGGCCACACATTGCATGTCATTATTTTGCTTTAAAAATTCAAGGTTGTGGTCTTTTTCCTATGTTACTGTCTTTTGAACAAACTAGAAGCTAATTAGTCTTGTAGACATATAAATTGTTAAACATTTAAATTTGTCCATTTATGGTACATTAATGGTACCATTGTAGGTTTCCTTAATGGTAGGTACCATTTGTCTTTTACCCTCTTGAGTTTCTAGTAAGACAATTATTAGAGCTACAAGGTACATGAAATTCATGTCAGTTGTTTTTGCAATTTTGTATTGCTGATATATTATACAATAGTTGGTTATCCTGCTCTAAATGGCATAAAAAGACTAAGCTCTTTAGGTTAAAGTGGTGACAGCTTGGCTTTTCTACTATATATGTATAGCCATTACAAACAGCAGGTGATCTGTGGGACTGGGTACCATGCAGTTTCCAGCATCTGTTTCCTTGGTGGATTTAGCTTCTATCAAAGTTCATTGCCTAACTAAGTAGATAATGTAAACATGTTAGTTTTTCACATTTACTTCATTCCATTTACCTTTAGTATCTAGCATTCTTTTTTCACCTCAGTCTATTTGGTTATTCTTAACTACAGTTCCAGTTGGAAACCCTGTTAAGTGCACTTCTCAGTAGCGTATTTCAGGATGAGGAGGGAAAAGGGTCTGAGATGAGGAAAGCTTTCAGAGTAGAGTAGGCCATGAGTCTATGGTGCTGTTTCCATCTCCCATCGATTCTGAGATGATGCTGTTTCTCTCCCCTTCAGGTCATAGTTATATTTCTTTGTATATTAAATTGTAAAATCAAGTTCCTATGAATATCATAACATACATATTTTTAAAAATTAAAGAAATGGTTCCAGTTATTGCCAGTGGAGTCTCTGGGTATATTAACCACATTTCAGGTCATTAACCCCATGCTCAGAAATAAATAGTTGAATAACATGAAACAAACTTAGTATATTTTTGTAGACTTTTTGTCTCATTTTGGATTATTTTGAGGTTTTGTTTGTTTGTTTTTTGTTTTTGTTTGTTTTACTGGTCTTTGCTTGTATATTTTGGTTTCTGTTTTATGGGAGGGTTTTTGCTTTATTTCATTTTGGGTTATGTTTCTTGTATTTTGCTTGTTTGATTTTTTATTTTTTTCCTGTGTTTTTTTAAAGAGAGAGAGAAATGGAGTATCAAGGTGAATAGGTGGGGCAGGGAGGTGGAGAGGATGTAGGAAAAGTTCAAGAGGGGAAAAGTGATCAGAATATACTGCATGAAAAAGGTTTGTTTGCTTGTTTTTACATAAAAAGAGAAAAACATGATTCTAGTCTAATGAAGTAACTTCAGCTACTTAACATCACGGACTGAGGTTTAAAGTGAAAGTATCCTTGTACTTTTTGTACCAAGCGTGTGTGTGTGTGTGTGTGTGTGTGTGTGTGTGTTACATTGTGGGGAATGTACACATAGGCCATTGCTTATGAGGCTGTCCTCGTGTGATCACTCCCTCTGTTTACTGTGGGCATCTGATGGCACAGAGGAGTCAGCTTGTAAATACAGATCAATGTTCTTTCCCCTTATTGAATGTGTGCAGCTGAATTTGGTTAAAGTAAATATACTATGATGTTTGATAATAGACTTGTTTGTAGACTTCAGGAAAAATGTTAACCTGTATGACTTATTAATACCCTTTCTCTGTTCTAACAACTGGCTTTGTTTTCTTTGTCCACTGTAGAACCAAAGACAGATGGGAGAGACGCACTCTTTACTGGATCAGGGCCATGAAGCAGAGCAGTCTAGGCCACAGACCATTCATTCTAAGTGGCCTCTCTTTGATTTGACTGTGATTGATAAGCTGTTCAAGGAAATGTCGTATTGTTTGTTTGACTTGAAAGCATTGTGTAGTATTCTAAATCAACGTGCTCAGGGCAAGGAGCCTAACCTCTCATTGTTACTGGGAATCCGATGTAAGTGGCTGATGACTTGTCTCTACTCTGCCTTTTCCATGTTTGATAGTTTGTAAGTTCCAAGACTTACAAATAGGTTTTAGTCTTACCCCTTCCTGTCTCATTCTATAAAGTTACAGAAGCCAGCAGGAACATTGCTGTAGAATGCATAGACATGTTTCCAAAATGGCGTCTATGAAATCACTAGTTAGCAGTGATTTCCCACTTACTCTTCTAAAAGTGACAGTTCCTTCTGTACAAACGCTTTTTTATGGCATTTGTACAGATGAGTGGCCAGCTGTGTATCAACTGCTAGAATATTTGTGAGGTAATACTGACTGCTTTTGTAAGCATTGTGTGTCCTATGGCTGAATGTGGGGGCCAGTCATTTCGTAGGAGCTAGATTCTCTCCTACAGATGTGCTGCCCTTTTCCTATAAATTCTTTAATACCTTTAATACCTTTAAGCATGTCATTTGTTAAGTAAAACATACATTTGTATTAAGCTGGGTCAGCAGAGATTTACCTTTACTTTATAGGTTTATACATATGTTTAAGTGTATGCTTGTAAACATCTCTGGTTAGTATTAGTTAATGAACACCAAACACCCGCAGTGGTCTGGGTTCTATGGTAAGTACTATCAGTTGAGATAATTAAAAATTAACTGAATTATTAGATCATTGCAGCAAGTGCTATAGTTGATATATGCTCAGAGTTGTAACATGTGGAATAAAAATGGCTAAGACTATGTGGGGAAAGGCTGCCAAGGCTTCCTGGAGTAGCTGGTGTTTGACAGGATCTTAGAGGCTTGCCAGGTGAAGACTGACTGACACTGTGGTTAGAATGAATCTCTTGGAGTAAAAAGTTCACATACAAAAGACTTCAGTTATTTTACAATCTACATTTTAGTACAGCATTTACTAACCTTTACATTAATAGACCTATGCAAGGATGGATACAGTGGAGAGTCAAGGCTCTTACCACTTTTCCTACCTCTCCTCCCCAGTATGTACTCAGTTCAAACTTTCAGCTTCAAACTCTGAATCCTTACCTACGTTTGTCCAATCTGCTACTTTGTCAAGCAGAAATGAATTCTTTTGAATTGCTATCATGACTCCTTCTGTTAACTATTGGCAGACTACCGCAGTTTTCTTAAAATTCCTTGCTTACTTGGCTTTTATGACATCATTCTCCCTGTTCTACGTCCACCTTTGTGACTGTTCATCCATAATATTCTGTGGACTTTTCTGCAATGGTCTTATTGTGTTTGAGCTTAACATGGTGGTACATGCCTTCAACCCTAGCACATGGGATGCCGAGGAAGGAGGATCTCTGTGGGTTCAAGGTCAGCCTGGCCTATGTAGTGAATTGCAAGATAGTTAGAGCTCCATAATGAGACCCTGTCTCAAAACAAATCACGTTGGGGTACACAAGAACTATTAATCAGTGGATAATTTTATTGGTTTCTATCTATATTTAGTCCTTATTCTCTCTGAATACTTGTTTTTCCATATCTTTGTATGTTATTATCATACCTTCCCTAGAGAAAGAGATATATATTCATATCTTTCTCCTCCTTCTCTGCTTCCTTCCCCCATACACATACACATTTGGCATGACTGACATAGAGCCCACTTTCTCCAATTAACCCTGTTCCTCACTATAAGTAGCCCCTCCATAACTCTACTGGGCCTTTTCATCTGTGCCCTGTTCCCAGTTTCTGACCCTCAAGTCAGTGAGAGCTGAGCTTCACAAGTGCTGATGTCTATTCCTGCCAGTTACAGCAGGCTTAACTCAGGCTTCCATCCCTGAACTGGACTGCCTTTCTGTTGCCCATCTTGGTGATCATCTTTCCCCACTCACTTTTCATAGTCTTTCCAGTGTCTTGTCTAAACCACAAGTTATTTTTCCTAATGAAACCCCTGTTATAGAATGGATCCTACCTATCTCTGTAGCTTACTTATGACTCTTGCATGTAATTTATGTTCAACTGCTTAACCATTGCATACTAGTCTTAAAGTTTCTAGGACTACTTTGTTGTTTTCTGCTTTCATGGACCATCAATGAATAGTCCCCACTATTTCTCTGATTAGGTCTGTCTGTGTCTTGTGGGTAGTAGTGAGTCATCTACAGCATACACTGTGCTCAGTTGTTTATGAAACTGAAAGGCATTGAGCACAAGTCATTGATTTCTCCATCCAGCAGCACACTTTGATCATGGAAAACATTCATTCTTGTTTAAAAACAGTTATTTGGGGGTGAAGAGATGGCTCAGTGGTTAGGAGCACTGGCTACTCTTCCAGACATCCCAAGTTCAATTCCCAGAAACCACTTGGTTCACAGCCAAGCACAAGCTTGTGTGAATTGCAAGATAGTTAGAGCTCCATAATGAGACCCTGTCTCAAAACAAATCACGTTGGGGTACACAAGAACTATTAATCAGTGGATAATTTTATTGGTTTCTATCTATATTTAGTCCTTATTCTCTCTGAATATTTGTTTTTCCATATCTTTGTATGTTATTATCATACCTTCCCTAGAGAAAGAGATATATATTCATATCTCTTTCTCCTCCTTCTCTGCTTCCTTCCCCCATACACATACACATTTGGCATGACTGACATAGAGCCCACAAGCCCTTTTCTGGTATGTCTAAAGAGAGTGACAGTGTACTCACAAGTATAAAACAAACAAACAAACAAACAAACACCCAGTTCTTTGGTTCCTGTGCCAGATAAGTGAAGGTAGAAGTAGTTTGTTTCAGTTTTCTTGCTTTTGTTTTGTTTTGTTTTGTTTTGTTTTGTTTTGTTTTGTTTTGTTTGGACATGCTTACAAGGAGAAGGTACAGTAGATTAAAAGCCAGCTGACTAGAGCCTCCCCCTTGTTCAAACATTGGGCCACTCTCCATAAACTTGGTTCAGTTGTTTGAGATTATAGGGTTCCAATACTCTGGTTATATATTTTTAAACTAATATCTACATGCCATTGAAAACCCCTTTTGTAATGATAAACTTTAGACATTTTCTCTCTCTATGCAAATAGTTTTCATTTTGTCAATTGAAACAAATTAAGTACTATAGTGGAGCTTGGAAAAAGATATGAGAGTACATTCTTTTACACTTTGGTAACTTTGCCACCCACCAAGCATGCCAAATTTGTGTATGCTATATAAATTTAATACATTTTAACTAACAAGTATTTGAAGACTTATGGATAAGATCTATTTAATATCAAGTAATGTATAATTTGAACTTAGACTTGCTGGTATTCACTGTACAATATCATGTTCCTATAATGAAGGTGAGAATCTTAAAATGTCTGCTCAAAAAATGTAAGACTTCCTCTCCACACTTTGTTTACACAGCAATGAACTGTTCAGCTGAAGAGACTGAAAACGACCACAGCCCAGAAACGCTCACTAAAAAGCTCTCGGATGTGTGCCAGTTACGGAGGGACATTGATGAATTGAGGACTACAATATCAGACCGCTATGCCCAGGACATGGGAGACAACTGTGTTACCCAGTGATCAAGTGTTGGTCCACAGCAACAATGATCCATTATGAAATGCTGCTGTGTTGGACTCCTTTGTTCCTCCTTAGGATGCACAAGGGAAAGATGAAGCTCCTCGCCGTGCACTCAGCTTTGCTGTTGTTACATATGCTTCTTGAAGGAAGTTTTAAAGGGACTGATCAAATCAGGCAAACAAATCACGTTACTAAGGTCTGCAAGAAAAAGAACAAAATAACCTGGATTTTCAAACTACTGATTGTAGGACCAAGCTGTGAACAGGGCCCTTCAGATAAAGGTGTAGGACTTCCTTTACTCCTATAATTTTGTGTATATACATGTGAGAGCTCATTCATTCTCTCACTTGCTCACTCTGTTGGTCTGTCTGTCTGTCTCTGTGTGTGCATGCCCATCCATGTGCATTTGCATATGCATGGACTTTATCCATAAAACAGTAGGATTTCAAAGGTCAAAGCAAAGCTTTGAAAGAAACACACTATCAATTCTTCATTTTGTATAAAAGCATGTATTACATTTTGGAATTTTTATTGGCAGGCCCACTAGATCCAGTACCAAGGTGGTATTATCATGTACAAGGGTAGCAAGCAAAATCATTTGTGTTTTAGAAATTGACTGTACTGAGCTGTGCGATGGAGGAGTTGGCTTGATGTTGGCACTGAAGACAAACCAGTTATTTTTTCCAGAGTGGTTATAGATTGTCTTAGCAGTGTAAAACTTTAATGAGATGATATTTTCACTGGCAATGTAACTTATATATAAAAAAAACCTAAGTAATTGCAATTAATTTTAGACCTCCCTTACTATTTGCAATTTTTGTTTATGATATATATGTAATTAGAGCCATATATAATTAGTTGAAGGTCTCTGGGGCTTCCAGTGATGATTATAAAAAGAAAGATGACAATGTAATTCTGACACTGTTGCTTTTTATCCACACTTCAGCATTTATATTTGAACAGTGTCGTGCCTGAATTAAACTACTTTAAGAGAAAGCATATGAATTAATAGCATAAAACAAAATGTAAATCTCAATGACATATTAATTTCTTTTATTATATCTATCACATCAGTTTGTCATGAGTATGAAATTGCTTAGGTTAGTTCATCTGGAGCACAGGGTACTATTTAATGAAGCTCAACTTCACTTGAGCAGATAAACAGTCACCTAAACTTTAAATAAGTATTGTCTCATATCATTTTGTTTGTTTAGAAAGATTATGTATTTTACTGCAGCCAGATTTCATTACAATGTTTTCAATATGGACAAAGCATCACTCTGCGAATTGGTTTGGCTCTGTCTTTCTCTCTTGCCCTCCATACCTCTTTCCTTCCTTCCTTCCTTCCTTCCTTCCTTCCTTCCTTCCTTCCTTCCTTCCTTCCTTCAATGCAACCCACTTTTCTTAGGCAGGACTACAGAGATGAGAGAGTAAAGGCCGTAGAACCTTCAGGATAGTTCTGCTTACTGAGAATGAACACACACCAGTTTTCTTGCTAAACTTATTCTGGTGTAAAGTTTGCACTTTACACCAGAATATTTTTCTTAATCTCAACAGGAAGACTTAGTGGGACAGACTCTTGAGAATGCTCAGGAAGACACTCAGTTCAGAATGGGCTTGTATTCTGCTGTCCATAGTCACTTGATAGGAATATTTCAATAGATCCTTATACTCATAATAGTGACAGATTTGCCTTCCATTTAGTCTTAAATCCACCCTTCTCTTCTTGGGATCTGGCTACTAATAAATCAGTGTATTGGGGTGATTATGCATTCTAACTCCCTAACCCAGATAGGAATTAGCCATTTGAGAATTTGGTTCTTTAGTGATGTGTTCATTGGGTTTTAAGACTAGTACTTTGAGGACAATCAAGAAATTGATTGTTGCAAAAATATATGCCTTGCAGAAAGAATGTCTGTGTAGATGGTCCCAAGCTGTTAAGTCAGATACTGGCATCTACATCACTCAACCGCAGTGCAGCAACTAACATATTTACCTTCTCTTTGGATAGAGCATCATCATCCTGTGTTGATTTCAGACATAAAGATACCTAAGACTATAGCAACTAATGAGCAGCCATTGTTGATTTGTGTTAGCAGCTTCTTACATCTCCAGAGTCCTAGCTTTTAAGTTTGTATTTTGAGATTTTAGTTACTGTTTTTAAAACAAATTTATGGTCATATATTTATATATATATATATATATATATATATATATATATATATATATATATATATATATATATATATATATATATATTAGAGAGAGAGAGTGACATACACACACACACACACACACACATATACACCCTTTTTTCTGACCACTTGCAATAAATAAAACAAATTTAGTTTTGTCTACCTTTCTAAAACTTAAAGAATTTAATTCACATATCTTAGAGTAAAATATTTAACCAAGAAATTAACAAAAATATTACCGATACATGTCAATTTCTAAGTTGTATAGTACCATTTAAAAGGCTTTCAGATAGTCTTGATATATGGATTACCAATACTAATCTCTTATTAGAGTCTATAATTAATGAAGGCTTCTGACACCTAGTCAGCTTTGGGGAGATTTTGAGGGAACTGGAACTGGTTGTGTTTTAGTCAGGTTTTATTTTTCAAAAACATCTTTAAGATACACCTTGTTAAAACAGTAATAATATATCATTATTGAAAGCAAACATTTATCATTAGGTCAAGGAAGATAGCATAGAAATTCTACAGTGTTTTATCTCCATTTTGAAGTAGGGAGTAGGTTGAAGTTACTACAATGACATATGCCTAAAATAAAAAGGAGCTATAATTTTAAAGTAAATCTATCTTTAAATTTCCATACTAATGAACTTTTGTTTCAATTACGCTTTTGTGTATCAAGCCTTTAACATCCTAGGAAGTGTTATGCAGTATTTTACTTCTAGTCTGTTCAAGCTGAGCCATTCTAACACAGCCACATAGAACACAGGTAGATTAATAGCTGTCATGGGGAAGACATGGTTAACTGTGCAGGTAAAATGAGCTGAGTCACGGGCATAATAATGCCTTGTCTTTGTATTTGACTAGGCAAAACATAAAAGAATTTTATTTTTAAGAGCACAGTCGCTTTTAATATTTGGAATACGATTCATAGTTTAATGTTAACATTATTATATCTTAGTAGTGATTGTGAGGTCGTAATTTTGATAAACCGAATTTAACTTTCAGTAGCTTGTTAGAAAAATCCAAGAGCTAGAAGGTATTGCTAAAATGGATATTGAACAGCTCTAACTTGGAAGCTTATGTCCTGTACCATTCTTGTTTCTGACTCGGTGGGAATCTCTGCAAGGATATTTGTAAAAGGGACCGTTTCATTAAAGGGTGTTCTTTAAATATCAGTTATAGTTCACTGAGCAGCAGGAGCTAACTAAACGTCTGGGCTGTTTTGCACAGTACTGCTGAACTCCAGCATGCCTCTGGTTCTGCTTGCTGAAGCTCTCATCCTGCCCTGTCACTGCGTGGAGTTACAGTCATAGGATGTTCTCTTAGTGAGATGACCCTGCATAGCAGATGACATTGGAACCACCTTGTGCCCCCCTTTGTTTCCATCTCTGACAGTGGTCAATAAGCCAAGAGAAATTCTCTATTTGGTATAAAGCCTAAACCTTTCAACTCCACCCCCCCCCCCCCAAAAAAAACCATTGATGGTAATTGCTGTATGAATGTATCATACATTTAATCATGAAAGGGAAGGATTTGAGATTTCTTATTTAAAGGAAATATTGAACATAATAGAATGTACTTTGAAATCAATAAGTCATTGGCAACACTGTTGCAGCTACATACAGAGAGAACCTTTTGTGCCTTTTTGCCTGCAGTGTTTATTTCTCTTACATGAACT
This sequence comes from Mus minutoides, assembly GCA_902729485.2. Classification (NCBI taxonomy): domain Eukaryota; kingdom Metazoa; phylum Chordata; class Mammalia; order Rodentia; family Muridae; genus Mus; species Mus minutoides. The sequence continues at coordinate 1,603,337 of LR749629.1, read as the reverse complement.
ATAAGAATGTTGATTATTGCACCTTGTTCTTTGGTAAATAGACTTAAGAATTTTTCTAAAAAGAGCCATTTCTTGTTAGATGGTAGAGCTACCTAAGTAAACACGAGGAGATGTATCATATTTGTATGTGTTTAAAGCCCAGCCTTTTCTATAGAGAGAGCAGGAAATTCCTTTTAAATGTATTCATTTGTGTGTATGCGTGTATTTATATATATTATATATGTAGCTATTTAAGTACTTCCGTGTGAAATTGAGCATCATGTTGGCGTGGTGACCAGAAGTAGTAAGGTGCTAGATGGTCACTTTAAAGCACAGCGGAGTGTGCAATCAGTCCCTGACTGGTGGGCTTGTAAACTAGGTTCAGTTTGTGAACCACAGAATACCTCATGTGTAAATACAGTGTTCATGACTTAACTGAAATACAGTTATTGTAAAAAAAAATGTGAAGCCACTGGCTGGCTTATGCCTTCTGAGTTTTTGTTTTTACCTCCTTTTTGGAAAGGAGTTGTTTTTGTTTTGTTATTTTTTTAAATAGGGTTTACAGCTAGAAATTTGAATGCCAAAGTTCTATTTATTAAACTAAGAAAAAAGTTTTCAATGTTAATGGCTAGTATTTTTCCACTGGACTATTGTTTGTTGATGTTGGAATTTGTATTTACAGAGAAATAAATTTTTTTAGAAAAATAATTGCCTTCATGGTGCCTAATGTTAGTATAAGGAGAGGTTCCCAGGACCCAACAGGAAGGACTTAGCTGAAATACCCAACAAAGGGGAGATACAGACCATATCTAGTGGATAGGCATGGCCCACCCACCTCAAAAATATTAATCCAGAATTCCACCTGTCCAAAGGAAATGCAGGGACAAAGAGTGGAGCAGACATTGGATGAAAGGCCATCCAGAGACTGCCCCACCTACGGATCCATCCCATCTGCAGACACCAAACCAGACAATATTGCTGATGCCAAGCAATATACTGACAGGAGCCTGGTATAGCTGTCCCCTGAGAGGCTCTGCCAGAGCTGGACCAATGCAGATGTGGATGTACACCGCTAAACATTGGACTGAGCATGGGGACCCCAATGGGAAAGTTAGGGCAAGGGCTGTAGGAGCTGAAAGGGTTTGCAACCTCATAGGAAGAACAACAATATCAACCAACCAGACTTCCCAAGCTCCCAGGGACTAACTACCAACCAAAGAGTACACAGGGATACGCATTGCTCCAGCTGGATATGTAGCAGAGGATTTCCTTATCTGGCATCACTGGGAAGGGAGCCCCTTGATCCTGTGGAGACTTGATGACCCGGGATAGAGGAATGCTAGGCTGCTGAGGGTGGGCAGGTGGGTAGGTGGGTGGGGGAGCACCCTCATAGAGGCAGGAGGGAGTGAGGAGTGGATAGGGGGATTGTGGAGGGGAAACTAGGAAGGGGGAATAACATTTGAAATGTAAATAAAATAACCAATTAAAAAAGAATGTGTTTGCAATTCCAGGCTCTCTATCCCAAGTTCTCAATGACAAGAGTATGTTGAGTTGACTTTTAAGTCAAAGCTTTCTATAAATACATGAATTAATCTTTGGCCAGAACACAAAACTTATGCTTTCTAAGTCTGTCTTATTTGATCGATTCGTCTTCCCTCAATGTCTTTAGGGAAAGGTGAAGGAATTTCCCATGGACAGATGGGATGCAAAGTCAAGTCTGTGTACACTTCAGCTGCTAGTGCTGTGCTCCCTCGGGGACTGTGTACACCTCAGCTGCTAGTGCCGTGCTCCCTCGGGGACTGTGTACACCTCAGCTGCTAGTGCCGTGCTCCCTCGGGGGCTGTGCACATCTCAGCTGCTAGTGCCGTGCTCCCTCGGGGACTGTGTACACCTCAGCTGCTAGTGCCGTGCTCCCTCAGGGACTGTGTACACCTCAGCCTTTAGTGCCGTGCTCCCTCAGGGACTGTGTACACCTCAGCTGCTAGTGCCGTGCTCCCTCGGGGACTGTGTACACCTCAGCTGCTAGTGCCGTGCTCCCTCGGGGACTGTGTACACCTCAGCTGCCAGTGCTGTACTCCCTTGGGGGTCTCTTTATAATCTTTATTGACATCAGAACTTATCCTAGTTTTCCAGCAGATTTGTCTTCAGTTATCCATGTTGGACAAATGAGTCAAATCTTTTAATAAAAGAGATTTTGCTGAAATAGTTACAAATTAAGCCTAGTATAGGGCCTTCTATTTCATTTTGGCCTGCCAGAATAGACAAGTATAGATATGTCCTAAGAATGGCAGCCTCTTTCTGAATCACTGTATGCAGTAGGCTCACTGTCTCTAGGAAGCTGCCTGATCTTTGGGTCTGTGGTATTTCCCAGCACTCTTACTTAGCACTGTTCTGTCAGTCTGTAGTGACACACACAGTTCAGTTAACAGGAGAAGGGATCCTTCTAGAACTGCTAATATTGGTGTCGCACACTACCTAGGTTTCAATCAAGTATCATAGAAATAAGACCAGTGAGCTAGACATGGTTCTGCATGTCTAGAATCCCAGAAGAATCAGGAATTCAAGGATTTCTTTGGCTACATAGTAAGTTTGAAGCATGTCTGGATGGCTAGGTGAGATATTTTTTCTTAAGACCAAATTTTAAAAATCCTAGAATTAAATTTTCTTCTGCAGAATAACAGGATCAGTTTTGATCTGTTAATTTTAATATACTTTAGTGACTTAACAAAAAGCATATCCTGGTGATGTTGGTAAAACTCAGAGCTTTTAAAAAAAACTTTCAGCTTCCTCCATTCGGATATGAAAAACAGAATATCCTAGCAGCACACATTGGTCTCAGTTGATTAAGAAAAGTACACAGTTTGGCAGGTGTAGAAAAGGGACTGAATATGGGAACATATTTGTACAGAGTTCTAAGAGAAGTAATAAAACTATTATGTGTTTGAAAAAAGAATATCATGGGGCTTGATTTATGGCGGTTGGGTTTTTGTTAGCAATCATGCGGGGTTCCAGGTAGAGCAGTTTCAAATGTAGAGGCTCCAGTGTATCAGCCCACAGCATCCTTGGCTTAGGGAAACTCCAGCACAAGCAATGAATTTGTGACCAAAGATTGTTAATGTGGCTGTAGGATATCTGTCTTAGTTTGGGGTTCATTGCTATGAAGGGACACTGTGACCAAGACAACTCTTAAAAGGACAGCATTTAATTGGGGCTGGCTTACCAGCTTCAGAGATTAAGTCCATTATCATCATGGCAGGAAGCATGTCAGCATCTAGGCAGACATGGTGCTGGAGAAGGAACTCAGAGTTCTACATTTTGATCCAATGATAACAGAGAGACTGATTTCAGCAGGCAGCCAGGAGAAGGTGCTCTTTCACACTGGGTATAGCCTGAGCACAGGAACACATTGTCACTCTTCTTGCAACAAACCCACACCTCCTAATTTTGCCACTTCCCATTAGCCAGGCATATACAAACTACCACATTATGCAACCCTAACTGGTATATCTATAACAGAAAACCCCTTTGCAAATGAAGAGACAGAAAGTAGGATTGTGTGAAACACCTGTCTAGAAAGTTATTCATGAACAAAACTGTGCTTGCCTACATGGGAACTGCATGTGATCAAGCTAGCCAAAATCCCAGCACAGATGAAGTAGATGATCTCCAGGTCCCACCTCCTTATTAAAGAGCCGGGTAGTGGATAGTGGCTGGGGAGAGAGATTTATTCTCTTTCGAGGTTGTCACTGGTAGGTTTCCTATGCTTCGGTGGATGGCTTCACATCCATACACATATGAGCAGAATTAACTGGATTTAAGCAGGCTATGAGATAAGAGGAGAGAGGGAGGGAGGAAGGGCTTGGAATTAGGAAGGAACCTGCTGCGGAACATGGAAGACTTAAAGTAGTAAAATGGATGCTTGTATAAATTTTCAAAATTAAAAAAAAAAACTATATGAAAAAGTAAAAATTAGCCTAGGTGGCATTTTATCAAAAAAAGGAAAGAAAGAAGGAAGGAAGAAAAAAGAGAAAGAGAGAGGGGAGAGGAGAGAGAGAGAGAGAGAGAGAGAGAGAGAGAGAGGAGGGAGAGAGAGGAAGAACTATACTAGAATCCCTGTTTAGGTCTTGCTGCTCACAATGGGCAGGGGAATGAGAAAGGACAGTTGCTGAAGAAAGCACCCATTCTTAAAACATTGGCATCATCACAAAAAGGAAATATTCCCATTTTATCCATTTTATCCATTTTACCCTGCTCTCCTTTGTCAGTCTCTATTTCTAGATTTCCTCAGAACAGAAATTTAGAGCTAAACATATACCACCTTGAGGCCAGGAAATGAGGCATTTAGATACTTGAGATATCTAAACAAAGCAAATGCCCATGAGGAGAGTTGTAAATAAATGTTTATAGCTACATTATTATTCATTATTTATCTACTTATTCTTATCTATTACATCCCGATCACAGTTCCCCCTTCCTCCTCTATTTCTACTCTGCCCCACTCCCACATCCTGCTGCCTTTCCTTTCCCCTTGATCCACTCCTCCTCTTCCCTACAGAAAAGAGCAGGAGGCCTCCCACACATATCAGCCAAACATGGCATAACAATTTACAGTAAATCTAGTTACAAACCCTCATGGCTAGGTTGGATGAGGCAACCCAGCAGGAGGAAAAATGTCCCAAAAGCTGGCAAAAGAATCAAAGACATCCCCACTCCCACAGTTAGGAGTCCCACAAAAACACCAAACTACACAACCACAACATATATGCAGAGGACCTAGTTCAAATCTACACAGGTGTCCTGATTGTCATTTCAGTCTCTGTGAGTCTTATGAGCCCTCTTAGCTGCTTCTGTAGTGTCTTCAACCCCTATGGCACTTATGATCCTTCTTCTGCCTCTTTGGTGGGATTCTCCAAGCTCCATGGAATGTTTGGCTGTGGGTCTCTGCATGTTCCTATAAGTTACTGGATGACGACTCTCTGATGTTTTTTATGCTAGGTTCCAGTCTTCAAGTATAGCAGAACATTATTAGAAATCATTTCACTGTTTTTTTGATGGTCATGTTTGGTTCTATCCTATGTCTCCGGACTATCCAGCTTCTGGTTCCTGGCCCTACGGGTAATGTCAGAGGTAGGCACCCTCTTCTGGTGTTGGTCTCAAATTGGACCAGCCACTCCCACAAGTTCTCAACCTTAAACCCTGAGTCAACTTGCAGGCAGAGCAAATTGTAAGTTAAAGGTTTTATGGCTGGGTTGGTGTCCAAATTCTTCACTGGAATTGTCTGACTACAGGAGATGACCAGTTCAGGTTACTAGGAGTCTTCGCCATCGGTCCCTCCATGTGTTGGTAGTTTAGTACCTGGGAGCTCTGGGGGGAATAGTTCTTCCTATGAAGTTGCAAAACCCTTCAGCTCCTTCAGTCCTTTTGCTAACTCTTCCATTGAGGACCCCATTGGGGGCACCATGCTCAGTCCAATGGTTGGCTGCAAGCATCCACCTCTGTATTTGTCAGGCTCTGGCAAAGCTTCTCAGGAGACAGCTATATCAGGCTCCTGTTAGCATGCACTTCTTGATATCCACAATAGTGTCTGGGTTTGGTAACTGTATATGGGATGGATTCCCAGGTAGAAGTTTTTGGGTGCCTTTTTCTTCAGACTCTGCTCCACACTTTGTCTCTGTATTTGCTTCCATTACTATTTTGTTCCCCTTTCTAAGAAGGACCAAAGCACCCATACTCTTGTCTTCCTTCTTCTTGAGCTTCATGTGGTATTTAAATTGTATCTTTGGCATTCTGAACTTTTGGGCTAATATCTACTTATTAGTGAGTGCATAGCCTGTGGGGGTTTTTTTTTTTTTGTGATTGGGTTACCTCACTCAGGATGATATTTTCTAGTTCCATTTCTTTTAAGTGTTTCTTGGACATTTGAAATTTCTCTGTTGAGAATTCTGTCTTTGGACTTTGTCTTAGTTAAGGTTTCTTTTGCTTCAAAGAGACATCATGACCACAGCAACTCTTATAAAAGAAAACATTTAATTAAGGCTGGCTAATCCGTAGGTTTTGTCTTGTCATTGTGTAATGGAGTACTACTCACCTATTAAAAACACTGAATTTATGAAATTCTTGGGCAAATGGATGTATCTGGAGGATATCATCCTTAGTGAGGTAACCCAATCACAAAAGAAGTCACTTGATATGCACTCACTGCTAAGTGGATATTAGCCCAGAAACTTAGAATATCCAAGATACAATTTGCAAAACACAAGAAAATCAAGAAGGAAGACCAAAGTGTGGACACTTCATTCCTCCTTAAAATAGGGAACAAACCACCTGTGGAAGGAGTTACAGAGAAAAAGTTTGGAGCTAAGATTAAAGGATGGACCATCCAGAGACTACCCCACCTAGGGATCCATCCCATAATCAGCCACCAAACCCAGACACTATTGCATATGCCAGCAAGATTTTGCTGAAAGGACCCTGATATAGCTATTTCTAGAGAGGCTATGCCAGTTCTTGACGAATACAGAAGTGGATGCTCACAGTCATCTATGGGATAGAAGAGTGGGCCCCCAATATAGGAGCTAGAGAAAGTACCCAAGAGCTGAAGGGGTCTGCAACCCTATAGGTGGAACAACAATATGAACTAATCAGTACACCCAGAGCTCATGTCTCTAGATGCATATGTAGCAGAAGATGACCTAGTTGGTCATCATTGAGAGAGGCCCCTTGGTCTTGCAAATTTTATGTGCCCCAGTACAGGGGAATGCCAGGGCCAAGAAGTGGGAGTGGGTGGTTAGGGGAGTAGGGTGGGGGGGAGGGTATAGGGTACTTTTGGGATATCATTTGAAATGTAAATAAAGAAAATATCTGCTTCTTAGCCAAGCAGAGGCTGCTAAGGCCTCTGGAGTGCTCTCCACACCACAGGACCTTGGGATCACCTCAGGATCACGGGTGAGTGGAATGCAGCATCAGCTTCAAGAGTCACGGAGGGTCTTGTGCCAGCAGGAATAGGGACAAAAGAACTCTGCCCGACCAGAGGCTGGGATCTCTTCCAGCTGGGGCCACCCCTGCCATCTTCCTTCTGAGCCCAGCAGAGGCTGCTAAGGGCTCCAGAGTGCTCTCCACACCGCAGGTCCTCCGCATCATCTCGGGATCACGGGACCCCTACCACACCTAGGACCTCCTGATCACTTGAGAGCATGTGGGCTATAGAAGCAACAGAGCTTCTTGGTCAGGGTCCCGTCGGGCCTTCAGCCTTAGCCAGGAGACAGAGCTAAGACCCAGACCCCTGGGGACATTCCTTGTCAGAGGAGAGTCAGCCTTCTGGGAGGGTTCTGACCCTAGAACTCAGGAAGTGGATCAGAGCTCTAGACTGCTGGACTCCTGCCCTGCAAGAGAAGAGCTTGCCTCCAGAGAGTGCTCTGACCACTGGAACTCAGGTGAGAATTGGACTCCCAGGAGTGCAGAGAGAGGCTAACAGAACCACAGGAGGATCAAGTTCCAACAAGAGACAGCTTGAATATTAGCATCAGAGATTTCCAGATGGCGAAAGGCAAACGTAAGAATCTTACTAATAGAAACCAAGAACACTGGGCATCATCAAAACCCAGTATGCCCACCACAACAAGTCCTGGATACCCCAACACGCCTGAAAAGGAAGACACAGATTTTAAATCATATCTCATGATGGTGGTAGAAGATTTTAAGAAGGGCATTAATAACTCACTTAAAGAAATACAGAAGACTACTAAACAGGTAGAAGTTAAAGGGGAAGTACAAAAATCCCTCAAGAAATTATAGGAGAACACTGCTAAACAAGGAGAAGACCTTAAAGAGGAAATACAAAAATCCCTCAAGGAATCACAGGAGAACACTGCTAATCAGGTAGAAGCCCTTAAAAAACTACAGGCAAACACTGCTAAACAGATAGAAGAAACACAAAACACAAAAATCCCTTAAAGAATTACAGGAAAACACAACCAAACAAGCAATGGAATTTAACAAAACCATCCAATATCTAAAAATGGAAGTAGAAACAATAAAGAAAACTCAAAGAGAGACAACTCTGGAGATAGAAACCCTAGGAAAGAAATCAGGAACCATAGATGTGAGCATCAACAACAGAATATAGGAGATGGAAGAGAGAATCTCAGGTGCTAAAAATTCCATAGGAAACATGGACACAACAATCAAAGAAAATGCAAAATGCAAAAAGATCCTAACTCAAAACATCCAAGAAATCCAGGACACAATGAGAAGACCAAACCTACGGATAATAGGAGTAGATGAGAATGAAGATTTTCAACTTAAAGGGACAGCAAATATCTTGAACAAAATTATAGAAGAAAACTTCCCATAGCTAAAGAAAGAGATGCCCATGAATATACAAGAAGCCTACAGAACTCCAAATAGACTGGACCAGAAAAGAAATTCCTCCCGACACATAATAATCAGAACAACAAATGCACTAAATAAAGACAGACTACTAAAAGCAGTAAGGGAGCTGGGCGTAGTGGCCCACACCTTTAATCCCAGCACTTGGGAGGCAGAGGCAGGCAGATTTTTGAGTTTGAGGCAAGCCTGGTCTATTAAGTGAGTTCCAGGACAGCCAGGGCTATACAGAGAAACCCTGTCTCAAAAAACCAACCAACCAACCAACGAATCAACCAACCAACCAACCAACCAACCAAGCAAACAAACAAACAAACAAAGCCGTAAGGGAAAAAGGTGGTCAAGTAACATATAAAGACAGGCCTATTTTAAAAAAAAATTACTCCAGACTTCTCATCAGAGACTATGAAAGTCAGAAGATCCTGGACAGATGTTATACAGACACTAAGAGAACACAAATGCCAGCCCAGGCTACTATACCCAGCAAAACTCTCAATTACCATAGATGGAGAAACCAAAGTATTCCATGACAAAACCAAATTCACATAATATCTTTCCACGAATCCAGCCCCTCAAACGATAATAATGGGAAAACACCAACACAAAGATGGAAACTACACTCTAGAAAAAACAAGAAAGTAATCCTTTAACAAAACTAAAAGAAGACAGATTCACAACTTGAACAACAAAAATGACAGGAAGCAATACTTATTTTTCTTTGATTTCTCTTAACATCAATGGACTCAATTCCCCAATAAAAAGACATAGACTAACTGGCTACACAAACAAGACCCAACATTTTCCTGCTTACAGGAAACCCACCTCAGGGACAAAGACAGACACTACCTCAGAGTAAAAGCCTGGAAAACAATTTTCCAAGCAGATGGTCCGAAGAAACAAGCTGGGGTAGCCATTCTAATATCTAAGAAAATTGACTCCCAACCCAAAGTTATCAAAAAAGACAAGGAGGGGTATTTCATACTCATCAATGGTAAAATCTACCAAGATGAACTCTCAATTCTAAATATCTATGCTCCAAATGCAAAAGCAGCCACATTCATTAAAGAAACTATAGTAAAGCTCAAAGCACATATTGCACCTCACACAATAATTGTGGGAGACTTCAACACCCCACTCTTACCAATGGACAGTTCCTGGAAACAGAAACTAAACAGAGACACATGGACACTAACAGAAGTTATGAAACAAATGGATTTAACAGATATCTACAGAACATTTTATCCTAAAACAAAGGGATATACCTTCTTCTCAGCACCTCATGGTACCTCCTCCAAAATTGACCATATAATTGGTCACAAAACAGGCCTCAACAGATATAAAAATATTGAAATTATCCCATGTATCCTATCAGATCACCACGAACTAAGGCTGATATTCAATAACAGCATAAATAATAGAAAGCAAACATTCATATGGAAACTGAACAACACTCTACTCAATGATACCTTGGTCAAGGAAGAAAGAAAGAAAGAAATTAAAAACTTTTAGAGTTTAATGAAAATGAAGCTACAACATACCCAAACTTATGGGACACAATGAAAGCAGTCCTAAGAGGAAAACTCATAGCCCTGAGTGCCTCCAAAAATAAACTAGATAGAGCATACACTAGCAGTCTGACAGCACACCTAGAAGCTCTAGAACAAAAGAAAGCAAATTCACCCAAGAGGAGTAAACAGCAGGAAATAATCAAACTCAGAGCTGAAATCAACCAAGTGGAAACAAAATGAACTATTCAAAGAATCAACCAAACCAGGAGCTGGTTCTTTGAGGAAATCAACAAGATAGATTAAACCCTTAGCCAGACTAGAGGGTAGAGGGAGAGGGACAGTATCCTAGGTAAAAAAATCAGAAATGAAAAAGGAGACATAACAACAGATCCTGAGGAAATCCAAAACATCATCAAATCCTACTACAAAAGGCTATACTCAACAAAACTAGAAAACCTGGATGAAATGGACCACTTCCTAGACAGATACCAGGTACCAAAGTTAAATCAGGATCAGATTAACAATCTTAACAGTCCCATTTCCCCTAAAGAAGTAGAAGCAGTCATTAATAGTCTCCAAACCAAAAAAAGCCCAGGGCCAGATGGGTTTAGTGCAGAGTTCTATCAGACCTTCAAAGAAGATCTAATTCCAACTCTCCTCAAACCATTCCACAAAATAGAAACAGAACCTACTCTACCCAATTCATTCTATGAAGCCACAATTACTCTGATACCTAAACCACACAAAGATCTAACAAAGAAAGAGAACTTCAGACTGATTTCCCTTGTGAATATTGATGCCAAAATACTCAATAAAATCCTCGCAAACCGAATGCAAGAACACATCAAAACGATCATACATCATGACCAAATAGGTTTCATCCCAGGGATACAGGGATGGTTTAATATACAGAATCCGTCAACATAATCCACTATATAAACAAACTCAAAGACAAAAATCACATGATCATCTCATTAGATGCTGACAAAGCATTTGAAAAAGTCCAACACCCCTTCATGATAAAAGTCATGGAAGATCAGAAATTCAAGGCCCATACCTAAACATAATAAAAGCAATATACAGTAAACCAGTAGCCAACATCAAAGTGAATGGAGAGAAGCTGGAAGCAATCCCACTAAAATCAGGAGCTAGACAAGGCTGCCCACTTTCTCCCTACCTATTCAATATAGTACTTGAAGTCCTAGCTAGAGCAATTTGACAATGAAAGGAGATCAAGGGGATACAAATTGGAAAGGAAGAAGTCAAAATATCACTATTTCCAGATGATATGATAGATATATAAGTAACTTTAAAATTTCCACCTGAGAACTCCTAAACCTGATAAACAGCTTCAGCGCAGTAGCTGGATATAGAATTAACTCAAACAAACCAATGCCCTTTCTCTACACAAAAGATAAACAGGATGAGAAAGAAATTAGGGAAACAACATCCTTCACAATAGTCACAAATAATATAAAGTACCTTGGTGTGATTTTTAACTAAGGAAGTGAAAGATCTGACAAGAACTTCAAGTCTCTGAAGAAAGAAATTGAAGAAGATCTCAGAAGATGGAAAGATCTCCCATGCTCATGGATTGGCCGGATTAATATAGTCAAAATGGCTATCCTACCAAAAGCAATCTACAGATTCAATGCAATCCCCATCAAAATTCCAATTCAATTCTTCACGGAGTTAGAAAGGGCAATTTGCAAATTCATCATGAATAACAAAAAACTTAGGATAGCAAAAACTATTCTCAACAATAAAAGAACTTCTGGGGGAATCACCATGCTTGACCTCAAGCTGTACTACAGAGCAACTGTGGTAAAAAAACAAAACAAAACAAAACAAAACAAAAAAACTATATGGTACTGGTAAAGTGACAGGCAGGTAGATCAATGGAATAGAATTGAAAACCCAGAAATGAGCCCATACACCTATAGTCACTTGATCTTTGACAAGGGAGCTAAAGACATCCAGTGGAAAGAAGACAGCATCTTCAAAATTGGTGTTAGCTCAACTGGTGGTTATCATGTAGAAGAATTGGGATTGATCCATTCTTATCTCTGTGTACTAAGGTAAAGTCTATGTGGATCAAGGAACTCCACATAAAACCAGAGACACTGAAACTTATAGAGGAGAAAGTGGGAAAAAGCCTTGAAGATATGGGCACAGGGGAAAAATTCCTAAACAGAACAGCAATAGCTTGTGCTGTAAGATTGAGAATCGACAAATGGGACCTCATGAAACTGCAAAGCTTCTGTAAGGCAAAAGACACTGTCAATAAGACAAAAAGGCCACCAATAGATGGGGAGAGGATCTTTACCAATCCTAAATCAGATAGGGGACTAATATCAAATATATATAATGAACTCAAGAAGGTGGACACCAGAAAATCAAATAGCCCTATCAAAAATGGGGTATAGAACTAAACAAATAATTCTCAACTGAGGAATACCAAATGGCTGAATGTTCACCTTAAAAAATGTTCAACACCTTAAAAAATGTTCAACATCCTTATTCATCAGGCTGTTTGTAAATCAAAACAGCCCTGAGATTTCACCTCACATCAGTCAGAATGGCTAAGATAAAAAATTCAGGTGACAGCAGATGCTGGCAAGGATGTGGAGATAGAGGTACATTCCTCCATTGTTGGTAGGATTGCAAGCTGGTAAAACTACTCTGGAAATCAATGTGGTGGTTCCTCAGAAAATTGGACATAGTACTACTGGAAGATCCAGCAATTCATCTCCTGGTCATATACCCAGAAGATGTTCCATCTTGTAATAAGAACACATGCTCCACTATGTTCCTAGCAGCCAAATTTATAATAGCCAGAAGCTGGAAAGAACCCAGATGTCCCTCAACAGAAGAATGGATACAGAAAATGTGGTACATTTACAAAATGGAGTACTACTCTGCTATTAAAAACAATGAGTTCATGAAATTCTTAGGCAAATGGATGTATCTGGAGGATATTATCTTGAGTGAGGTAACCCAATCACAAAAGAACACACATGATATGCATTCACTGATAAGTGGATATTAGCCCAGAAGCTAGAATACCCAAGATACAATTTGCTAAACACTTGAAACTCAAGAATAAAGAAGACCAAAGTGTGGATACATGGTTCCTTCTTAGATTGGGGAACAAAATACCCATGGAAGGCATTACAGAGACAGTTTGGAGCTGAGACAGAAGAAAGGGGCATCCAGAGACTGTCCGACCTGGGGATCCATCCCATATACTACCGCCAAACCCAGACACTACTGTATATGCCTGAAAGATTTTGTTGACAGCACCCTGATATAGCTATTGCTTGTGAGTCTATGCCAGTGCCTGCCATATACAGAAGTGGATGCTCACAGTCATCTATTGGATGGAACACAGGGCCCCTAAAGAAGGAGCTAGAGAAAATACCCAAGGCACTAACATGGTCAGCAACCCTATAAGAGGATCTACAATATGAACTAAGCAGTACCCCCAGAACTGTGCCTCTAGTTTCATATGTAGCAGAGGAGCCTAGTTGCCCATCAATGGGAGGAGAGGCCCTTGGTCTTGTCAACATCATATGCCCCAGTACAGGGAAATGCCAGGCCTAGGAAGTAGGAGTGGGTTGGTTGGGGAGCAGTATGGGGGCAAGGTATAGGAGACTTTGGGGATAGATAGCATTTGAAATGTAAATGAAGAAAGTATCTAATAAAAAATAAAAAAGAATATTTAGTGCTATGAGATATGAAGTAGAGATATTTGTGGAGGAATTCTGAGCTTCAAATTGTCTGCCGGTACTCTACCAATATTGATATGTTTGTGTTTTAAAAATGTTACTTGGTGTAGTGGTTTGAACATGCTTGGCCCATAGGGAATGGCACTGTTTGAGGTGTGGCCTTGTTGGAAGAAGTGTGTCACTATGGCAGTGGGCTTTGCCGGTCTCCTCCTAGCCTCAGGCTCTCTCTGCCCATTGTGAAACACAGCTTCCTCCTAGCTGCCTGAGCATGACATTCTCTCCTGGTTGCCTCCAGATCAAGAACACTCAGCTCCTTCTCTAATACCGTGTCTACCTCCATGCTTACTGCTATGATAAAAATGGACTAAAAGCACTAAAACAGTAAACCAGCCCCAATTAAATGTTTTCCTTGTAAGAGTTGCTTTGGTCATGGTGTCTCTTCATAACAATAGAAACCTCTAACTAAGAAACTTGGCCTGTAATTTTGTTCATCTGCCTGGCTTGTGAAACACTTTAAGTTATGCAAACATTGCATAGAAGATGTACTTTCTCCATTTACCGTTGCATACAGTTTTTCTTATTATTAACAGCTTGAATTGTTAAGATACATTTCCTAATGTTTGTTATTACTTTTAACTGAAATCCCTAGTTATTTCCTGTATGGTTATGTTAATTGTTGAAAAATACATATTATATATTTTTGAACAATTCTATGAGTTTTGAAACTGCATTTTATGTATACATTTATGTATGAGTCAAAAATTGCTTTTCTGAAAACTACTTTCATACATTTATGACATTTTATGAAATATTTTGTCACTTCCAAGGGATAAAGATGCCTTCAACTTTTACTTAAAATTGAGTACATTAGATGAAACGTAACTGCATTTACATATTTCTTCTATCTATTCCTTGGATAGCATTCATTTCTGAAAGAATGCTCTATGTTGGGCCCTGCTGCTGAAAGTCACAGTCTTCCATGTGTGGAGCTCTCTCAAGCTCAGTGCAGGAAGCCCCTTTTCTTAGAGGGGCTTCCTCTTCTCTGCCTGATCTAGGGAGCCACATACCCTCTGCCTGAGGAATGTCACATAACCCTTGTCTAGATTACAGGTTCAGCTTCCTTGTCTAGATTACAGGTTCAGCTTCCTTTCTCAGGGTAAGAACATGTTCAGCAAGCTCCTGGAATTCCTAGAATTGCTCCATGCAAATGAGGCACTCCTCATACCCTAAACTCCAGCCAGTGGCACACATCTACCCTGGAAACACCTTCCCTCTTTTCCAGACTATATAGCCCTTGATTCACCCCTAATATAGTTGAGCCATCTCTCTGAAGCAGATCCCAGAAGTCTATCATTTTCTTGGTATGTGGCCAACAGTCCTGGGGAGAAGGGAGGGTCACTGCTCTATACTATGACATGTGAAAAATCCATAGGAAATGTCTTACTAGATTTGGTTTTGAAAGAACAAAAGTATCCCATACTCACAATTCTCCATAACGTTAAAAAGATTTGGCATCCTTTAACTGAAAGAAAAGCAAAGGCACAGGAAAATTAGATGGAAATTTGTAATTATAGTGGTTACTATTTTCACTAGATGACAGGACACAGCTTTGAGCATACTGCTTCAGGTTGCCTGATGTCCTAGTGTATGCCTTCAGGGCCTTTGAGCTATTTTGTTTCACACAGAATAGTTTCCTCTGCAAGTATGCCCTAGCCACTGCTTTCTCTTCCCTCCTCTCTGCTAAGCCTCTGGTAATCCCTAATTTTTGTTCAATTTTTTGAGACAGGGCAGTATAGCTAATGGCTGGCTTAGAACTTGTCATATAGACTAGTGATCTTTTCAATGTTTTATAGTATTGGTTTTCTCAAATATTATATAGTTAATATATAATATTTTATATTATATAGTTAATATGGATGTGAGCTTTCAACCCCTTTACATAAATGTAGGAATGTGATTGCTGGATAATGTGACAGAAAGTATCTCTAGTTGATAAGAAGTAGCTTCCCCCAGTGAAGGATGAATTGGCCCACAACCTCATCTTTACTTCATATCATCAGATTATTCTTCTACTTTTTACTTGGGTAGCTCAGCATTAATTTATTTGTTTAGCTATATGATATTTGTATTTTAGACACAAATACTTTCACCACATACATGTTTTGCAAATACTTTCTAAATCTTTTGCTTATATTTTTAACTTCCTCAGAATAGATAGTTTTCATTTTTATGAAGTCCAACCTAGCAGATTGTTCTTTAGTGATTGTGCTTTAACTGTAGACCTAAAAGGTTATCAATAAACCCCAAATCACATAGATTTCTCACCCGCTACCTTAAAGAAATTTTATAGTTCTGAGACATACATTTTAGTCTATGATCTACTTTCGAAGTGTTTTAGATAGGGACAGAGACTCTCCACTAATTTGCCTTTTTTCAATAAAAAAAGTGAGTAACTATTTTCATGGATATTAATTTTTTATATGCAATCTGTAATTAATTTATTGCGTGTGTCATGATATGTGTAGATGTGTGTTTGTGTGTTTATGTTTGTGTGTGTGGGCATGCACATGTACTCTCAGCACAAGTATGAAAGTCAGAGGAGTGACTCTAGAATCTATTCTTTCTTTTTGTCTTTACATGGGTTCTGGGGATTGCTTTCAGATCTCCAAGCTTGCATGGCAACCACTTGTACCCACTCAGCCTTCTCACCAACCTCATTTTTTTAAAAAAAATTTTTCCCAAAAAAGGTAACATTTTGAAAGTAGTTAATATTTGTAAGTGAAAGTTATTTAAAATCTACTACTATCAGCAAAGATGGTGTCCTAGTTACTTTTTTTTCAACTTTTATTAGATATTTTCTTCATTTACATTTCAAGTGTTACCCAGAAAGTTCCTTATACCCTCCCCTACCCATCCGCTCCCACTTGTGATGGGATACCATGATGAAAGTAACAAGGAAGAAAGATTTGTTTGAGGTTACATTTAAAAGGGTTCAGCATGATGAGAGAAAGCAGGTGGTCAGGCCCAGCTAGACACACACACACACACACACACACACACACACACACACACACACACAGAGAGAGAGAGAGAGAGAGAGAGAGAGAGAGAGAGAGAGAGAAAGAGAGAGAGAGAGAGAGAGAGAGAGAGAGAGCACATAACCTCTCTATCCTTTCTTGTTGGCTTCTTAAAAGAGTTCAGAGTTTCTCCTTGCTGAGTATTCTTGCCATCTTGCCAGATAATTAAGTTTGTTCTATCAGTAGTGCTGACCCTATAAATTTCTTGCTGATGTCAGCTGTCATCTAGCGTGGGGGTGGGGGAGCTGCTATTAGCACTGACCCTAATCATCAAGGTCATGCTTGCTTCTTCCTAAGTTACTTGGGTGCTGAGTGGGTCTCAGTAGAGATGGCAATAGGTAGAGAAGGCACAGTGTTAAGAACAGGAGGCTGACTGGTCACATTGTATTTGTACTCAGGGGACGGGAAGTAGGGGCAGGCTACAAAGCTTTAAGGTCTGTCTCCTTTGACCCAATTCCTCCATTGATATTCTACTATGGTTTTAGTGAGAATGCTATCCCCATCATAGGCTCATATGTTTGAATACTTGGTTCAGAGTCCCTGAAACTGTTTGAGAAGGGTCAGGAGGTGTGGGTTTGTTGAGAGTCATTGTGATTGGGCTTTGAGGTTTCAAAAGCCCATGCCATTTTTAATTAAATCAGGATTGCCAACTGGGAAGAAAGTGTCAGAGATCTGAGCCCATGGGAATACGTTTCATATTCAAACCATAACAGTCTGCCATTCCATATTGAAAAAATATATTCAATGCAACTTTCAAAGTCTCCATAGTCTTTAAGCATTTCACTGTGGTCCAAAAGTACAAAGTTCACATTTCATCTAAGACTCAGGACAACTGTGAGCATCTATAAAAGTACAACAATAAGTTACATACATTTCTAATATGCAATGCCAAAAGTGAAGACTGGGAGCATAGCAAGGAAAGTCTAGTGTGCTAAAGCAAGTCATAAATGAGCAACAAAGATATCCCATCCTGCAACTTCTTGTCAAGCATCTAGAATTTCTCCTGGAATCATCACAGCTCCAAAACACCCACAGAGCTCTGCCACATGCAGCAGACATAGCTTCTCTCTCATGATTCCACTCATCACGGCCCAATGACCCACTTCATCACCTAAAGATTCCACAACCTTTCTGAACATGACCATCTGGAGATCAAGTGCTCAAACACATGAGCCTATGGGGACACATTTCACATCAAACCATAATAGCTGGCTGTTGAGGAAGCAGTCATGGTTTGGCAGGGCAAAAATTGACAACTAAAATGTACCAAAGATTTTTTTCTCTGATTTGGTTTCAGGTCCATCTGAGGTCTGCATGTGAGGATCAATGCCATGGAGAGTGGTCCAAATGGATTTTCTATCCCTATGATAAAGAACTGGGCTGAAGGGTATATTCCCTTATCTATTTCTTCTCTTAATCTGTGATGTATAGATTGAGAAATTACTGCTATAACATAACTATTGCATTATCATCAAGCAGTTACGTATTTTTGGAGCCACACTTGTCTACCTTGACTTTGATGAGCTAATTTGCAGGGCAAGCCAAATTAATTTGCATTTTCTGTGGCTTTATCCCAGCTCTTCTTCTGAGTGAACAGGGCTGATATGAAAAAATTACTAGCCAAAAGTCACCAAAATGGAGATGCTATAAAAACATGGTACATTTAATTGCCTTGAGCTGTCAATCCATCTCTGTAGGAATCAATGCTCTTATACAAGAGTGCTATGTTAGGAATGTATAATAGGAATATGTAAATTCAGTTACATTTAATCAACTGCTTAGGTTCAATTTTCAGTAAAAATTGAAGAGTTCTATTCTAATTGACAGTGATGAAATATTTTGTTTCATAAATCTGTGAGAGGATAATCCCCCCCAAGTAACTTTCTGACTCATATGAATATAAAATGAACATATGTCAAATATTTTATTTAATTCATTAATTGAATGAGGGATTTGGTAGCACTGTTGCAACTGATGTAAAAAGAATAGAAGGGTAAATTTATAACTCACAAGTGTTGGGATGAATATTCATGGTGTTGCAAAAGTGGCTTTCCATGTGCAGCAAGGGGCACCAACTGAATCTCCACTAGATGCAATTTACAGTGTATTGCTAGGCAAGAATTGTTCATGATTAGTATTCCTCTTTCTATTATAAGACTTGTAAAGTAACTGAAACAATACACAATTTGCTCCAATAATGTGTTGTTTCCTGTTGCAAATATTCAGTGACTGTCCAAAAAGGACTCTACCATAGTAGAGTCTCAATGGAGGAACTGGGTCAAAGGAGACAGGTTGTGAAGCTTTATAGCCTGTCCCCACTTCCTGTTCACTTTCTATTTCCTGAGTACATATGCCTTTCCACATTTCTCTGGGCTTTTTTTTCCTTTTGGCTCAAGGGATGGATGTTTATGGAGGCTTGTAGGCACAGGAGTCGTTCTTATATTTTCCTAGAACCCAATCCAGATAACGTAATACTTCCTCAGTACACACCTAGAAATAAAAGAGAGAAAAGAACATATAGAGATTGGGATAGATGTGCAAAATCTAGTTAGTTATAAATATGTTGTGTAAAAGGAAACTCCTTCAGGAGATACAGCTTCACTTCACTGGGAAGATTTTGTCTTTTATATTTTGGAAATATGACTCCTTTATTTTCTCTCCTGCTTGTTGATTTTATACTCCTCCCAAAAAAGGCAAGAAAAGTGTCTCTCATCCTGTCTCTCATCTTTTAGGCTTTTCATGCTGATATGTTATGTTAACACGGTAGTGGACTACCTTATTGATTTTATATCCACCCACCCTTCCTGCTTGTGTATCCAGTAGGTTTGCAATGAAGGGGTAAACATTTTCTATATATTAATGAACTATCATTAATATATCAACTAGTATTTCCTATTTTCATTGGAGTATTTTTTCACATAAATATAGATGTTTAGAAAAGATATCTTGAAGGGAACCTAGAGTCAGTAACTATTTTGAACGAAGGTGCCTTTTTTCTTTCTCTATACCCAGAGTCAAAGACATTATTGACAACAAAAAAAGTTTGTTGATTTTCCAGGTTTCTTTATCATCACCACGTTGTCTGTGGATCTCTGGTTATTTTTTCCCCATGTAAAAATAGGTCTCTAGAATGCACATCACAAAAGTACAGGGGGGTATAAATCAAGAACAAAACTTGCTGGAAAAGGCTTATTTACAATATTGTCAATAAACACCCAAGCTCCAAAACGTTATATGGAATATCCTAGAGAGAGGATTGTCTCCTTCCCCGATGTGCTGAAACCCAAGGGAGAGGACAATTATGCCCCCATTGCCCCCATTAGCTCCCCAGCCAAGTGCACAGATATATGTATGGAAGTGGTAGACTAAAGGGCAAGAAGGCGGTTTCTGACTCCCTTTTTCCTGAACGCCCTCACCTGGAAGATGTCTTCTCTGTACTAAAAAGGAATGCAGTGTTCTTCTCATCAAGGACAAGAAGTTGAGAATGAGAGATTTTGTACAGACTCACCTCTTCAAGATAAATGTCTTCATTTAATGTACTCACAGAGTCTACTGTCCTGGTTGCCTTTGTCCCACCTAGTATAAACCATTGAGGTTCTGAAATTTCTTCAGGTCTACATATGTGCACAAGGGTTCCTGAGTTTAAAAGAACCTAATCTATCATTCATTTGTATTCTTTTTCTCCTGTCAGTCTGCCTTCTATTACTTTAGGTCTCTGACCTGGCCAAAACATGATAGGGGTAGTAAAAAAATCTTGACTCTCATCTTTTAGGCTTTCCATGCTGATATTAACAGGGTAGTGGACTATTTCCATTTGAACCCTTTTCTCTCTTTGGGTAAGTCTGCAAACTAGGAGTTAATGGTGTACAGAGAGAGTGAATACTGCTTTGTAGCCACACAGCTAGCTTGACCAGATCTTTAGGTGTGAGCAGCTGTAGACACTCAGCCAGAACAGGCAGTTGGCCTCACAAACTTCTTGGAGACTGAGCCACAATTTACACTGAGCTGCATGTGTTGTCTCTGTGGGATCTCTGGGTTTTTCTGACTCAAGTTATAATCTGAGAATAACTTGGTGATTTGGAAGATTGAATTGAAATTGTTTTTTTTTTTCTTCCAGATTTAAATGAGTTGCTAGGCAACTTCCCAGAACTGCAAAGAGAGGGGACCCTTTCTAAGTCACTGAGAGTAATGGGAAAAGTAATGTACTCTCTCAAGTTAGTAGGATTTACTCATGCTTTTTAAAAAATAAAAAATATTTTATCTACTGGCCAGGAAAAAGCATACATTATTTTTTGTTCCCATTGACAATTGTCTTAGAAGTGTCTACGCTTATTTCTTTTACAACAGTAATTTATCTCATTAAAAAGAATCTTTTGGCCTAAACAATGGAGCATACTTATAGAGTATTTGAAAAAGGCTGCATTTTTTTCAAAGGGAAGAAAAATATATTGAACATTTATTAATCGTACTTCTAAATTATTATCCAAATAAAAGTATAATTGGACCAAGCATAAAATAGTGGAAACATAAAAATAAAAATATTCAAATTTGGAAAGAAACCTTGTCTTAGTCTTCAAGACAAAAAAAAATTCTGTAAGCAAGAACAGTCCTGGTAGTGAGAGAATGTGGGGAACAAGAAACTCGGGAGGGACCAGTGCAATCTTGGAACCTAGAAAACACCAGGATGCTTTGACATCATAGCGATTGTGAAACTCCTGGTGGCAGAAACCCTTGATTAAAGCTGGCATCCTCACAAATTTAAAACTCTAAATGATCCTCGTTGACAAACATTATGGCCGATAATATACCTATGTCCACTCCTCACTCCCCTTTTCTCATTTTGATGGAAGAAGGCACTTCAGGTTAAGCGGGCAGTTTTTAGCAGAATTTGGCAAGTCAACAACAACAAAATGTTTAGTCTCTGAGATGTGGATGGCTCATTTGAGCCTCAAATACATGCAGTTCCACTAGTTTTGCTTAAGGAAAGGTACAGTGCACCTGTGCTGACAGATGTAACTATCTGCCATTGGGTCCAACGAAGGAGTCAGCATGGAGTGGGTAATTGTTGCTAAACCAGTATTAACTTGTAAGTGGACCACAAAGACATCAACCTGTTTGTGTACCATTAATCTCTAGTTTCCAGACCCATTCAAAGGGAGAGAAGAGTTCAAACAGAAGTGCTCCACTACCTTGTTAATATTTCACTACCAGCACAGAAAACAGGACAGGAGACAGGATTTTACCTCTTCACTTTATATTCAGGTCTGAGAACTAAGCTGATGCATAGTAAATTGACAGTAATCACTTTGAGAGTGTATTGATGACGTCTAATTAAAAATAAATGTTTTGGAGCCCAGCGGACTCAGCTAGGGCCTGTCCTGTGCTTCCCACACCCCAGGACTTTAAGATCGCATCTGGGTTACCGTGAGTGGAGTGCAGCGGTAGTTTTGGGAGCAGTGGGTCAGTGGTTGCCCAAAGGGGCAGGAACCGAGAACTCCACCCCACCGGAGGCTGGGCCTCTCCCAGCCAGAGCACCACCCACCTGGCCACCTTTCCTCTGAGCCCAGAGGATGCAGCTAGGGCCCATCCTGTGCTTCCCACACCCCAGGACTTTAAGATCGCATGGGGTTACGCGTGACTGGAGTACAGCGGTGGTTTTGGGAGCAGTGGGTCAGCGGTTGCCCGCAGGGGCAGGAACCTAGGAACTCTGCCCCACCGGAGGCTGGGCCTCTCCCAGCCAGAGCACCCTCCACCCTGCCATCTTTCCTCTGAGCCCAGCAACTCCAAGGACTTTAAGATCACATCAGGAGCTCAGGGCTCGGGCCTCAGGTGCTGTGCACTCTCCTAGGCTCTTTCGGGACTCCCCAAGCTATCTCGGGACATGAGGTGAGCAGGGGAACACAGCCTCTGTTCCGGCCCAATCTTGTGGAACTTGAGACATCAGCCAGGAGACTGATAAAGGCCCAGGACAGAACAGCGGGTCCTTTCTGGTCTGCACCAACACCAGGTCTCCTCGGAGACCTGGCAGGAGATGGCAGGAGGCAAGCATAAGAACAGAAGCAACAGAATCCAAGGGTACTAGGTATCATCAGATCCAAACTAACCCACCCAAGTCCTAGATACAACAGCACACCAGAAAAACAGTCACTCGATGTAGGGAGCGGCAGTTGCTCCGGAATGGCAGTTGCTCAGGAATGGCAGTTGCTCCGGAATGGCAGTTGCTCCGGAATGGCAGTTGCTCTGGAATGGCAGTTGCTCCGGAATGGCAGTTGCTCCGGAATGGCAGTTGCTCCGGAATGGCAGTTGCTCAGGAATGGCAGTTGCTCTGGAGTGGCAGTTGCTCCAGAATGGCAGTTGCTTGGGAAAACCTGGGCTCCCTCTTCAGGCCCTCCTCAGGCAGTGGCCCCTCCCGAAGGGAAAATATGCTAATGAGGCACTGCTTGTAGTACCAATGAAGGGAAAATATGCTAATGGCTGTGGCTTGTGGCACCAATGAACAGGCCACAAGCAAATGAGGTGTGGCTTGGTGCACCAATCAGCAACCACTATGACACCCCTCCCCCTTCCCTGGGAGTGTATAAAAGCAGTAGCTCTGCTGCTGTTCTGGGTCCTGGGAATCTACTATCAAGGTGCTCCTGAATAAAGCTGACAGAGAAGATCCCGGTGGTGGCGTGACTTTCTTGCTGGTCGAGGGAGGCGCGCCGCAACTCGTCATGATGATGATGGAGGACTATAAGAAGGAAATGCAGGAAAACACAGATAAACAACTAGAAGCATTTAAAGAGGAAAAACTTAGAAAGTTACAGGAAAACAATACCAAACAGGTGATGGAATTGAACAAAGCCATCCAGGACCTAAAAATGGAAGTAGAAACAATTAAGAAAAATCAAAAGGAGATAACCCTGGTGATAGAAACCATAGGAAAAAAATCAGGAACCATAGATATGAGCATAAACAACAGAATACAAGAGATAGAAGAGAGAATCTCAGACACAGAAAATTCAATAGGGAGCATAGACACAACAATCAAAGAAAATGCTAAATGCAAAAAGATCCTAACGCAAAATATCCAGGAAATCCAGGACACAATGAGAAGACCAAACCTAAGAATAATAGGAGTAGATGAGAAGGAAGACTCACAAACTAAAGGGCCAGCAAATATCTTCAACAAAATTATAGAAGAAAACTTTCCATACCTAAAGAATGAGATGCCCATAAACATACAAGAAGCCTATAAAACTCCAAATAGGCTGGACCAGAAAAGAAATTCCTCCCGACACATAATAATCAGAACAACAAACGCACTAAATAAAGACAGAATATTAAAAGCAGTAAGGGAAAAGGTCAAGTAACATATAAAGGCAGGCCTATTAGAATTACTCCAGACTTCTCACCACAGACTATGAAAGCCAGAAGATCATGGACAGAGATTATACAGACACTAAGAGAACACAAATGCCAGCCCAGGCTACTATACCCAGCAAAACTCTCATTTACCATAGACGGAGAAACCAAAGTATTCCACGACAAATTCAAGTTCACACAATATCTTTCCACGAATCCAGCCCTTCAAAGGATAATAACAGAAAAACACCAATACAAGGACGGAAACTCTGCCCTAGAGAAAGCAAGAAAGTAATCCTTCAACAAACCTAAAGGAAGAGAGCCACAAGAACAGCTTTAAAGATAAACAGCTTTAGTGCACAACTAAAAATCACAACTCTAAAAAAAAAATGACAGGAAGCAACAATTACTGTTCCTTAATATCGCTTAATGTCAATGGACTCAATTCTCCGATAAAAAGACATAGACTATCAGACTGGCTACACAAAGAGGACCCGACATTTTACTGTCTACAAGAAACACACCTCAGGAAAAAAGACAGACACTACCTCAGAGTGAAAGGCTGGAAAACAATAATCCAAGTAAACGGCCCGAAGAAAAAAGCTGGGGTAGCCATTCTAATATCTAAGAAAATAGACTTTCAACCCAAAATTATCAAAAGAGACAAAGAGGGGCACTTCATACCCATCAAAGGCAAATTTTTCCAAGAAGAACTTTCAATTCTGAATATCTATGCTCCAAATGCAAGGGCAGCCACTTTCATTAAAGAAACTTTGGTAAAGCTTAAAACACACATTGCATCTCACACAATAATAGTGGGAGACTTCAATACCCCACTCTCATCAATGGACAGATCCTGGAAACAGAAACTAAACAGAGACGCAGTCGAACTAACAGAAGCTATGAAACAAATGGAGTTAACAGATATCTACAGAATATTTCATCCTAAAACAAAAGGATATACCTATTTCTCAGAACCTCATGGCACCTTCTCCAAAATTGATCACATAATTGGCCACAAAACAGCCCTCAACAGATTCAAAAATATTGAAATTGTCCCATGCATCCTATCAGATCACCATGGACTAAGGCTGCTCTTCAATAACAACATAAGTAGCAGAACACCATCATTCACTTGGAAACTGAACAACATTCTACTCAATGATACTTTGGTCAAGGAAGGAATAAAGAAAGAAATTAAAGACTTTCTAGAGTTTAATGAAAATGAAGCCACAACATACCCAAATTTATGGGACACAATGAAAGCATTCCTGAGAGGNATCCATTCTTATCTCCTTGTACTAAGGTCAAGTCTAAGTGGTTGAAGGACCTCCACATAAAACCAGAGACACTGAAACTTATAGAGGAGAAAGTGGGGAAAAGCCTCGAAGATATGGGCACTGGGGGAAAATTCCTGAACAAAACAGCAAAGGCTTGTGCTGTAAGATCAAGAATTGACAAATGGGACCTCATAAAGTTACAAAGCTTCTGTAAGACAAAAGATACTGTCAACAAGACAAAAGGGCCACCAACCGATTGGGAAATGATCTTTACCAATCCTAAATCAGATAGGGGACTGATATCTAATATATATAAAGAACTCAACAAAGTGGACACCAGAAAATCAAATATCCCCATTAAAAGTGGGGCACAGATTTAAACAAAGAATTCTCAACTGAGGAATACTGAATGGCTGAGAAGCACTTGAAAAAAATGTTCAACATCCTTAATCATCAGGGAAATGCAGATCAAAACAACCCTGAGATTCCACCTCACACCACTAAGAATGGCTAAGATCAAAAATTCAGGTGACAACAGATGCTGGCGTGGATGTGGAGAAAGGGGAACACTCCTCCATTGTTGGTGGGAATGCAAGCTGGTTCAACCACTCTGGAAATCAGTCTGGCGATTCCTCAGAAAATTGGACATAGTACTACCGGAAGATCCTGCAATACCCTACTGGGCATATATCCAGAAGATATTCCATCTGGTAATAAGGACACATGTTCCACTATGTTCATAGCAGCCTTATTCATAATAGCCAGAAGCTGGAAAGAACCCAGATGTCCCTCAATAGAGGAATGGATACAAAAAATTTGGTATATTTACACAATGGAGTAATACTTAGCTGTTAAAAACAATAAATATATGAAATTCCTAGGCAAATGGATGGATCTGGAGGCCATCATCCTGAGTGAAGTAACCCAATCACAATAGAACTCACATAACATGTACTCACTGATATGTTGATAGTAGCCCAGAAACCTAGACTACCCAAGATACAATTTACTAAACACATGAAACTCAAGAAGAAAGAAGATCAAAATGTGGACACGTCACCCCTTCTTAGAATTAAGAACAAAGCACACATTGAAAGAGTTACAGAGATCATGTGTGAAGCTGAATCCAAAGGACGGACCCAATGACTGCGGCTGCCAGGGATCCATCCCACAATCAGCCACCAAACATAGACACTATAGCATATGCCACCAAGATAGTGCTGAAAGGGCCCTGATATAGCTGTCTCGTGGGAGACTATACCAATGCCTGGCAAACATGGAGGTGCAAGCTCACAGTCAGCTATTAGATGGAACACAGGGTTTCCAAGGAAGGAGCTAGAGAAAGTACCCAAGGAGCTGAAGGGGTCTTCAACCCTATAGGTGGAAGAATAACATGAACTAAATAGGCTCATGTCTCTAGCTGCATATATAGAAGAGGATGGCCTAGTTGACCATCATTGGGAAGAGAGGCCCCTTGGTCATGCAGACTTTATATGCCCCAGTACGGGGGAATGCCAGGGCCAAGATGTGGGAGCGGGTGGGTAGGGGAGCAGGGCCAGGAGGGG
This sequence comes from Mus minutoides, assembly GCA_902729485.2. NCBI lineage: Eukaryota > Metazoa > Chordata > Mammalia > Rodentia > Muridae > Mus > Mus minutoides. Next base: position 1,576,471 of record LR749629.1, on the reverse strand, counting down.
GGAGGGTATAGGGAACTTTCTGGATAACACTTGAAATGTAAATGAAGAAATTATCTAATAAAAGGTGGAAAAAAATAAATGTTTCTAAAAGTATAGATTGCAATTGTGTGTGTGTTTGTGTGTGTGTGTGTGTGTGTGTGAGAGAGAGAGAGAGAGAGAGAGAGAGAGAGAGAGGCAATATTTTTACTCTGAGAAAATGTGAACTCAGATGGACTCCCAGTGCCTACATCTGTGCCTGATATACATAAATATTGGGAAATACTTCCTGAATGAACAAATGTGTTCTGCATCATTAACAAAAAACTTTAAATAATCAGAACTTCCAAGGAGGAACTATTACTATTGTGTAGTACTTTACTAGTATTATAGAATTAATGTCCATGGAATTACTTACGTAATGTGAAGGTAAACCTTAACCTATGAAAAGGCCCTCGGTTCTAATGTTGACACTAAGCCTTGACTTGAAATTCACAGAATGGAATGATACAGCCAAATCTTACACACACACACACACACACACACACACACACACACACACACACACACACACACAGAGAGAGAGAGAGAGAGAGAGAGAGAGAGAGAGAGAGAGAGAGAGAGAGAGAGAGAGTTCACTGCATATGTTGCTACTGAGAGTATGGCCCAGGAACTGTCCGTCTGCACTGAGAGAACTTGTTACAAATGTGGTATTCGAGGGTTTACTCAGCGCATCTACAGCAGAATCTGCCTATGAACAAGATCTCTGAATGATGCAGGTGTGTTCTGGAGTTTAAAGTACTACAGTCACTGCTATAGTCTAACATGTCCCCAGACCTTAGTAGGCCCCGGGATCTCAGCAAAACTGACTCCATTATGGAAGATCAATTCAGTCTATAGAATTCAGCATGTAGACAGTACCACCTGTCAGAAGAAAAACAAAGTCCTAATCTATCAAAGTCCCTAGTTCTGGGAATGTCTTTAAATGTACTGACCTTGCTCTTTGGCTTTTGCAGTTCTGCTTCTGGCCAACTTTTCTTGTTTACTGAACTATGCCAACCTAGAATATGGGTTTTATGCTTAAAAGCTCATCCCGCGAAAGCCTTGGTACTACACTGGGATCCCCAACACCCTGCGTAGTAGCCAGCAGCTAATTAGGATTTCATATTAGCTTAAATTGGTGTCTGATCAGTCTTCTCTGGTGGATAACCCATACCAATAGCAGCATCCAGCTCCAAACAGAAGCAAATCCATCCACCCATGTGACCAGAGTAGGTGAAAGGGTCAATTTTTCCATCAATGAAGAAAGATTTACTAGGTATCTCTTTAGTGCCAGTCACCAGTGCCACTCTGTAACCAGCCTTCAGTATGCCCATCTATTACTAGGTATCTCTTTAGTGCCAGTCACCAGTGCCACCCTGTGACCAGCCTTCAGTATGCCCATCTATCTGCTATTGAGATGCCACTCTGTGACCAGCCTTCAGTGTACCCATCTATCTGATATTGAGATGCCACCCTGTGACCAGCTTTCAGTGTGCCCATCTATCTGCTATTGAGGATTCTCCCTATCTGTTACTGAGTGTTAGGGTTGTATGGGGAATTGCAGGCTCGTATCCAGTCGAGCTGAGGTCTGAACCCCGATGGTCATAATTCACCTTCATGACACAGTAGGCGTTCCCTCATGCTCCTGGAACTCTGGCTTCTGCCTAAGTTACTACCTCCCACAGCCCCCACAAGAGAAGCATGGTCAGTAGTCACATAAGCAATGGCCCAAGCTTCTGACCTTCAGTCTAAACTCCTCCCCAGTTACCTAGCAACAGTGAAGACCATAAAATAGGGTGCTCAGCCCCCACCTTGCTCTCTTACTCTTACTCCTTTGTCCTTTACCTCTCACTTCTCTCACTTCTCTCTCCTCTTCCCTTTCTCTTTGTCTTCTCCTCTCTCCTCTCTCTTTCTCTCTTCCTCTCTAGCCTAGTTCTGTAGAATCTGGTGTATATCGAAGACCAGGAAGCTGTACTGGCTAGATTTATGTCCAGTTGATACAAGCTAGGGAGAAAGCAGGAAACCTCAATTGAGAAAATTGCCTTCATCATATCTGGTTGTAGGGTGTTTATTTAACTAGTGATTGATGGAGGAAAGCCTAGCCCACTGTAGGGGGGAGGGGTGTAACCCTGGGCTGGTTATCCTAGGTTTTATGAGAAAGAAAGCTGAGCAAGCCATGAAGAGAAAGACAGCACACCTTCATGGCCTTTGTATCAGCTCCTGCCTCCAAGTTCATACCCTATTTGAGCTTCACTTAATGATGGAGTAAGATATAGAAGTAAAAGCTAAGCAACAACAACAAAACAATAACAAAAACCAACCAAACAAAAAAAAACCCCTTTCCTCCCCAACTTATTTTTGGTAATGCTATTTCTTCATGGCAATCAAAACCCCAACTAAGACACCAACTGAGACATCCAGCCTTGTGGCCTGAATCACTACTAGAATCTTGGAGACCAGATCCTGCCAGCCAGCCTAATAAAGCCAATTTTTAAATGTACAGCTTTATTTTATCAGTTCTGTTTTCCTGGAGGCTCCTGATTGTACAGCCACAATGTATTACTTCTCCAAATAAAAGAACTCAAGAAAGAGGCCATTAGTTTAGTTCTATATGTGTGGGGGCATACACGTGAAGTGGAAAAGCTTGTCACCAAAAGACTGAAATGCAAGGGACGTGTGTCACTTGAGAATGACTTTTTTACATGTGCTTTCTATTATAAAGTATCATTTGGAAGAGAGGATCGAAATGCAAGTCAAATTCTAATAGGAAGAAATGAATTGAAGGCAAAACATTCAAGGTTTTCTCAGACACGTGGCAGAAATGGTTGTCTGTGAAGATAGTTATGTTCTGTTTGGTAGGATATGATATTAGAAGTCATTGTGGAAGTTAAACTGTGTCATGGAAAAGTGCAACTCTAAGCAAAGGATAGGAAAATTGCTGAATTTAGAAATAGTCAGCAAATCCTCTAAAGCCATTTCTGCTTCGAGCCAGATTTTGTCTTACCTACGTGGTTCACAAGCTTTCAAGGAGACTTATCTTTTTCTTCCATTTGAATTGCTTTCCATCCCAGTAACTCCTCTACACATCTTTTTATGGTTTCCCGTGTTTGTTTAATGCAGTTGAGGTGCAGCTCTCACTATGCTGCTCAAGCTGGTCTTGAACCTGTGAGCTCAGGTAGTTACCTTACCTCAGCCTCTTGAATACCTAGGATCCATACCTAGGATGATAGGAATGCATTCTCGGGTGTGGAGAGCAGTGCCGTGCCTTTAAGAGGGGGCTGGCTTCCGCCTTCCGCTAGCCCGATAGCGAGTGCTCTCAGGGATACAAGTCCTCAATTGGCTAAGGCTGATGATCTGGCTTGCTTATGTGGACCTATCTGCTGTTGCCACATGGCTTACTGGGATAGGTTGGCCTAGAACTGTTTAGCCTATGGGCTGGCTTTCACCGCGTTCTATTAGTGAGAGTCAGTTGGTCAGAGGCAGTTAGTAGAGTCAGTTAGTGAGGGCCAGGAGTCAGGGTGAGGGAGTCAGGGTAAGTTAGAGACTGTCAGGGTGAGTTAGAGAGAGTTAGGTTAGAGTTAGTTGAGTCAGTTAGAGAGGGCCAGGGAGTTAGGGTGAGGGAGTCAGAGTGAGTCAGTTAGAGTTAGTGAGAGTAAGGGAGTCAGAGTTAGCCAGGGGGATTTAGGGCAGACTAGTCAGAAGAAATTCATTCAAGGTTTCCTGAATAAACTTTAAGGAAGAGCTTGGGGGTTGTGTCCTTCTTGCTGGGCGAGAGGCCCACGACACTCGGGCCTCTGCTTTATCATCTACCTATCATTTCATTTGGTCAAGTCTCTAAAACAGAGAAAACAGGCAAGGCTGCTAGGTGACATTTCTTCTTAGTGACATTTTCTAGAAACCTCTGTACTAGCTTAACTGTGATAGTCACTGCTTTAGAGTCAGTTGGGTGCATTTCTGCCTTGTAGTCATCTCCCAGACTGGTGTTTAATCTTTTTTCTCCACACTCATGGTTCTCAGCCTTTTTAGGGTTTAGCCCTCAGACAACTCTATCAGGGTTTCTCTGGCTAGCCAGATTTCACTGCCTACCTTTTTCTCATTTGCCCAAAAACCTCAAACTCAGTGACCTACTTGGTCTTTCCCTCGGCTGAAATTCTGTGGCTGCTTCCTATGTGTTGGATCCTAAGATGAGAAATGTCTCAGTCCTGAAAGAACTGACTATCTTGATTCTAGAGGGAAGATATGCAGTCCAAGGAGCAATAGAATATAAATGCTGTAATATCTAATTACTGAATTACTTCAGTGCTGTTGAAAAAAGAATAGGGGAAGGAAAAAGAGAAAGAAACAAAAAATAAGGAGGGAGAGGGAGAGAATGAGTAATAGGAAAAATTTGGTGGTAGTGACTTCTCTTCTGGTATTGCAGGGTATTGAGTTAGAGAAAGTCAGTGAATAAGAGAGAGTGGCTGGGTTCAAGAAACCTGAACACAAACTTAGATATTTCTTACTCTTGATGCTATGAAATGCACAAGTTGTCCCATGCTTTTGTAAACAACTCTAGTTCATAGGAAGAGTAGGTCTATCGATGATGGCTGTGTCATTAATCAGTTCATGTGATATCATGCTGACAGATGGGGAAAAGAAAAACGTATGAAGAAACAAGTAGTAAAATTCACCATGAATCTGACTCTTTTGGAGCAGAACCTGTGTGTTTTCTTCACTAAGCCATTGATGGTTATGGGATGGCTTTGAACTTATCATTCCACTTCCATTTCTTCTTTTTCTTTTTCTTTTTCTTTTTCTTTTCCTTCCTTCCTTTCTTTTTTTATTTTTTCTGTTTTGGTTTTTTTCAAGACAGGGTTTCTCCACTTCCATTTCTAACAGAGATTATTATAATGGAACTTGTTGCCGGAAATATTAAAAAAAAATCTGCTAATTCTCCACACTCCTACTTCTCTCAACCCACCAACTCCCTATCGGCCAGACCGTGCTCCTGCACTCCTGCTTCCAGCAACTCTCTCCAGCTAGCCCCTGCAGCATCTGGCTTGTTTGTCCCTGGAGCGGCTAGTTCTCTCTCCACCATTGGCGGTGCGACATCCAGTAACCAAGTCAAGCAAAACTCTTGAATCTTCTAATTAACCAATCAGATTTTTGTATCAATAAAATCACAATTTACAAGATGCCAACACAATAATTTCTGAACCAATTGATAATGATAAAAGCTTTATCCCAGTTATTCTAGCCTTATGATATCATAACTACTTGTGTCTGGTTAAAGTCATGCTTGTTCATGTCTGCCGCCATCTTGGCCTTCCTCCTCTCTCCCTCTCAGGCTCTCTGTCCATGCAACTCTTCTCTCCACCTCCCTTTTCCCTGTCCAACCACAGGCCTCCTGCTGCCCTAAATCCTGCAACAGGAACTATAGGCTTTCAGATAGCATATATCATATGCTAATCCTATTCTTCTTAGGTACAATTTCAGATTCTGTGTTTCCTATCCATCCCTGTTGAGCTCTTACCACCATCCTCCAGTACAAGGAGCCCTTCTGAGCTTCCTGCTGCTCTTATAAGGGCTATGGCAATGAGGCTTTGGGAGTACCTGGGAAGTCCCCAAGTGTGCAAGCTCAGAGATACAGAGGCACTGTCTTGAATGATAACTTATAGTCTTAGCAGAAGATGGCCTCATGAGAGAAGCACATATCAATGTTTAGAGGTATGCAAAATAAAAATAGTTCTCCAAAAATAAATAAAATAAAATGTAAAGATACTGTTTCTGAGAGCCTTGCTTTCTGGAGACTCCAGTTTAAGAGAAACAATATTTTACCAGATAACTGCATGAGATACAAAAACCAAAGTCATCAAAGTTTATTGCTCCAAGGCTTTTATGATCTTCACTCATGAATGTAGTTACATCCTTTGTATCTATACACATATTCTATTTAAAATATTTATTTACTTATTTTTGCCTATGTAGATGTCTGTGTGTGTGTATACTTACAGAACTCAGAATAGGCTGTCAGGTGGACTTGTCTACCATATTTTTTGTCTATTTCTTTGAGACACAATCTCTCCATGAACCTGGATCCCTCACATTCCTGGATAGATTGTAAACCAGCAAATCCCAGAGATCCCCCCAGCTCTGCCTCCTTGGAGGTTGAGTTACAGGAATACATGGAATGCCTAGCTTGTTTCATGGTTGCAAGGTTCTAAAATTGAGTAAGTATTCTAAACTACTAACTGTGCCATTTCTCCAGCCTGGAATATTAAATTTTTAGAAAGATATTTCTTAATTGTTTCTGGAAAGTAATGAATTAAACATAGAAAATATTAAGATGATTAAACAGATTAAATAAAAAACAAATGTTTAGATAATTACTAAATTATACATGGCTTAATTAAGGCATATGGAGCTTTGTAGTGTATATATATATATCTATCTCTATATCTATCTATCTATCTATCTATCTATCTATCTATCTATCTATCTATCTATCTGTCAGTAGGTTTCATAGAATAATGCCAGGCACTTGATATGTCACCAGACTTTTTATCATGAAGTCAGATTCCTGAAGGAAGAAGTTTACACAAGAAGAAATTATTTAAGCTTGGAGTTTATCTATTATCAAATTCTCTATTTGATAAATCTAATATCAAATGGCTCTGTTGTGTCTGGACCCATAGTGAAGCAAAAAGATTAAGATTGTAGTGAAGTAGAGCTGCTCCACTCATAGCAACTCAGGAGAGGAGAGAGACAGAGGGAGAGGGGGAGGGGGAGGAGAAGGGGGAGAGGGAGAGGGAGAGGGAGAGGGAGAGGGAGAGGGAGAGGGAGAAAGGGAGATAGAGACACACACACACACAGAGATATGAGAGGTGGTCAGGGCAAGAAACACCTTTTAAATACATGCCTTCAAAGACCTGCTTGCTCCAACAAGATCCTATAGTTTAATTGTCTATTCAGTAGAAGTGGTTAATCCACCGATGAGAATATTATCTTATAATCCAGTTACCTCTAATGATTGGGCTCACCAACTGGGATCAAGCACCCACACATAATCCTTTTGTGGTACTACATCCTTTGTGATCTTGTGGTCATTTCTCTAGAACACATTGTGTTTTCAACGTGTGTCAGTAGATATTGCTTCCTGAATTCTCATCCCAAACCTTGAATATTTTCCCCTTGATAATTAATCTTCTTTTTAAATAGTTAGATTAAAAACTGGTCTGTGTTTCTTTAAGCCTATAACCTTTCTCACAATTATGTGATAAGCAAACCACTGTGCACAATTTTTAGAATATGTTTTAAGAGGATTGGGGATCTATTCAAGGTTAAATCTTAAAGTTAAATATCATTTTAAGCTTTTTATGAATACTTGATGGCTTAGGTTTGACTACTTCCAAGCTCTGGAAATTGTCAGAAGAGTCACTGTTTTTATTACTGAAATCTTTGAAAATGTATCAAAGGGAAGAGAGCTTTCACTTTATTCTTCATTTTAAAGCATTTGATAATGACACAGGATAGGTATTGCTATTTTGGAGTGATCTTGAATGAGCCTGTGAATCCACATATATCATTTTATTTCTAGGAGAACTTAACACCCCCCTCCATAACCTCTTTACCACACAACTGCTAACTTTGTGTCTTTAAGTAAGAATCTTGCCCCTACATTCTCCTGAGAATGGCCAGTCATGTGGAGTTTCACATAAGAACACTTTCCCAAGAATCATATTAACCTGGGGAAGATAGCCATGGTCTAAGTCATTATGGGAAAGCATGCTATGGAAGTTAGACTTCACTGTTAAGACATTGCTATTAGACACTGTTGTTAGACTTCACAGAACTGCTCCGTTAATCATCAGCCCATCTAGTTAGAGGCAGATGAGGTCATAGATAGGTGGTCCCAGGCAACTGACTTTCTAGATCTGTTCTCAGACAAACACAGCAGCAGCATTATGGTAAAATATTGAGTGGTTCATCTCTAGTTATACCAGGCAATATTGTATTCTTCTTCCTGGATTCAAGCTGGCTGGCTTTGATGTCAGTTTTAAATTCTTGCTCCTGAAAAAAAAAAAAAACTCAATCAGCTTGTGATCCACAATGCCTCTGTTGCTCAGAAAATGGCAGGGAGCTCTGTTCCTAAAGGGAGAGGTAGAATTGTGATTGTCAACTCTAGTTTAATAGTTAGTAGAATTATTTTAGGCAATACCCTGGCTGATTTCATTCCTGGTCACAAATTTCATTTTCTGTGCTTGATTTATTCTTAGCTGAGCCCCCACTGTTTTCTGCATCTATAGAAAGGCAGGGTCTCTAAGTATTTTAGTTTCTTGGACTAAATTTAAATGTGTAGATTGATACCAGAAAACATATGCTGTGGCTTTGCTTCTCTTTTTCCTGGAAATCATAAATCATGTTGTTGTTTTGTTTCTATTTTCTTGAAATTATATAAAGGAAATATAAAACAGTAAAATGTAAAGTAAAAAAAAAAATGAGGAGGGGGTTCATTGGATTTTTCAATATCATTCAAATAGTCCCTATAGACACAGCTTTGGAAAGCAACTCTTGTCATCTTTTATGCTTCAGAGCATACCAGTTTGAAAAGTCTCATTTTTAGTAGTTGGTACAATATGATAAATGTTTTCTAATTCTTTCGATCAAATGATGTGTTAGTTTTCATCAATGATGTGAAATGGGGAAAACCACTTAGTGGAGGAGGATTGACTTTGTCCCATGTTTCAGAGGCTAAAGCTCCCAGTCAGGTTGCTGCATTGGTATAATTGGTATAGACATAGACATAGACAGAGAGAGAGAGAGACAGACAGAGAGAGAGAGAGAGAGAGAGAGAGAGAGAGAGAGAGAGAGAGAGAATGAACCAGAGGGAGGGGAGGGAGTCTGGTCACAAGTTGGAGTCTTCAGAACCATGCTGATAATCACCTACTTCCTCACAGAAGGATTCTCTTTTTTTCTTTCTGAAATGTGTTAATTTATTTGTTATTTATTTTTTCAAAACATAAGTCATGCTGGGCATGGTGGCGCACGCCTTTAATCCCAGCACTTGGGAGGCAGAGGCAGGCAAATTTCTGAGTTCAAGGCCAGCCTGGTCTACAAAGTGAGTTCCAGGACATCCAGGACTACACAGAGAAACCCTGTCTCAAAAAACAAAAAACCAAAGAACTCAGCACATGAGCCTCAACACTTGTCAAAATATAAGTCATTACTGAAGGATCTGTATTTAGATAAAATATACTCATTCTATCTGTTCAGTAATTTAAAGCTTTTTAAAAAAAATGTAAAAGCTACTCAAATTAACCATTTGAGTTTTTCTTTGAATTAAGCATTTATCACTGATAAAATAAAATCAGTGATCCAACTGTAACTAAGTGTTGTTTAGACACAGCATAGTCAAATAGTTATTGATGTTATAGCTCTAGCTTCCCCACACATTATACATCTCTCAGTCAGCATGGAATTATTTTCCTGTGCATAAAAATCAAAATCATTTTATTTTATTTCTTTCAATTTGGATTCTATTCTATTCTATTCTGGTCTTTTTTTTTTTTTTGAAGAACTAAATTTTTATTAGATATTTTAAAATTTACATTTCAAATGCTATCTCAAAAGTCCCCTAAACCCTCCCCCCACCTTGCTCCCCAACCCACCCACTCCTGCTTCCTGGCCCTGGCATTCCCCTCTACTGGGGCATATAATCTTCGCAAGACCAAGGGCCTCTCCTTCAATCGATGGCTGACTAGGCTATCCTCTGCTAAATATGCAACTAGAGACACAAGCTCTAGAAGGTACTGGTTAGTTCATATTGTTGTTCCTCCTATAGGGTTGCAGACCCCTTCAGCTCCTTGATTACTTTCTCTAGCTCCTCAATTGGGTGCCCTGTGTCCCATCCAATAGATGACTGAGTATTCACTTCTGTATTTACCAGACACTGGCATAGCCTCACAAGAGACAGCTATATCGGGGTCCTGCTCTTTCAAGGTTTAAAGACACACTAACCTGTGAGTATAAAGATAAGAACATAGGGTCCAGTTTATTCATATGTCCATTAAACAGAACAATAGTACTGGGTTCTTTCCTGGAGTCCAAAACTTAGATGTCTGTTGGATCTTACATGTAATTTTAAAACATATGTTTCCCCTTGCCTGATCTCCTTGTCCGGTCCTGTGACCCCTGACGACTTAGCTCTGAGATTACACAGCCACTGGCTCCACTTCCATCCCTCCCATTCCTTCTGAGAACGCCTGGAGCCACTGCTTGTGCTCCACAGACCGGACACCCCCGTGGTTGGCCTTGCTGACTGCCAACAACCACGCCAGTCTCACCTAGCTTCCTTTAGCCTCATAAAAAAAAAAAAAAAAAAAAAAAAAAAACAAAAAAAAACAAAAAAAACAAAAAAACTAGAGAATTGTATATTTTAAAATTGACCAGATAACTCAAAGGCTGTGCAAAGAATACCCTGCTCCATCCTCCTTGCCTGCGGTGGCCACACCTATAAATGGGCTGAGAAACCAACATGTCTGCATCTTCTTGTCCACCTGCTGCCTGGTCTGACTTCAATCTTTCTGTACTTCTGTTTGTACTGCCTGGAAATCCCGCCTCCATATCTTTGCCCAGCAATTGGCTTCTTCTGTCTTTATTAACCAATGAACAATTGAGGCAACTCCCACTTCAATAGGATTTGAGCTTTTTTGTTTTTGTTTTTGGCTCAGTTATCAGTTCCCAGTCTAAATGTCTTATGGAATGAGCTTTAAACCCAAGTAGAAAGTTGTTGGTTACTATCATAACATTTGTACTACTATTACATTAGTGGGCCTATCTTGTCTTTGTTGTAGTAACAGCTGGGTAACATTGTTGAGAAATTCTCTTCTCTGGTAGTATATATCGATTCTTTCAGCACAATGAAAGATCACCAGTAGGAACAAAGCTTTCAGACTGGTACCAGCTTGATTTCACTATGTCATATGTTTCAAGTATGTGATATCTTCAAACAGGGCCTTCCATCAAGTTCTTGAGGATAACTAAGAGCAATGGCAATAGCCTATCATGTTTTGAGAGGATCATATATATGCAAATTAAAAATAACATATGCATGTATGTATGTATGCATGTATGCATGCATGCATGTATGTATTTGAAGAAGCTTCTATAGAAATAGGTTTCCATATGGCTTTTTCAAAGGTCGTTAGTGTTAGTTATTGATCCCTGTAGTCTTTCCCTCTACCAATTACCTTCCACACCATTTAACACTTATTGGTACATTATTGTCTCACCCCCATTTATATCTGTTAAATTGCAGAGGCATCTTAAAGGAACTGAAGACAGATAAAGAAACAGGACCTTTACCCATCAGAAACTCCTTTCTAGGGTGGCTGAGAAAGGTTGAGCAAGATTATCTGTGACCATGTAGGAATCTTGCATTAGGGTTATTGGAAATGGGATGAGATGGAGTCGAGGCTTAGATCCTTTCTTAGTTGATTTTTTGCTGATCAAAGTCATTGTCAGAAATGGGTAGTTCTGGATAAATAGGGGATTCTCTGGTCTCTTAGTCGAAAGACAGTTTTAACTTGACCATATGATGGCCATCATTCATTTCTGGAGAGCCTTATGAAAAATAATCTTTAGAGGGATGTAAGCAGACAGTTTGGTTGCAGGACAAAGTAAGATATTGCTCAAGAAATTGGAGAGAGATTGCCAGTAGTGTTGTAGAACAGAAAACAGACGACTGATGTAAAGAATTATATCTGGCCTGGGGAGAAGTTCTCTTGCAGCCAGAGTTTCTCCAGGGCATCTAAAAGGTATTTTTACAGATGTGTCAGGAACAAATGGAGCTATTGTATGGTGAGAATCATTGAGGGAGGGGTTTTACATGGAAACTTGTGTTTGAGTATAGTGGAAGTTCACTAAGTAAAATGTTTAAAAGACAGGCCAAAACTATGAAGGTGATGAGAATAAGAAGGAAAGAAGTGATGAATGAGGAAGAGCCAGAATGAGAGGAAACCAAAAGCCCATACATAGTGGGGGGCTTCTGGTTGAGTTTTTGTCTGGCCCCTGTGTCTAGGGACACATCTCAAATCAGGGTGTGTTGGTTCAGAAGCAGCACCTTTAGGGAGGAGGGCACAAATCCTATCCTTAGCAGGAGTCAGATTTAGTTCCTTTTAATTTTAGAATACTGCAACAGTCAAAAAATTGACTTGGTCTTGAAGGATTTTAGGCTAATCTGAAATTTCTCTAAAGTTTTTTGAGAGCTGGTGAGACAGAAAAGTTAACTGATTACAAAGAAGGATTTGATCTAGCTGCTTTAGTAAGGAACTTTAAAAGACAAAGTTAATGAAGGAAAGTTTTTTTTTTTGTTTTGTTTTTACATTAAGAGTAACATAGGTTAATATAAAGTTAAATATAAAGTTAACGTAAAGTTAAAAGTGCAATTGTATAACTAGTTAGACCATGTACCAGAGTTCAGAAGAAAGATAAGATAACTTGTCCTGGCCTGTGGGACAGTAGACAGGGACTGGGGTGGGGGTGGGGTGGGAATCACCTGTAATGGGGGCACAAGAGACACAAAGAATAGACAGCAAGTCTATCTATCAGAGGTCTGATCAAGCTGACGAATTTTTATTATTCCCACACAGGTTATATACTCATAGAGCAGGATATGGGGTAAGGGGTGGGGGTGAAGTAGGGTCGTTTTGTTTCTGGGGAATGCACCTGTTCTCAAGAACAGGTAATTGGCTGGGTAAAAAGTTCAGCAGGAAGAACAGAACATAATGAGTTGCTAGGTACCTGTTCTCAAGATCTATAGCTATTTGTTCTCAACTAGGCTAGTAATTTCCCACAGAGGCCAACACTTTGTACCAGTAAGCACTTATGGCTAACAAGGCAGTTAATGTTTAAACAACGATGCTCCCAACATCTCCCCCATTTTCTTTGTATAGAAGGACCATGGTGATTTTAATCTTTGCCAAGGCAGGGATAGAGGTCTGACCTCCAGTGACTAAAGGGGACCTTGTAATAGCTCTGGTCCTCCTTATGTTATCCAGGAGGCATGGGGGCCATACCCGTCCTGATGTCTTTTTCCTGGAGAGGGGATAATTTGGACATCAACCCCTATGCAGTCAGGCTTGTCCCTCAGGGAACCCAGAAAAATATTTTTAGTTTTTGCTTTATATTCACTTGCAGTGCTTTGCCTCTCAGCCCAAGCAAGAACTTAGATCTACAGTCAGAGGGGGTTCTAGGTGGCCCCTCTCTACTTGGTAAGGGGGCAGGAGTTTTAGGTTGGGTGGAGATGGGTTTGGGGAATACCCTGGATGGAATATCAACTTCATTTTGAGTCTCTTGGTCCTCTACAGGTAACTTATGACAATGCACCTGGATAGGTTTTGTTGCCAAACCACCTATTTGACATTTCACAAAATTGGTAAGTCTGTTAAAGGCCCAGGGACAAAAAGAAAGAAGCAAAAACAACCTAACTAATGGTCCCAAAATGGAAGTAAGTAAGGTTGACAACCACAAAGAGATTGAAAGCCAATTTTTATACCAGCTCTCTTCTCTTCTCTTCTCTTCTCTTCTCTTCTCTTCTCTTCTCTTCTCTTCTCTTCTCTTCTCTTCTCTTCTCTTCTCTTCTCTTCTCTTCTCTTCTCTTCTCTTCTCTTCTCTTCTCTCCTCTCCTCTCCTCTCCTCTCCTCTCCTCTCCTCTTCTCTCCTCTTCTCTCCTCTCCTCCTCCTCCTCTTCTTCTTCCTCTCTCTCTCTCTCTCTCTCTCTCTCTCTCTCTCTCACTTTTCTCATGCTCTCTTTGACCATCCCTGTCTTGTCTACATAAAAGCAACATTCTTCCTTAAGAGCTGCACATAGCCCTCCCTGCTGTAAAAAGAGTAAATCAAGATTTTGGAGGACGACTTCAGCTAAGGAGGAGAGGGAATCAGAGAGGTTGTCGATGCCTTGTTGGAGACTCTGGAGGTCTCTGTCACTGGTGACACTGAGTTCTTAATACCTAGACTTAGAGAGAACATATGAAGAAATGCCAGTCCCTATGCCCATGGAGCCAAGGCCTAGGAGGACTGAAATGGTAATGGCAGTTAGGGGCTTTCTTGGTTGGCAGACCAACGAAGGGGAGGAATCAGTAGACTGATCCCACAAGTGAAAAACTCTTCTGAATGATAATAAATCAGTAGAACAACTAATTGTACAAGAATGCAAAAATCAGAATTTTCTGCAGAAAAGGCACTAGCTGAAAGGCAGGAGGTGAGGCCATCAAGGCAAACCTACCAGGTATCATTTGGGGTAATATTACTAAGGTGGGCATACTGTGAGGGGGGTGTATTAGAAGTCACACAGGGGCCCAATCTGAGACCTGAGAGAGGGATAAACCTTTCTACTCCCTGAGTTGCCAACAGCAATGGTGGGAATTATTTGTAGGGTAAAACAGCCAGGAACAGCAATGCCTTCATAAAAAGGTGGTTGGGAATGGTAACACAGACAGAAGTCATCAACAAGGTTAGGGGAGGTGGCATTAAATGGAAGGAAGGTTTGATTCACTAAGGTGAGGATAAGGTTCTTGGTCTGAATGGAGGGGGGAGGATTGGCTATGGGAGCAAGGGAAGTTTTTGAGGTAAAGGTATGTACAGTTTCTGTAAAAGATGAAGGGTCAGGTTTTTTTGTGTGGCTGTGGCTGGGGGACTAGAAAAAGGTTGGGACCAGTAGGAACTGGCAATTTGGCATGAACAGGTTCTTTGAGGAGCTTAATGGTAAAGGTGAAGCCAGTATCTGTGTATGATTGATAAAAGCAGAGACCCCATGAGAATCTTTGGACTTAGCATGGTTTGTAAATGTAATGAACAAGAGAAGGCACCAACCCAAGGTGACATGATCAGAATTTTTACAGAGAGGATTGACATTTAAAGAATTCTGGGGTCCTGAGAAATTTCAGGAGACAGTAATATAATCCCAGGAAGAGATAGGATTCCAATAGGCTGCCCCCCGAAATCACACAACCCCAGCTTGTGCAATAAAAATCAGCTTTGCCACCACACTTATGATGGAAGGAGCAGCCATAATCATGCCCTGGACAAACATAAAAATCTGTAACTTGAAGTAAGTTTCTCCTGATGGAATTATGTGAGGATTATAACTCTGGGTGTTGGACACATTATCTTCCGGGGCTTTGTGTAAATCTAGCTGGTATTTGAGACCCAAAGGGGCCGCCGCTCCCTGTGCTAGTCTACAAAGATTGGGGTTAAGGCTGGCCGCAGCCACCAAATATTGGTGGAAATCTTGAAAGTGGCCCAGACAATATCATTTCTCTCTAAGAGGACCACCCAAGTGTAATTCCAAGAAATGTGTCTATTATTAGGAGATTTGGGTGGAGGCAGTTGAAGGTTGGTGGTTATTCTAGTCAGCCACAGGATCATGAGTATCCTTGTCTGGAGCAGCATCTGGAAAAGAAATGATATTTGTCTTAGGAGGAGATGGTCACTCCATTCTGGACACAGGCTAGTTAACAGTTTTTACTAGCCTCTCTGGTAACCATCTTGGGCCAGCATTCTCTTTGTCATAGATGCAAGCAGAACCTCAACCCCAAATAAGCATGGGATCTGATCCTTTCCATTGTCCAGTGAGGGAATCTCTCCATCACACTAATGCATGAGAATCTTGTGATTTAAGATGTCACAGGTGGTTAGATGCCGACCTGCCTTCATTGTCCAGAGACAAGAAGTTAAGAACAAAGAGAACAAGAGAGCCTGTTTTGAGGCATCAAGGGGGAGTAAGGATCTGTGACTTAAGTCAAGCACTGAACCATACTTTTTAAAATCCGATGGGCTCATTCTATGATGCCCTGTCCCTGAGGATTATAGGGAACACAAGTGATATGTTTGATGTTGGAATAACTGTATAACTGGGGCCGTTGTCAGTTTTGATGATCTGTGGTCTTCCTATGACAGCCATGCACTGTAGAGTGTGTGTTATCACATCACACAATGCCTATCCAGGAAGGGGAGACACATGTATAAATCCACTATAGGTATCAACTGTGACATGCACATATTTTAACCTTCCAAAGGATGGAAATTGAGTAACATCCATCTGCCATCATTCATTAGGGATGAGTCTCCTAGGGTTGACTCCTAGGTGAGGAACCGGCATCAGAGTGGCACATCCACCACAGGACTTAACAATTTCTCTTGCTTGATTTCTAGAAATCTTGAACATTTGGCAAAATGTAGAATCATTTAAACAATGCATAGCATGAGCCCATTTAGCCAAGTCTATGGAATCAAGTAGGGCGGGGAATGCTGCATGAGTGGCCCTGTCAGCCAGGGCATTTCTATGTGACATAGGACCACCCAGGCCAGGATGGGCTCTCAAGTGTCCCACAGAAAATGGCACAGTCCTTTTGATGATTAGGGATTGAATCTCCACAAATAACTAAGCAGTAGAAGCTTAATATATGGAACTGTCTCTAAGACAGGAATAGATGGGCCACATAGGCGCTGTCAGTATACAAATTAAATGGGGTCATTGGTAACTCTTTAAAAACCTGCAGGACTGCAAACAATTCTACCAGCTGGGGAGAGGAATATGGGGGCTGCACTGAAGTAACCCAGTCTTGTACTACATAGGCAACTTTGCCTGTTGAGGAACAATCTGTCAACACGAAGATGCCTTCAAGAAGTGGAGTTTTGGAGGTGACTTTGGGGAAAGTCAAGGAGTGTATCTTTACAAATTGTATAAGGGGGTCATTTGGATAATGATTGTCTCTGTTGCCCACAAAGAAGGCACAGGCTATTGAGAAGCCATTCAATTTGATCTGAGATATGAGGAATAATTATAATATCAGGATCTTTGCCAAACTATTGTCTGGACATTTTTCTTCCTTTAACAATTAGGGCAGAATACAAGAAATAATAAGTTGCCCAAACCTTACTTGGATTTGAGGGGAGATATACCCATAACAAAGGACAACCCTTTTTGGTGGGAATCCGGGGCTGCTGCCAAAAGAACTGTACCAGAGTATGTGTGGTAGCACAGACAGACAATAAAATAAAGTGGGGCAGTGTAATGAATTTAAAATGAGGTTTGGGATGATATGGTTTGACTTACCTGCTGCAGGGCTGAGATGGCTTGGGGTATAAGGGCTCTAGGGGGCAAAGGATGGGAGTCTCCTGAGAGGAGTTGATTGAAGGAAACTAGAACCTAGGGAGGAATCTTTAGATATGGGCGTACAAATTGGAGGTTCCTGAACAACTGTTGAAAATCATGTGAAGTCTTAAGGGAGGAAAGCTGAAGCTCAGTCTTTGGGGTACAGACCTGTCCCAACTCAAGCTCAAATCCCAGATAGGGATAAGGGTCTTTTATCTGGATCTTTTCGGGGGCAATTTTAAGTCCCTGTGAACTTGGTGCTTTTTGAAATTGCTCAAAATATGAAAGGGCCTATTGTCTATTAGGGACTTCAAGCAAAATGTCATTCATGTAATGTAAGATGTATATTTGTGGCTAAGAATTTCTGACAGGTGGGATTACATGGGCTACATATTTCTGAGCCAGGGTAGGGCTATTTGCCATGCCCTGAGGGAGGACTTGCCAGAGAAAGTGGTCCATGGGTTCCTGGAAATTAATTTGAGGAAGGCTAAATGCAAAATGATGACAATCATCTGAATGAAGGGGTATGGTGAAAAAACAATCTTTTAAATCAATAACAATTTTAAAGAGGTTTACTGGGATAGTGGCAGAAAATGGGAGACAAGGCTGCAGGGCTCCCATAGGAGTCATAACTTTGTTAACCACACAGAGATCTTGTAAGAGTCTCCACTTGCCAGACTTTTTCTTAATAACCAAAATCGGGAGTTCCAGGAGGAGGAAGATGGCTCAGTGTGACCAGCTGCCAACTGTTCCTGTACTAACTGTTTTGCAGCAGCCAGTTTCTCTTGAAAGCAGCCACTTATCAACCCAGACAGGGTCAGTGTTGTTCCAGGAAATTTTCTCTGCCTGAGTCTGGGGAAGCAGGTATGACTGCGGCCGTTAGGGAAAAGGCTGAGGCCGAGATTTCAAGCCTTGCTGGTCAGATCTCTGAGTCACAGTCAAACATTCTTTTATGCCCTGTGCTTGTTTCCCTAACCCTTGTCCTGGCAGGAATTCCTGGACCAGCATTTGTTTTGTCACTGCTTCAGTGGGGCTGCACATGAAGACATTCATTTGGAAGAGAATATTTCTGCCCCAGAGATTAACTGGTAAATTGGGGATCACCTAGGGGACTACAATGCCCGAATTTCCTTCTTGATCTGTCCACCTAAGGGTCTGAGCGCTGACTTGAGGGTTTTTGGAAGGCCCAATCCCCTATAAACGGGTGGCTGAATTGGTCAACAGCCAGGCAGCCAGTCAAAACCTGTCAGAAATGACAGTGGCATCAGCGCCTGAATCTAAAAGTCCTTGAAATGTTTTTCCATTTAAACTCAAGGTAAGCATGAGTCAAGAGGAAGTAATCTTCTGAGCCCAAAAAGCGTCTGCTAATTCTCCCCTTGCCTGAGGCCTGGTGTCGTGGTAGGAATTGTAGTAGAGACTCTGGGGAAGAGCAACAATTGGTCAATGGTCTGTTGTGCTGGTATAAACACAAGACCACCTGTGGTATTTGCAAGAATCTGAATTCATCCCTGGTGGTCAGGGTCTGTAAGATGTGATCTGGAGTCCCTTAAGGAAAGTGAAGCTCTTCCTAGAACTATACCAACAGTATTTGGGGGTAGCAGGCCATGTATGCCTGTAGGCACAGCCTGAATGCTCTCCTCGGGGGTCAATATTGTGCTGGAAGTGGCACAGAGGTCCAATTCTGGGCTGTTTTTGTAGCTCATCAGAATTGGGCAATGGACTGGGTGTGTGATGAGAAATCTGCTGGGGGACAAACCCTATTGCCCCAGAGCCTGTCCTGAAGGTGGGGGTCAGAGGCTGCCCCCTCAGGAAGTTTCCCAAATGCTGTGGTAGTAAGGGATGTCCCTGGCTGTCTGTTTGGGGTCTACACTCATTGACCCAATGTCAACCGCTGGGGCAGCGGGGGCACAGGGTAGTTGGAAGTGCCCGTACAGGAGGAGCGTCTCCCTGGCCCTCAACGGGAGGACTCCGACTATGGCAGGGATGGGGACACCCTCACAGAATGTGGCCGGGATGTTTGCAATTAAAGCAAGTCTTTTGAGAGTTACTCAAGCCCACCCTCTGAAGGGCAGCGCCAATCGCCAAGCTGATGGAGTGGCTTGTTCTGGCCCTTGCACAAAAGCAAACACATTCAGCCAGTGATTTAGAACTATGGTGTTTAAGAATATCCTGGCAAGTAGGATTAGCATTTTCAAAGGCAAGCTGTTTAATAAATGGGTTCTCTCTCTCTCTCTCTCTCTCTCTCTCTTTTTTTTTGGTTTTGGTTTTTTGAGACAGGGTTTCTCTTTATAGCCCTGGCTGTCCTGGAATTCACTCTGTAGACCAGGCTGGCCTCGAACTCATAAATCCGCCTGCCTCTGCCTCCCGAGTGCTGGGATTAAAGGCATGCGCCACCATGCTTTTGAACTCCAAACAAGTGCTCAGTTGTCTCTGTCAGGCGACCAGTGAAAGAATTGTAAGGCTTGTCCACTCCCTGTAGCACTTTAGTGAGGGCAGCAGAGGAGCCTGATTTAGCGGGCAGTTTTTTCCAGGCAGCCAAGCACGCCAGACTGACCTGAGCTGGGAGGCCAGGGGAAAAGAGCATTTGGGCCTCCAATGCCAGGGGAAAAGAGCATTTGGGCCTCCAATGTGTTATGAGGTGGTTCTCCCAAAATCTTCCTGGCGGTACATGGCTTAGTGTCTGGTGGCACTCAGTTTTTAGTTTCGATTTCTTTTGCAGTTTCTGCCACTTCTGATTTCCACAATACAAAGGCACCACCAGTGAGTGTGGCTAGAGCGAGCTGTGAAAATTCTTTAGGTGTGAGCCATTCCTTCGTAGAGGATTCAAGGAGTGCCAAGGTGAAGTGGGCAGTGGGGGCCATAATTAGACACTGCCACTTTGAGTTTTTCCAGAATCTTAAAATCTAGTGGTTGATAATGATATCAGGGTGTGGCATCATCAGGTCCTGCCAGGGGTGTCGTAGGGGCATCCTTGGTTTCCTGTGAGTCAGGCTGAAGCTTGTCATCTACATCTCCTTCTTCTTCACACACTCCCTGGCTTTCCTCCAAGTCAGTTTTTGGGGACAGGGAATCTTTAGGGATCGTGGATCCACTCTTAGGGAGATGGGGAAGGCTAGGACTCTTTTTTTCCTGATAGTTTTTTATTTATTTATTTATTTATTTAAATTTTTTTTTAGTTTTAACAGAGACCGGAGGCAGTTGCAGGTGGGGAAGGTGTTAGATCAAGCCATTCTGCCTCTAATGACTGGAGGGCTCTAAGCAGTTGTACTTGTTCCTTCCGGGTCTCTACCATATGGCACAGGGATGACATCAGCAGTTAACTGGTGGCGGGAGGAGGACATGGCAGGTGAATCAAAAACTGCATCTAAAGTCCCATAGGTCAGTGGGGCAAAGAAAGATGGGAGTGCAGCAGCACCTCTCAGTGGAGGGGCCGAGGCTAGAGCAATTGTGGCCAGTTTGGGTGGATCAAGATAGCACTCCAATTGATAACAAGCTGCCTTCCCCTCAAGGGTCACTCACCAGCAGGCAGCAGGTCATTATCGACATCAATGAGGAAAGGAAAAGGGTCTGCTGTTTTAATTTCCTCCCTAGGTGGGGTCAAAGAAAGCTCCTTAATGGGTTGTGAAGGGGATAGATCTGAGACATCATCAGCCACAGAATGTGGAGCAGACAAGGGTCCCTCTTCTAAAAGGGAAAAAGGCAGTGTTAGAATCGCTAGGTAGCAGAAGGAGGATGGGAGACAGATTTTTAAGAGACCCCTCTCTCTTGGACACCAGATGTTGGAGATCTGGCCATTCAGGGGAGGTTCTAAGAATGTCTTTAAGGAGGGACCAGTAGCTAAAGGCTCTAACAGGTATTTTTGTAGGTCCAAATGCTTCATAATAATCTTTGAAACAATTGCCAACTCAGCACTACCTTTTTTTCATCAATTGCTCCCTCTTGGAGGGGACCATGATCAAATATCTCCCACAAAATCTAAAAATTTCTTTAAATCCTTTTTTTTTCTTAACCCTAGTTCCTTGCTTCTTGAGAGACTCTTTAAGCCCTAACACAAAGAGTGACTGTTTAGAAAATGCTTATCCCATGTCTTACCTTACGATCTGCACTGCGCTACGATTTCCCAGACTGTCTCACAGCGGGCTGGACTGTGGCATTGTGCCAAACTGAAGTTGCTCTCAGGCGCTTCTGGAAATGAGCAGGTAGGCCTACCCTCCAATGATGAGCAGCGTTCTCTCATCTTCAACCCCTGGGGGTCTCTGTTTGGGTGCCAGTCAACAGGGATGGGGGGATCACCTGGAAGAGAATGGAGGTACAAGAGATGCAAAGGATGGACAGCAAGTCAGGAGGTCTGATCAAGCTGAAAAATTTTTATTATTCTCATGCAGGTTATATACTCATAGAAGCAGGATATGGGGTAGAGGGGGTGGAGTAGGGTCGCTTTGTCTCTGGGGAATATACCTGTACTCAAGAACAGGATATTGGCTGGGTAAAAAATTCAGCAGGAAGAACAGAACATAATGGGTTGCTAGGTACCTGCTAGCAAGATCTATAGCTATTTGTTCTCAACTAGGCTAGCACTTTCCCACAGAGGGCAAGACTTTGTATCAGTAAGCACTTATGGCTGGCAAGGCAGTTAATGTTTAAACAAGGTTGTTCCCAACACTAACTGTAATCAGTTGTTTGTTACATCAGACTTCTGCATAAAGAGCAAGTACCTGGAAGCTTTATAAAAGGTGTCAGTTAAACTCAGCATCTAATTGACCATTTAAAATACAAACAGAATCCTATTGAGTCATTTTTATAGGATACTCTAGCAAAGTTCCAATGATACTTGCTTGTATTTTTTGAATAGCTTTCCAAAGCTATGAGTTTGAAGAGACTTATATGGCAGCCTCCTATAATCAGGGAACATGGGTGGTTAGGGTCTAGAACCTGGAATTAGCTTGTGCTAAGAGGAATAATTGAAAGCCAGAATAAACGGCATGGCCGTGAACTAGCATTAGATGGTAGGCTTTGGTGCAAGGTTCCCTTACTTACAGCATCTTCACTGGTCAGTTTGAATGACACTGAGGGGAGAGCAGCATTATTTGCTTTTGTTGTTTATAGTGGGTATAGATTCTCCACTGGGCAAGAAAATCCATTCCCCTGCCACATAGGAGTAATTCATCTTCCTTGAAGAAAAGGAAGGAATTTTTCTGGTCAAGTCTACACAGTTAGAGCTCTTCAGCCCCACGTGGCTGGAGGCAGAAGCAACAGACTTCTGGGAGTTCTTATTTCCTATACAACCTTATGTTGTAATAAGGCTATCTTGAATCTTACTCTGGTGGGATTGTTCCACCCAGAGGGAGTAGTTGGGCTTTGGGACATGCTGCCATGCAAGTATATTGTAAATCTAATCCATATTACTCATGCATTCAATTTTTAACAGAATTTTAGAAATATATCTCATTTTGAAGTTTACATTAAACTTGCTCTGCATTGCTTGCTTCAGTTTCAACTTTGACAACATATACAAAAGGCTATATAATAGGAGATATTAATTAGTCTCTCCCTCCAAGCTTGTCTTGGTAATTGAATTACATTTGCACTTAGCATGACTGCAAACACAGTTCTGAGTACATTAAAGATCATTTATAAGGTGACAGATCATTAACTTATATGTCTTAATTATTTGTACAAGTAAGTTAGTATCTTTTATAAGGTTAGAATTTTGTAATTTTTTCCCTCTTATGTTTAAGTTCTGATCCTTTCATAGGGTACTTTTACCAAATATCACAATTTTTATATGACTCAGTTTCTCCAAATAGCTAAAGCTTAAAATTGTAGCAAAATCACAAGTGATTAGGCATACATCTTTAAGTCAGTTTCTGTTATAAGTGGACCATTATAAACTTGAGAATTTATAAACTTTCATTATCAAACATGTTGTTCCTTAGTCCTATTTTCCATAAACTTATGGATTTTGTCCTAGTCTGTTATTTTTGCACTCTTGAGACAAAAATGATCACACAAAAGTCCATCATGGTCCAACATATCTTGGAAACCTGGGGTTTTGTCCTTAGTCTATGATGGAGGCCAAGTCACTTCCCTGCTTCTATCATGACTGGGTCATCAACTAAGATGGTGACAAGCCACATGATTGCTTTTTGTTCAAGGTGAGCCCAGCTCTCTCATAAGGTGAGCTCATCTGCCTTCAAGCACAAGTCCCTGTGGTAGCCACAGATTAAATGTGAACTTTTATACCTTTTATCTCCCCAAAACATAACCTGACATTTTCCATCTATTTAAACATTTTTCTCAAATCTACTCACTGTTTTTTCTCCTTTTCCTAATCAAGAGTCGAATACAAGCTACTCTCATGGGGAGAGAGCAAAGACTCCTTGAGCCTCCAACCTGAGAAAGTCTCAAGAAGGGATTCCTGGAACTCTTGAGACCTAGAGACCTATCTGGGTTGTGTCTGAGTTACCTTGTCCTGACATTCTGGTCTTATCTAATGGAGAATTGGCCTTGTGCTTGAAGACTGTGTAAGAATGAGACATAGAAAATGGAGAGAAGTAGAGATAGAAAGTGAAAGAAATGGCTTCCAGAGAGAGATAGGGGGACCTACCATGTCCTCTCAGGCTAGGACTATGAGTGAAGGAAAGTAAGTGAGGTTCATCGGTGGGAAAGGTTTAGGCCCTAGAAGGCTCTGAATTTCTTCCAGAGTATCAGCACCATATGCTAGATCTGAGGCAGCTAAAGTAGACAGGAGTCAGAAAGGAGGTGGAAGGTCTTCAGTGGACAAGATTTTATAGTGGAGCACAGTAAGGGGAAGACTTTACTGTAGGAAGTTGAGTGATCTACCAGAGAAAAAAGATGGCTGTCACACTTTATAGGGGCAGGGTAAGAAGCCTTAGGGATATAGTATATGGCCCACATTACATGGCATTTAGTCTCTTCTTCCTAAAGTTTCCCACCCAAATTGAGGCAGGCTGTCCCTATAGATAGATACTCCTTTCTAGGATGACACAGGAAGGCTGAGCAAGATTATATGTAACTTTGTTGGAATTCTGTTTTGTGAGTGAAGCATTCCATTAATATCACCTGTGTTCTACCCTCTTTGAAATCCTCTTCCATCATAACTGTGCTCATTACCTTACAATAGCACCTCTACTTGGGAACCAAGTTTTGGATACAAGTACTTCATACACAAAATGCAGCAAAAGGTAGAGAGATCATTTAGCAGTTAAGAGCACTTGATGTTCTGACAAAGTATACTGATTTGGTTCCCAAGACCCACATAGTGAGGCTAACAGCCATCTATAAGTCCAGTTTCAGGGGATTAGATGTCCTCTTTTGGCCTTTGCAGGTACTGCATATACATATTAAGATCCATACAGGCAAAACACTCATACACACACACACACACACACACACACACACACACTAAATAAAATCTTTATAAAACCTCTCTCTCCAAAATTAGTTAGTTAAAGCAGCAGTAACCCCGTGGCCTCAGAAGGTTAGGGAGGTTTTAGAATCAGCCATCATCCAGGTTTTAGAAAATTCACATGGTGATTCCAACCAATCAAGCTACTTGCTTTCTGGCTTTTGAATGAGACAGATGGATCTTGGCAAATGATGGCTGATTATTGTAAAATTAGTCAGCTGTTGATGCAAATTATGGCGACTGTTCCAGATGTTGCTTCAATTCTGGAACAAATCAACACATGTCCTAAATCTCTTGAAGGCAGATATTGATCTGGAGAATGCATATTAGTAAAACTGTCAAAGCAGGTTGTGTCCAACTGAAAGGGTTATCAATGTACAGAGGCTTTTCCGCTTATGATTGGGAACCATCTTAATACACTGAAACTATAGTAAAAATGCATTTAACCTACTGATTGTCATAGCATAGCAACTCAGAACAATCTGTGTGTTGGGGATTTCCTCTCATGCTGATGTAACCAATGGGGAAAGTATTTCAATTTGAGAATGCCTTAAGAGAAGAACACACATTGTTAATCCAGAAAAAGAACTAAATTCAAGTTTTGAATTAAGGCTTTTATTGAGCACATACTGCTTTTGTGCCATTGTAAAAGTCCAAATATCACATATCAAATCATAAGTCAGTTATCATTGTATTGCTGTTGGTCTATATCAAATCCCCAGATCTATGTCATATCCTCTCTACTCTCTATTCGGATCTTAATCATTGCTCCTTTCCTGAGGATATCAGGATAATCCATTGATGATATTCTCATAGCATTTAGTGAGCAGATTCTACCAAATGCTCTAAAAATTCTAGAAAGGCTTTCATGTGACATATTGTTAGGTATAAATACTACAAAAATGCAAGATTATTGCATAATCCAGCAGATCTCATGACTTTTAATGGACAGTTTTAAGTTGTAGATTTGTAGTTAAGTGGCCATACAGACCATCACAATCTGGAGCTGAGGTATAGCATCCTCTAAAAAGGAGTTTTTTTTCTTGAGAAGCAGTTGTTGGCTTATCTCTGAGCACTAGCAGATGCTGAATGCCTGTGACCCAGGATGAATGTAGACTACCAAAATTTGCTGTGAAATCTAGATTTCCACTCATGAATTTTTTGTTTGTTAATTTTCATGATGAATTCAAACTTCCATGGTACCTAGCATTTCTCAATCTTCAGTCTTGACCAAAACTAATGAAAAAGTCTGTTCAGGACAATAATCAAATTTGTAGTACATCAGGAGATGATCTGAAAGGACAATGGTAGAAAGTCATCCCAAGAGTGGGATTTTGAGCAGCACACCCAGTTATTCACCTTAGCTAGAAGGAGAGAAGGCCAAAAGATCAGTTTTGTGGTGGTTCTGGTAATGATTTCTCTGGATTGTCAGGAGACTAGAAGTAACAACATAGAAAGACTGGGGACAAGAGGTCTGGGCTCAATCTCTGTAAATGTGCTGACTATGAATGTTCTTGTGATCTTAATCTAGTAAGGAAAGTGTCCATGCTGCAAGCAAGAAGATAGGTATGCATGGTCAGTATTACAAATGTCCTATGTATTATGTTGATGATCATCACACAGAGTTCATGCTCTAAGTTCCTAACTATCATCCTAATTTAGGCTTAGCTATTTTCCCATGGCTGCTCACCTGTGTTACATCTTAGCCAAAAGTCAGGTCCAGCATCTCACAGTAGTCTCTAGGTTCAAAGGTCAGGGTCCCAAATAGAGATTCTGCATCTGTGGAGCAGATTAGGGTGGCATCTATCTAGCAGACCTGAAGATGTACAGAGCAGAGATTTGTTCTTGGTTTCTGCTTATAAACTATCCACTTGATTTCGTGGAGTTTCAGTCTTGTGTCTGATTATCTTTAGCAAGGTATAGCTCTGGGCTCTGGTTATCAAGTGTAACCTTGGGTATAATGGAGTTCCCATCTAAGCTATTTTTTATGTGTCTAAAGGGCATTTTTAACTATGCTCATCACAGCCTATATCTTTCCTGGTTTCATCTTTATAATTAAATAAAAAGGATTGTCAGCTGTAGACATGGATGCAAGGATTTTTCCTTTTCCCTGCCATTCCATCTTGCTTCTGGCAATGCAACTTTTCACTGGAGGAAATTGCCATTCTCTTCCCATTTTTTCACTCTGATAATTCAAAGATTCAGGCTTTTTTTTTCTCAAACTTCCTAAAGTGTGAGCTTCCTAGAGATAGAATTGTCCCATATAAGGTTTCAAAATGTCCTGCCTCTGATACTATTGCTCCACTGGGATTTTTGCTTTACTCCAACTCAAATAGTATAGATCCTGAACTGTGAAGATGTGAAGAAATTATTTTTTTGTCTTTTTTTTTTTTTAAATAAGGTACAACATTCCTGAGTACAGTGTTTTACAGGAAGTTGAAGATCATACTCAGGACACAGGCAATTACTTAGAACTGGCTAAAGTCACAAAGCAGAGATAATCCTAGATGGCTAAGGCCAAGTCATTTTAGTCTGCGTTATCTTTAGCCTTTGCCATGGAAATTCATCACTGACAATTGAATTATTCTGGACAAGAAATCGAAAAAAGAAAGTTCTTTCCACCTCCGTCCATCTTTAGAAATCAGACCTTATCAGGATTGTGTTGCAGTCTTGTCTTCCCAAGTCTCTAGAAAGAAAGAAAGAAAGAAAGAAAGAAAGAAAGAAAGAAAGAAAGAAAGAAAGAAAGAAAGTTATAATGCTTAAGTTTCCAGAAAGATCTTCCCTTGGATCTAGAAGTGGATCTCTTAACTTGTAAGAGGGTATTCCTTCTAAGCTCCAGTTCAGGTTCTATAAAATCCTATCTTGATTCCCAGAATGAGATGAATCATTTCATTCTGAGCAGGAATTTATTTGTATCTTAAACTATCAGGCAAAGCCATAACTAATATTAACCCTAAGGTGTGTGGAGCTGTGCATTTAATTAAACTCCAACAACTTAGGGGGAAAAGGGGGCATAGAGATATTGGGCTCTCAGCTAGCTCTTCTTCATCAACCAAATGCTGCTTCCACTGACTAGGTATAGCTTTCCCAAACTCAAAAGACCCAGAACCTAGGATGCTTGTCACCCTAAGTGACACTATGAGTTCCGAATAAATTGAACTCAGCAAAACAAAATCCCACTCCCCTCAGTTCAGAGTTTTAGCCTTGTTGACTTGAAAGCCCCTGTTACAGAGTGCCATATTTCACACATATTTAGAGTGAGGTCTTCATTTCCTCCCTTGCCCCCAGTCTAGGTTTATCCCCCACTGAAGAGAGAGATTTTTTTTGGAGAGCATACCAAAGAGTGGCATGGATGTGCTGTACCCCAGGCCAGCTACAGGAGTGAGTGGCATGCCACTGTCCTTTCAGTGTGTTGCCATCCCCATCCCAGTCAGCATGGTCAATCCATGTTAGATTAGTCTCAGGCTTCCCAAACACTATCATTTTTATTCCAACAAGAAAGGATGAGCAGAGGGACAGAAAGAATGTCTTGAGATCTTTATTCTAATACTTTTCCCTGGGAACCATACAAAATTGAAAGGGTAGATAACTGTTTGCCCAATAGGGACAATTATTTTAAAAAACTAGTTTTAAAACTTTCAAAGCACTGTTTCAGCAGTCAGATATCTTTGTAAATAGTCAGTGGATTAATCTTTTGTTTAATGGTTATAAAGCAAGGAAGGGTATTTATTTCTCTTGCTTGGTTCCCTTCGGCTCAGAGTCTTAAAAATAGGTATCCATTTTAGCATATGTCCTGCCAATGTACTTACACTTGAAATATTAAGATTATTATTCTGCTGTGCCCAGATAAATGTTGGGAAAGACAGGAAGACTGGAGAACATGTCCTGATTCGTGTCATCTGCCAGATTTCATGCTGTGAATATTCTAAGATGGCCACTCTAAATTCTGCTAAATTCACATCAGTGCACATGAACTCAAGGAGAGATGTATAGTAAGGCATGCATCGCTGCATGGCATTCGGCCACACAGATACAATGTGTGCATATTTTAAAAGCATAGAAAGCCAATGACATTGAAATAGCCAGGAGGTTGGTGAGCGTTGAGTGGGTATTACATTAGCTTTTGTGTGATGCATGTAATTGTGGATTTCTTCTATGTGCTTTTAAATAATGGTTCTGAAACACAGGCTTGCACTGCCTAACTGACTAGCTTCTTTGAGTTCAAATCCATACCCCTTTAGTCCTTTAAGAAGTGTCCACTTTTACCTCTCTGGATTTAGGGAGCTTGGATTATTTAAGTTCAATTCTTTTATAGAACCAAGGATTATTTCCCTTTTCTATTTTTAAATGCAAAGCCAAGAGTCATTTTCTTAACTCAGAACTCTTTGGGTTAGGCATGGTACCAGTCGGGTTAACCTCACTGAAAGATGAGAGGCATTTGTTTCTGACATTTTCTTTTGGATAAGCTTTTTGAAAGAAAATCAATAAAATATAGTTTCAGACAACATAAACCAAACAATAACTGTATTCCATTAAATGAATAAAATATGGCTTTAGAAGAACAAAAATAGAAAATCATATTACCACTTTCTGTTTTTTTGTTTGTTTTAGAACAAGAATTCCACATGGAAATCATGATAAAATAAGAATCGATACATCATGTGATGGGATCACAATTTGAGGACAGAGCGAAGTTCAAAAACTTGCTAGCAAACAACTCCCATCTTTTTTTTTCCAAGAAAGAGCTCCAAAAGAGGCCAGAAGGACCTCATTTTTTAAAAACTACCTTCTGCAAATTCTTGCAGCCCACATGGATAGGTTGAAAGTGCTCAGATTAAAGTGAGAAAAGTTGTCAGGGAGAGAACTTGTATTGCCAAGTAAGTTATTTTTAATTAATATGTGTTAGAACCAAGAGCATGTCAGGAAGCTAGAATGAGGATGAGCTCTCACTGTCTGGCAGAAAATTTTTAGCTCTAACCTTCATTTTTACATCTATACAGTTTGCAAGTTGTGCCAGTCATTTTCCTGGGTAAACTATCAAGTGTAGAGTTGTTCCCTGGCCATAACTAAGAATGTCTGTAGCAAGAAAAATGGAAGAACTATCACATCATTTTAGGAGTCAAGAGTTATCTGTAACATTTGTTCTCTTGCAACAGAACCAAGACATAAGACATAAGGCTTTCCCTTTATTGTTCAGTGAGCAGTTTATGTTATATAGTGTTTGATCAGTATTCATCTACATTGAATGGGTTTGGTGCTCCATAATGTGAAGTTTATTGTTATTCAGATGCTACTTGGGGGAATGGTCATGTTATACAGAGAGTCTAATGACTTTATATAAAACAGAAAAAACCCAAGAGGTAGTTCACAGTCTTTACTCCCCCTCTTCCTTCAGGTTCTTTGATTTCTAAAGGATGAACCAGATAAAGACCTTTAATTTAGACTCTTTAGAGGCCAAATTTTCATCATTATACAACTCCTTGGACCCTCATTCAGAAGAGTTTATGGCTGGAAGCTATTCTTTTTTTTTTCTCAGCTGAGTGATAAAATATCGAAGCAGAATCTCCTCGAGTCTACAGATTTCAGTTCTGGAAGCACAATGAGGCTGAAATGGTGTCATTGCCAACTGGAGGATGGAGTTTTACATGCTGATCAGCTCAAGTTGGACTTAGTGGTCTCTGGGAATAAAAAAAGGTGTTGGCAGGATGGAGCTAAAGAAGAAGGGAGACCACATGTCAAAAGAGTGCTGGGTTGACACTTGATAAAGGAGTAGACTCTCTTTGAATTCAAGGCCTACAGTGATATCTGAGAGGAACTGAGGAAGTTTATGGATACGACATGAAGGAGGGTGTAGAGAGCCGTCTTGGTCAGGATTTCTATTGCTGTGATAAAATACCACAACCAAAACCGAGTTGAAGAGGATTTATTTTAGGTTACAATTCTCAAGTCATACTCCATCACTGAGGAATGCTAGGGAACACACTCAAGGCAGTAACCTGAAGGTAGGAACTGAAGAGGCATGGCTCACTAGATGGCTCCTTATGCTTGCTCTGCCTGTTTTCTTACAGTACCTAGGACAACCTCCCCAGTAGTGGCACTGTGCACCAAGAGCTTGGCCCTCCCACGTCAATCAGTACTTTTAAAAAAGGTACTACAGGCTTGCCCACAGGTCAGTCTAGTGAGGGCATTTTCTCAATTGAAGTTCCCTCTTACAAAATTATTTTCAGTTGTGTCAAGCTGACATNTTGCTCTGCCTGTTTTCTTACAGTACCTAGGACAACCTCCCCAGTAGTGGCACTGTGCACCAAGAGCTTGGCCCTCCCACGTCAATCAGTACTTTTAAAAAAGGTACTACAGGCTTGCCCACAGGTCAGTCTAGTGAGGGCATTTTCTCAATTGAAGTTCCCTCTTACAAAATTATTTTCAGTTGTGTCAAGCTGACATTAAATTAGTCAATACAGGGAATAACCCAAGATGCACTTCTGAATGCTGAATATTGTTAAGCTTTCAAATATGTTTGCCGCTTGAAAGAAATAAATATACTGTCACATGGCATTCTTGATTTATATTCTCCCCCATCACTAATGGAGTCAAATACCATTTAAATATTTACAACTATCAATTCCCTCCATATGAAAGACATAAATAGAATAATATCTGGAAGAAAAATAAAGTTAGAACCTTTTACCATTTCATATACACATTTAATTTTAGACGGTTTAAAAATTGAAACATAAAGAATCTAATTCTATTCTTGGACCTCATAGTAGAAGGAGAGAATCTGACTTTCTCCTTTGACCTCCACAAATGGGCCATGGCATACACCAGCACTCTCTGCCTGCCCCCATGTTAATAGTGAACAAAATAAAATAAAATGTTAGTGTCAAAATAATACATGTGTTAACAGCCTCTAAAACATTGAGACATTAAAATGTCAATAGGACAAAAACAGTAAAACTCATAGAAATATTTCTACAACTGCAAACTGTTATTCTACATTATTGGAAGAATACATAAGGTGGGGTATCTATAAAATCAAACATTACTTCATCAAAAAGTGGAATTAATATTGAACATTCCAACTTTGGAAAACACAGTGAATGGAAAATATAGACACAAAAGACTGCAGACACCTATGACTTCTAAATAAAAATCCAAATCAGATCAGTCTATAAAGATAGACAGTAGATCAGTAATTTCTATGGTCTCAATGTGTCTCCTTCAAAGAAACATTCCTTGGTGAAGTGCTCCAAAAAGCTAAGTCCTTTGAGCAGTTGCTAAGCAGGGAGGGCTTAGTGCAGGACCCATTTCCATTCTGTCTATCATATGAATGCTCAACAAGAAGGGTTCCACAAGATACCTAATGCTGGCATCTTCATTTGGAAATACATTTCTATTATTTATAAATCACCTCATCTGTGCTATATTATTGTAGCATAATTAGAAGATGGTGGTTTGCAAGTCTTTTTTTTTATTTTATCCAATATCTATCTATTTATCTATCTATCTATCTATCTATCTATCTATCTATCTATCTATCAAAGGGCATTTTTATTAGATACTTTCTTCATTTACATTTCAAGTGTTATCCCAAGAGTCCCCTATTCCTTCCCCCACCCTGCTCCCCACCCCACCCACTCCTACTTCCTGGTCCTGCCATTCCCCTGTACTGGGGCACATGATCTTTGCAATACCAAGGGCTTCTCCTCCCATTGATGGCCGACTAGGCCATCCTCTGCTACATATGCAACTAGAGACACAGCTCTGGGGGCAGGTACTAGTTAGTTTATATTGTTGTTCCTCTTGTAGGGTTACAGACCCCTTTAGCTCCTTGGGTACTTTCTCTAGCTCCTTCATTAGGGGCCCTGTGCTCTATCCAATAGATGACTGTGAGCATCCACTTCTGTATTTGCCAGGCATTGGTAGAATTTCCTTTTGTGATGAAAAATGTACTGAAATTGTAATGGTTGCTATACAGTCTTGTGGGTACACTAAAAATTGCTCAATTATGCAATTGTGCATCAGTTTTTTGCCTGCATTTATGTCTGTGTGAAGATGTCAGATTCTCTGGAATTGGAGTTACAGATGGTTGTCAGCTGCCCTGTTGGTTTTGGGAATTGAATCAGGGTTCTCTGGAAGATCAGCCAGTGCTTATCACCACTGAGCCATCTCCTCAGCCCCTGAATTATACAATTTAAAAATCTGTTTTGGCTGGGTGAATTATTTCTTGAAAATTTTTAAAAAGAAAATATGTTATTGCTAGGGTTGAGTGAGACCACTGGTTTCATTTCTTTTCTAGTGCATCTTCTAGCACTAGAAGTTGCTAGTGTATGTTCTCTCCAGTTTCTTTTTGGAGGCACTCAGAGCTATGAGTTTTCCCCTTAGCACTGTTTTCATTGTGTCCCATAAGTTTGGGTATGTTGTGCCTTCATTTTCCTTAAATTCTAAAAAGCCTTTAATTTCTTTCTTTATTTCTTCCTTGACCAAGTTATCATTGAGTTGTTAGGCATTGTTCAGCTTCCATGTGTATGTGGACTTTCTGGGTTGTTTTCTGTTTTGTTTTGTTTTTTGTTATTGTTGTTGTTATTGAAGACCAGCCTTAGTTCGTGATGATCTGATAAGATGCATGGGATTATTTCAATTTTCATGTGTCTGTTGAAGCCTATATTGTGACTGATTATATGGTCAGTTTTGGAGAAGGTATCATTAGGTGCTGAGACAAAGGTATATTCTTTTGTTTTAGGGTAAAATGTTCGGTAGATATCTGTTAAGTCCACTTGGACCATAACTTCTGTTAGTTGCACTGTGTTTCTGTTTAGTTTCTGGATCCATGATCTTTCCACTGTTGAGAGTGGGGTGTTGAAGTTTCCCACTATTATTGTGTGAAATGCAATTATTGCTTTAGATCTTTAATAATGTTCATTCTTTCATGAATGTGGGTGCCTTTGCATCTGGAGCATAGATGTACAAAATTGAGAGTTCATCTTGGTAGATTTTTCCTTTGATGTATATAAAGTGTTCTTTCTTATCTTTTTGGTAACTTTTGGTTGAAAGTCAATTTTATTCACTATTAGAATGGCTACTCCAGCTTGTTTCTTGGGACTATTTGCTTAGAAAATTATTTTCCAGCCCTTTACTCTGAGGTAGTGTCTTTCTTTGACACTGGGGTGTTTTTCTTGTATGTAGCAAAATGCTGGCTCCTGTTTATGTATCCAGTTTGTTAGTCTATGTGTTTTCATTGGGGAATTGAGTCCATTTATTTTAAGAGATATTAAGGAATAGTGATTGTTTCTTCCTGTTATTTCTATTGTTAGAAGTAGAATTATATTTGTGTGGCTATATTCTTTTGGGTTTGTTGAAAGAAGATTACTTTCTTACTTTTTCTAGGGTGTGTTTTCCCTCCTTATGTTGGAGTTTTCCATCTATTATCCTTTGTAGGGCTGGATTTGTGGAAAGATATTGTGTTTTGCCATGGAATATCTTGGTTTCCCTGTCTATGGTAATTGAGAGTTTTACTGGGTATAGTAGCCTGGGCTGGCATTTGTGTTCTCTTAGGGTCTCTATGACATCTTCCCAGGATCTTCTAGCTTTTATACTCTCTGATGAGAAGTCTGGTATAATTCTGATATGTCTGCCTTTATATGTTACTTGAACTTTTTCCCTTACTGCTTTTAATATTCTTTCTTTGTTTTATGCATTTGGTGTTTTGATTATTATGTGACAGGAGGAGTTTCTTTTCTGATTGGTCCAACCTTTTTGGAGTTCTGTAGGCTTCTTGTATGTTCAGGGGCATCTCTTTCTTTAGGTTAGGGAAGTTTTCTTCTATAATTTTGTTGAAGCTATTTACTGGCCCTTTAAGTTGGGAATCTTTGCTCTCTTCTGTGTCTATTAGCCTTAAGTTTGGTTTTCTCATTGTGTCCTGGATTTCCTGGATGTTTTGGGTTAGGGGTCTTTTGTTTTTTGCATTTTCTTTGACTGTTATGTTAATGTTTCCTATGATATCTTCTACACCTGAGATTCTCTCTTCTATCTCTTGTATTCTGTTGGTGATGCTTTCATCTCTGACTCCTGATCTCTCTTCTAGGTTTTCTATCTCTAGTGTTTTCTCCCTTTGTGATTTCTTTATGGTTTCTATTTCCTTTTTAAATCCTGGATAGTTTTGTCCAATTCCTTCATGTGTTTGGTTGTGTTTTCTTGTAATTCTTTAAGGGATTTTTGTTTCCTCCTGAAGGGCTTTTACCTGTTTACTTATGTTTTCTAAAATTCTTAAGGAAGCTATTTATGTTGTTGTTAAATTCCTCTATCATCATCATGAGATGACTTTAAATCAGAGTCTTGCCTTTCTGGTGAGTTGGGGTATCCAGGACTTGCTGTGGTGGGAGAACTGGATTCTGATGATGCAAAGTAGCCTTAGTTTCTGTTGCTTATACTCTTATGCTTGCCTCTTGCCATCTGGATATCTCTGGTGTTAGCTGGTCTTGGTGCCTCTGACTGTGGCTTGTCCCTCCTGCAAGCCTGTGTATCAATACTCCTAGGAGACCAGTTCTCTCAGGGAGGAATTTGGGTATGGGGAGCTATGGCACAGGGTTAGCTCCAGGATGCAGACAGCAACTGGAAGGATCCTGTCCTTGGTTCCTGTGTCCTGATGGCTCTGTGTGGGTCATTCTTGGGCCAGGAATTTGAGAAGTGGTGGTCTTCCCTGTGCTCACAGTTGTGTCAGCACTCCTGTGAGACCAGCTCTCTCCAGAGGTATTTGGGTAAGAACTGTGGCCCAGAATCAGCTCTGTGGGCAGATGGAAACCAGTAGGATTCTGTCTCAGGCTGCTTCTCAGTTCCTGTCCTGATGCTTTGTGCGGGTCCCTCTAAACAGAAGTGGTGGTCTTAGCTGTGCTCACAGGTATGTCAGCACTCCTGAGACTCCAGCTCTCTCCTGGAGGTGTTTGGGTATGGAGAGCTGTAGCACCGGATCAGATCTGGGAGCTGTGGCACAGGATCAGCTCCTTCATGCAGACATTTTCTAACATTTTTTTAGACCATGTTAAAAATTTATGTATTATTCCCAAATTACATGGGAGAAAATGGTTTTCTTTTTAATCTGCAAGATCAAAGAACCATCTGATCTGAGAACAAAGCAAGAACATTTATTAGACTCTAAATCAGTTGTTCTTAACTTATGGTTAACCACTTTGTGGGGGTCAAAAATTCTTTGACCAGAGTTGCCTAATATTTCTGGAAAAACACAGATATTGGCACTACAGTTCATAAGAGTAGCAACATCACAGTTTTGAAATAGCAATGAAAACCATTTTTATGGATAGGGATCACCACAACATGAGAAACCACAGTAAAGATTCACAGCAGTAGGAAGGGTGAGAACCACTGCAATTAATTCTATTTTGCCACCCACTTTATGCAACTGTTAGGGAGGAGAAATGCTGCTGAATGTCCCAGGATGCTGGCAGAAAATTTGCTCATCCAGGATTATGTTCAGTCCACTTAAGTAGCAACAGGATTTTCTGACTTCATAGACAGCTGCTGCCTGTGAGTTCTTCAAACTGTCTTCCATAAACACCACAAACAATGAATCAACTTAAAGCATGGAAGAAGAGCCAAATCAGCCATTTAAATGTCAATTCTGTGAATGTCATTTTAATCAAAGTAGTTGCAATCCCCTTATCATGATTCTCCACAGCATCTCCTATAATTAGCAGGAGCTGTGAGCTAGTACTGTGGTGTTAGAAAAAAAAATTGTAATTGACTACATGCAACTGAAATGCCATAAATGGAAATATCAGACCATAAAATCATGGAGAAGTATAGCCTCCTTGCATGTTGGCCTCTATAGGCAAACCTCCACAAAAATGTTATTTTTATCACAGGCTTTATTTATTTGATCTACTGGCAACCAGAAGGCTTTGAGCTGATGCTGAGGACATCACAGGATGAGATGTTTCTTCTCATATTTCTGTACAATTCTCACAGACAGCTCCTCTTCAGGAGTATTGGGCTGGGGTCAACAAACCATCAGGTGTCCCTAGAGGAAGCAAATCAAAGCTGGCTGAATTTAAAACAGTCTACCCTCCCCCCCCCCAACACACACACACTTTGATTTTGGCAGACTGGAGAGACTATTTCTAAGTCTTTTGGGAAACCAGTATCACAGTACTGTGGATTGTCCTATGTGGTGAAGCTGAGCTCTGTTAGTGCTATGGGATGGTCCCTATATTTCCCTTTTCCTGTGCAAGTATCATCTAGCACCATAGCTTCTCTCAAAGCAATCACATCTTAAAGTTGTTTAGTGGATTTTCCAAAGCCATGCAGCTAGGAGTCAGAGCAGTAGACATTAGGACTGATTTAAGTATGATCCCCCAAATCTAGACTGCTTTCCTAATATTGCTACCTCTGGGAGAAATTCATTGGCTCAAAGACCAACCTGTGAAAATACAATGACCTAGTTTCTTGTGATATACTTTAAAGTGGCATTTTAAAGACATCTGAAGAATTATTCTATTCTAAAATTTAAAAATATTTTCCTATTAGTTTTGCTTAATAATTTTCATTATTAAGGTGAACATTTTATTTGATTTTCTGTGTATTTCCAAGGAGTATATCCAACTTCTTTTTATACTTTGTTCTCAGTCTCCAAAGAAAGAAAGTGGCCAATGAACAACAGCTAAGAGTTCTCTGCCTGGTCAGCTATTGTGGGGAGGCAGGAGCATTGAAAGGTAAATGGGGTCTGCAGATGGCAGTTTTAGTGACAGAAGGCTTGCCTAGTATTTATAATTCCCTTTATTTCAGTCTTTACTACTGCAAAAAACAAGCACAAAGACTTTTTCCCCTCTATTTTCTGTTCTGTTGACTCACTTGCTCTCAAATACATAAGACTCTTGTGGATCTTCCTATCTCAGTATGAGCCCTCCCAGCACGTTCCTTCTCAGTGAGGCCTATGAAAAGGAGATTAGAGAAGGGAGTGAGGGACAGAAAGCAAGCCCTAAATTGTCCAACTTTTGGTGGTGTCTCAAGGTACTAGGAAACTCATTTTTGGCCTAGACCTAAGCCATGCTTCTGACATGATCCATGCAAAGTCCTCTGTGGTCTGTGGTGAATAACATGGCTATTTCGTTTCTACTTTACTTCGCTCTTTCCTTTGTATCTTTTTTTCCCTTATTCTTTGATGATTTTGGAGTCACCATTTTGTCTCTGTGATAAAATACCATGGCCACAGCCAATTTAAGAAAAGGAGACTTTATTTTAACTTATGGTTTCAGAAAAAAGAGTCCAAAACGGCAACAACATGGGGTGGAAAGGTGGCAACAGAGAGATGGCATCTTCAGCCATAAACACAACACAAGCCAAGAGAGAGGTCTGGAAATCCACACTCCTCCAAAGTGATGTATTTCCTTTATCAAGTGTCCACTTCCTAAAGATTTCTCTCCAACCAGTGCCATGAACTAGGAACCACAAGTTCAAATGCAGAGCTGATACAGGACATTTCTAATTCAAACCAACACAGACATGTCTCTGTTCTTTATAAACTTCTCCTCCATTCTTTCTATCAGGATGCCTCTCCCAAAAGAAGCCTGCCTGTCCACCTGATCCTTCCTTTTCTCTGAGCCCTAGTGTTACCATCTAACAGGTATCATTTCTAGTGTGGCCAATGGCTGGAACCTCCTGACCCACCTGTTTCTGCATTTCCCCTCACACCGAGCATGTGTCCTTTCAACTATCACTTCCTAGAGCAGAACCATGGATAGCTTTGTCTTTTCCAGCAGGATTAAAGACTATCATGTCCGCTTATCAGTGAGTGCATGTCATGTGTGTTCTTTTGTTATTGGGTTACCTCATTCAGGATGATATCCTAAACTTAGAATATCCAAGATACAATTTGCAAAACATGAAATTCAAGAAGAAAGAAGACCAAAGTGTGGATACTTTTCTCCTTCTTAGAATGGGGAACAAAATTCCCATGGAAGGAGTTACAGAGACAAATTTCAGTGCTGAGACAGAAGGAAAGACCATCCAGAGACTGCCCTACCTGAGGATTCATCCCATAAACAACCACCAAACCCAGACACTATTGCATATGCCAGCAAGATTTTGCTGACAGGACCCTGACATAGCTCTCTCTTATGAGGCTATGCCAATGCCTGGCAAATACAGAAGTGGATGCTCACAGTCATCTATTGGATGGAACACAGGGCCCCCAATGGAGGTGCTAGAGAAAGTACCCAAGGAGCTGAAGGGGTCTGCAACCCTATAGGAGGAACAACAATATGAACTAACCAGTACCCCCCAGAGCTGTGTCTCTAGTTGCATATGTAGCAGAGGATGGCCTAGTCAGCCATCAGTGAAAGGAGAGGCCCTTGGTATTGCAAAGATCAGATGCCCTAGTACAGGGGAATGCCAGGACCAGGAAGCGGGAGTGGGTGGTTTGGGGAACAGGGTAAGAGGGCTTTGGAGATAGCATTTGAAATGTAAATAAAGAAAATATCTAATAAAAAATTTCCTTAAAAAAAAAAAAGACTATCATGGGGTCTGTCCCCTTCCCACCATGACTGATGCTTACTGATAATTCTCTCTGCTGGTTGGCTTTAGCTCTCTGGACTTCTCTGATGCTCCAGGTGAGCTTGCTAGCCTCCATGTGAGCTTGCTAGCCTCATTTCCATTGCAGGTCTTGCTCCTCTTATCCCTCTGTCTGGCACATGGTTTTCATAGACATCTGTACATCTAACCCAACCCATGCAAACACACTGGCTCTTGTCCTTTCAATGAAAGCCATCCTTATGCAAAGTCATAAATGTTTTATGTGGTAGAACCCAATTAATCCTACTCAAATCAATCCTGGCTGCAGTGGAGAACATTCCTTGATACTTGTCCCCATGATCTGGGTTCCCAAATGAAACACACACACACACACACACACACACAGTCTTTATACTTTTATATGCTTTAGACAGCTCAAAGGTTGGGCCACTTCCTAATCTCCACGTGGCTGATGTACCCTCCTCTGATATTCCCAAGTTATTACTTACTAAAATCGATATTCCATCTTTGCTGCCCCAGACCCAGACCTGCCGTCCCTTCCTATGCATTCTCGGGCCCCTATATGACAACTCTCTCTTCTGCACCTCTCAGCCTGGTATCTCTCTCCCTTCCCCAGCAAGGTGGCTAATCCTCTTCCTGCTTCTCCTTGGACATTTGCCTGGGAATCCCAAAAGAACTACTTCTGTCTCCCTGCCCAGCCATTGGTCCCTGGCAACTTTATTTACCAACCAAATCCAACTGGAGGCAGTTTCCTTCAGTCTTACAAGCAAGGCACTGCAAACAGGTTTCTGGGAAACCTAATTAGCATGAGACTACATGCAGCTACAGTTTTCTTCCTTTTCTTTACCATACTCTGTGATTTCTTTTTGTTAGTGCTGAAGATAGATCCTAGTCTTCTTACGTGCTAGGCAAGTATTCTACCCCAGCTCATGTTTCCTGTAACATTCTATTTGTTTAATTTTTTTTTTTTTTGAAACAGGATTTCATGCATGCCAGGTCTCAAACTCACCATAGCAAAGGTTGACTGTGAACTGCTGACCTTTCTCTTTCCACGTGTGTCACCTATGTCAGAATGGCAGAAGAGAGACACCCAGTAGAATGTCCATTTGTAACAAAGATACCATATTTTGATGTGTATTGCTTATTGTGTGCCTTTCCAGGTAAAATATAAACTGTGTTTTTATTCATTGATGAATTGGAAGTGCCTGGGACATATTTGCTGAATGAATGAACAAATACATGAATGTAAAACTATAATTTTCTGTGCCTTTTCTATTTCTTTTCATTTTCGGTTGAAAAACAACCAATTTTTTTCTGAGTTTTCATTTTTATAAAGGCATGCTAAAAATAGCAAAGAGTAGGCAGAACATATAAATATTCAGTTTTATTTAAGTATTTCTTCCTCTAGAGCTGTTGACTCAGTAGGAGAGTTACTGCAGGAAAACATTTTTGGTTTTGTTTTTTTGTTTTGGGTGGGGATGGTGGTGGTGGTAAACAAGTGTTATAGCTTTTTCATTTCTAATAGCAGTTTTCTTTCCACTCACTATATGATGGCCATGCCAAAGTTACATATGGTAGATCTTTGTTATACAGCACACTATCTCATTTACCTGTCTTAGTGTCAGAGTAGCATTAGCTTCTATAACAAAGAGACTCCAAAATAGAATGGTGTGAGTATGTTTCTCCTGTGAGAATTTAGAAATGTTTCAGAGCATCTGGAATACGGCTCCAAATGTCACTGGTACTCTTGGGATTACAGTCATTCTGGTTTTGGCATAATCTGTCTCCCAAGCTTCATGTAGTTATTGATATTCCAGCATTTTTGAAAGAGTGGGACGTTATTCCACAGCTGTCTTATTAATACAGCCATGTGTCAACTGTAACCTCATTTCTAGGGAGGTAATACCTTGTAACCTTTGTGTTGGTAGGTATCATTTTGATGAATAGATTCATTATTTAAATTAACATACAACCAAGTTTACCCTTTTAAATGTATTAAGTAGTAGTGTTATGCAACTGTCATTGTAATTTGTGAAAACTTGTTACCATAAAAAGAAATGCCATACTTATCATCAGACATATATTTTTGGTCTCCACACTTGGAAAGCCAGTGATATACTATTTTTTTCTACAAATCTGTTTATTATAGATATTTTATACAAATATAACTATATAACTTGTAACCCTTTGTATCTAGTTTCTTTTACTTAGCCTAAGGTTTTCAAGTCCTATACCTATATCAAATATGTATGTACATATAGTGATATATATGTGTTTATGTATACATGTTTGGTGTGTGTGTACATATATCACACATATATGTGATATATTACATATATATGGATACATATGATATTGTACATGTTATATACCAGTATATATATATATATATATATATATATATATATATATATATATATATATATATTANATTCCTTCCCATAGCAAGATTTAATTCTATTATATTTATTTAAGTTATTTATTCATTTGTGAGTTGATGGTCATTTGGGGTTTTTTTTCTCCACATTTTGAAGGTTGCGAATAATTCAGCTATGAATAATATACCTAAGAGTTGATTTAGTAGACCATCTGGTAACTCTATGTTTACATTCTGAACACCTGCCAAAATTATTTTCAAAGCTGTCAGAAATTTATGTGCTTGCTAGTGATATACACAGAGTACGATTTCCTAACAGCCCTGTCGACACTTTCTATTGTGTGTCTGTTTACTTCTTTTCGTCTGGGTAGGGGCTGAGTCAGGACCTCATTGTGGTTTTGTTTCACTTGTACCCTGGGACTAATCCTGATGTGTAGTTTCCTTGTCACTTATATGCCTCTTAAGGAAAAAGGTCTTTATTGTTTTTAAATTGTTGAATTATAATCACTACTGAGGGTAGTACTACCCTGGTCAAATGGTCCCCTTATAAGAAAGGAGGCGTCTGGTATGAGTGGTTATGACTAGTCTTATTGCATCTTGCTATGCCATTTTTGGTTGATACTTCTGGGAGGCCTGTTCTTTTCTGAAAGGCAATGGAGGAGGAGTAGATCTTCAGGAGAGGGGAGGTACAGGGACTAGGAGGAATGAAGAGAATGAAACTGCAGTCAGGATATTATAGGAGACAATCATCATCATCATCATCATCATCATCATCATCATCATCATCATTATCATCATCATCATCTTCCAACAAGCAATGCTCCTCGATGATCTCTGCTCCAATCTTCAGTTCCTGTCTTCAGATTCCTGCCTTAAATTCTTGTCTTGACTTCCCTTAGTGATGGAGTTTGTGATAAAATCAGCTGGACACCAAGAGCTTGGCTAAACCAGCTTTCAGGGCTCTGCTATTGCAGCATCTTTCTTTCTTTCTTTCTTTCTTTCTTTCTTTCTTTCTTTCTTTCTTTCTTTCTTTCTCTCTCTCTCTCTCTCTCTCTCTTTCTCTCTCTCTCTTTCTTTCTTTCTCTCTTTCTTTCTTTCTTTCTTTCTTTCTTTCTTTCTTTCTTTCTTCAGGTCCATTCATCATTTAATTTGTATTTTTTTTAAAGTTTTCTTTTATTGGGTATTTTCTTTATTTACATTTCAAATGTTATTCCCTTTCCAGGACTCCTCTTTGAAAACCCCCTATCCCATCCCTACTTCCCTGCCTCTATGAGGTTGCTCCTCCACCCACTCACCCACTCCTGCCTTCCTGCCCTGGCATTCCCCTACACTGGAGCATAGAACCCCCTTAAGCCCAAGGACTGCTCCTCCGACTGATGTCCAACAAGGCCATCCTCTGCCACATATGTGGCTGGAGCCCTGGGTCCCTCCATGGTTGATGGCCCAGGCCTCGGGAGCTCTGGGGGCAGGGGGATTCTGGCCAGTTGACACTGTTGCTCACCCATGGGACTGCAAACCCCTCAGCCCCTTCAGTCCCTTCTCCAGTTCCTCCATCAGGAACTCCGCGCTCAGTCCAATGATTGGCTGTAAGCATCTGCCCCTGTATTGTCAGGCTCTGGCAGAGGCAGCCTTCTTTCGTGGCCAGCTCCACGTCATGCCCACAGCTCTTTTCTAGTAGACTCCTGTGGTTTTATTATCTCCAAGATCCTGGGTTCTCTATCACAGCTAGAGCTTTATTTTAATAATTTTATATAGTGGTTTCACAAATCCTCCTTGCAAGGATTCTGACTCAGCCACACGTATCCTAGCTTTAGCTACTCTTTGAAACTATGGAAAAGGTACTCTTTGAACCCCTCAGTCTGGCATTTTTCATGGTTTCTAATACCAGAACCATGTGGTTTACACTGCCAGGTTCTTCTCCAGCTTTGCATGGAGACTGGCCACTTCAGACCACAT
Source organism: Mus minutoides (assembly GCA_902729485.2). NCBI lineage: Eukaryota > Metazoa > Chordata > Mammalia > Rodentia > Muridae > Mus > Mus minutoides. Next base: position 1,533,013 of record LR749629.1, on the reverse strand, counting down.
TAGCTTCTGTATGCTCATCCTGAGGAACCACTCCCCTAGGCAGCTGCTTTTGAGGAACAGGGAACCCTTTCAGCGACATCCTCAATCCAGTCCTGCTCCTTTCATATAAATCTACATCTTTACAAGTTGGAGCCTTTGCAGGGTGGGGTCCTGCCCTCAAGGTACCTTTCCTATCATTCCTGTATCACACAGCAACTTTTCCTTTAGTGGCTCTAATCTAACGTTACAGCTGGTTTGTTGTCTGTATCCTCCTTGTCTTGAACTTCAAGCTTGCTCACACACCTTTCCTGTACCAAAACAATGGCCTCTAGATGCATTCTGATAGAGTCTTGTTCTCTTCTGAGACGCCAATAGACAGGCCTCCATTGTCTTGTAGTTTTCCTAGTATTCTTGTCTTCTGAGCGTCCTCTTGAGTGTTCCATTAAGCTGCTTACAACAGTCAAGAACTTTATTACCCAGAGTTCCAAACTCTTCCACATTCTTTCCTCATATCCGTTCTAAAGGCCTGGGAACTAACTGCACAGGCTTATCACAGCTATAGCCTCACTTCTTGATATCAATTTCCCATCACTGTGATAAAATCCTCTGACAGACCCAACTTATGGGAGAAAAAGGTCATTGTTGCTGGAGACGACAGAATAATCTCAGGATCACAAAGAGAAACACATGAGCAAAATTAAAGTTGCTTGGCAAGGCGATTTCTTTTTGCCAACGTAGCAGAACCCAAGCTAAGCTAGCAAAGGCACTAGGATGAGAAGGCTTCTTCTATCTTTTATCTCTGGCATAGGTGGTGACTATCTCATCCTATTGAAAGGAACTGGACTTCACACTCTGACATGGCTGGGTAATGGATGCATAAGGGGAATAGAAAGTTGATACACAAGAATCCTTGTCAGGCTTTGAAAACAAACAAAACATTCCTCACCCTTGGCTTACAGTTCAAGGGTGTAGTACTTATGGCAAGGAATTCCAGAAAGCCGGAGCTGGAAGCAGCTGGTCCTGCTTCATTCATACGCAGGAAGCAGGAAGCAGGAAGCAGGAAGCAGAGAGTGATGATTTTGCTACCCAGTTTCTTACAGTTCAAAATTATCTAAAAGGAATGATCCCATCCATTCTGGCTGTGTGTTTCCATCATAACAGAATTAAGATAGCCCAGGGCATACTTTCTATTGATGTGATAAAATACAATGACCAAAAGCAACTTAGGAAGGAGAGGGCTTATTTTAGTTTAAAGCTTGCAGTCTGTCATCCAGAGAAGTCAAGATGGGAACCTAGAGGCAGGAACTTAGAAGCAGCCATGTGGGAATTTTGCTTACTAGTGTTCTCACTGTGGCCTTTTCAACGTGCTTTCTAACACAACTCAGGACTACCTGACCAAGAGTGGCATCACTTATGTCACTTATGTCAATCTCATGGAGACATCTTCTCAATTAAGATTCCCTCTTTTGAGGATTCTTGAATCTCACTTAGAAGGGGAAATAAAATAGTAATTGGAGGGGGATGGAGGGGGCGAACTGGGTGGGGAAGGGAATGAGGTGGGGAAAGGGATCAGGTGAAGGGAGAGCCAATGAGAGATGGGCAAGAGATTGAATGGAAATCAGAGAGGTGGGGCATCTCTATGATATATTTGAGACCTAGGATGGAGGAGGTTCTTGGGAGTCTATATGGGTGACTCTAGCTGAGACTCCTAGCAGTTGGGGATATGGAACCTGAAGTGGCTACTTTCTGTAGCCAGGCTGGACTCCCACTGGAGAGATAAGTATACCAACCCATCCCCAAACCCTTCAACCCAAAATTTGTCTTGCCTACAAGAAGTGCAGGGACTCAGATGGAACAGAGATGGAGGGAATGGCCAACCAATCATTGGTCCAACTTGAAACCCATCCTATGGGCAAGCATCAATCCCTGACACTATTAATGATACTCTCTTATGCTTGCAGACAGCTAGCATGGCTGTCCTTTGAGAGGATCCACCCAGCAGCTGACCAAAACAGATGGAGAGACCTACAGACAAACGTCAGATGGAGGTCAAAGAGTGTTGTGGAAGAGATGGGGGAAGGATTGAGGGACCTGGAGGGGGTAGCAACTCCACAGGAAACCAACAGCATCAACCAAACTGGACCCATTAGGTCTCCCAGAAACTGAACCACCACTCTAAGAGGACAGGACACCCCCCCCCCACACACACAGACATATGTAGCAGATATACAGCTTAGTTTTTATGAAGGTCCCTCAACAACTAGAGCAGGGGCTGTCACTGACTTTGTTGCCTGCCTATGGATTCTATTCTAACTGAAGTACCTTGTCTGGCTTCAGTGGGATAGGATGTGACTTGATGTGCCGGGGTGAGTTGGTATTTTCAGGGGGTCGGGGGGAACCCTCTTCTTAGAGGAAAAAGGGACAGGGTTGGGAAGGAGCTACATGAGAGGGGGAGGGAGCACTGTGATCTGGATGTAAAGTGAACAAATAAATAAATTAATAGAAAAAAATCCCTCTTTCTATACATGGCTAGGTTTGTGCCAAGTTGAAAAAAACAAAACAGGAAAAAATACCAACAACCAATCAACCAAACAATATAATCCAGCCCACATGCACAGAGGCTCCTCTTCCTAGGGATTCTAGATTTTGTCAAGTTGACGATTAACAGTAACTATCATAGCAATGAGGGAGGTGAAGAAAGGATAAGGGCTGGATCTGTAGAGCTCTCCATAGCAAGCCTCCCTGTGTGGATTTGTGTTCTTTCCTCATTCATGGCCCTGAGATGCTGATGCCCAGTTCAGTCACTGGCATAGTTCCTTGAAAAGGTCTGGGGAGGACAGGGTACCCCTGCCTGGATAGAAGCAGAAACAGGCTTAATGAACTTGTCCTTTGAGACAGTGAACTTTTAGTGTATACCTGTCACTTCATCTTCGCTTTCCCTCATTATTATTGCTCAGACCACCATCTTAAACATTTTCAGTGTTGAGGGGTTTGCAAGGCAACACGATAGCTCCTTTTGAACAAATCTTGTATGTTTGGGTGCATGTGTACGCCTACGTAGAGGGCAGAGGACAACTCAAGTGTGCTCTTGCCCTTTTAACTAGTTTAAGAAAGGGTCCCTTGTTGTCCACCTCTGTGTATACCAGGATAGCTGGCTTGCAAGCTTCCAGATTTTCTCTTGTCTCCACCTCGCATCTCTCTGTAGGATTACTCAAATTACAGATTTATGCTACTATCTCCAGCTTTATGTGGATGGTCTGGATCCAAACTCAGGTTTTTCTGCTTGCCCAGAAAGATCTTTATCTACTGAGTACTCCCCAAACATTTCCCCCCCTTTCCCTTTTTGGTACAGGTCTCACGTAGCCCTGTCCATGCACTCTGATCCTCCTGCCTCCATTTTCTAAGGGTTAGAATTGAGGCGGTACACCACCATGCCAGCTGTCAAGCCAGCTTTTCCCACAAATCCTAAATATATATTCCCATCTTCTGTTTAGAGGAAGAAAGGTAAATTTGATGCTCCTCGGAAAAATTCTTCAGGCACTAGGGAGATTGACTCAGTGACTAGGAGCACTGGTTGTTCTTGTAGAGGACCCAAATTCAATTCTCTGTGCTCACACAGTGGTTGGTTCACAATCATCTGTAACTCCAATTCTAGAGGAGCCAACACCTTCTTCTTACTTCCATGGGCAAATGGTATACATACATACATACATGCATGCATGGAAGGCATTCTTACAAATAAAATAAAACAAATACATCTTTTAAAAAAGAAAAAGATTTGATCAGAGAACCTGCCTCAGAGGCCTTGCCTAAATGGCTGACTTTCTTGTGTTTATTTGTTTTGTGTTTGAGACAGGTTTACTCTGAGATTGGCCTCAAATTCTCAGCCTTCCTAGTGCTGTATTAATGGTGTGTACCACAACTCCAGCAGTAACTATGTTTTATAAACATACAACACATGTCAGAGCTAGACACTGCCTCTCCAGTAGAGTACACTATATAACATGTATTTTCATTTTCTTACTCTAGTATGATTCTTTTTTTAGTCCATGTGGTCCATCTATGCTGTGTGTACTTGTTAGGGTAGGTACGCACATGTGTGTACGTGTGTGGAGGTGAGAGACAGATGTTGGAGATCTTCTCTTAATCAGTGTCTACCTTTCCTTTTTGAGACAGGATCTCTCACTGAACAGGCAGCTCTTTGATTTAATCTAGATTAGCTGACAATCAAGTGTCAGAGGCCTGCTTGCCTCTTCCTCCTCCCAGTGTGTGGGTTACAGGCTTAAGCCACCAGTATCAGCTTTTCATGTGTGTTCTGGGAATCCAAACACAGGTCTTCATGATTGAGAGACATGAGACAGGTTCTCATGGTTGAGGTACAGAACTGACTAAGCCATGTTTCCAGATATGCTGTAGCTTAGAGGGCAGGGGAAAGTAGAGGATGGGAGAACTTTTCCTCAGAGAATTTTCATTCACACTTCTCTCTGATTTTTATTTTAGCTTTGCTATCCAAAGTGACCCAGAAAAATCTGATAAATGGAAGTCTTTGGGGTCACAGGATCTAAGCTGTCTTTCTATTACAGTTGCACTCTTAAAGTAATAGACAGAGAAAGAGGGCACAAAGTGTGGGTGTTGAAAGAGAATTTTGGAGGATCTGTTGGGAGGGAAGACAGTGGGATAGTAGATGCAGCAAATGGCTGGGGAAACTCCAGCCATTCATGTGGCAAATGGCTGGGGAAACTCCAGCCATTCCTTGAAAGCATTAGAACCCTTGTTCTGCCACTTTCCCAGGGGCACGGTGGGGAACCCTGCTGAATCCTCCTCACCTGGCAGACCCACTCCATTTGGCAAGCACAGCTAAACAGGACTTACCAGTTCTGTGTAGTTCTTATCAGTCCATATAGTCATGGATCTTTAGCATGGAACCTGAGTTTCAGTCTCCTTTTTTCAAATGTGTCTAGTCAACTTAGAAATGTTTTCATCCTCTTGTTTCTTACCCTAAATGATGTCACTAAAATATATCGATGACTTCAGGCTTATAAGGTATAAAAGTATATATTAGCTTTCTCTTTCATGCATGATCTTCACCCGAGTGGCAGGGAAGTGAGCTGAAATGTCTTAGTTCCTAAAAATAGACAAAATTGTTTTTTGTTGACAGAAGATTCCAGCCATCCACACAGATTGAACTGTCAATGCATGTTACCTTGAGATTGCTCATGGAAATTGATGGGCATAGGGAACTCTGGAGAGACATGACATACTACATTCATCTCTAGAATGAAGGCTAGAATATTTTCCCAGCAAGGGTCCAAGACTAATATCGAAAGCCAAAGCTTGTCACTTCTCATTGACGTGTGTTATAGCTTGAATCTGAAGTGGCCTCACCGACTCATGTGTTTTAATAGTTGGTTCATTTCTACACTGTCCCCATCTGTTAAACTGTCTCGGAAACCATGAGTTGAGTGTATTATTTGAATGTGGATAATGATCAGGCTCACTGACCCTGTTGGCTAAGAAGGAGAATTGCCTATGCTTATTTCAGCCAACTTTCTCCCCAATAAACTCAATTTGACCTGCTCAACATGCTTTCCTTCTGACTAACTACTTACATCCTCATTAGAATGCCCTAATAGACATGTCAGTGCTGCTGATGGAAATGTCTCTGTTCATCACAACTGCCTAACTCCAAATGGGAAGGCAGTCTTCTGAACACATTATCCTTTATGTCCTGTAATGGTCTCTCCTACTTCTTTCAGCAATAGTATGATTTAAATTTTTTTATTTGATTATACATGGTTACATGAAGCTCTTTTTTTTAAAAAAAAATACAACTTACACACACACACACACACACACACACACACGTATGCATGCACCTCACACACACAAACTGTAAACAAAAAGAGTTTATTTCTCAAACAAAAATAGTCCAAGACAATTATCAAAACCAAAAGCTTGTCTTGGACTATTACCATGTGCTTGAGTCTGAAGTACCCACCCCTCAAAGGCATGTATTTAAATACTTGGCTCCCAGATGGTGGTTGGAGTTGACACCTGGGCCTTCCTTCACACTCTCTTCAGCAACTAGTCCTTCTCTGACCTTAGATGCTAGTTTTAGGCCTTTATGGGAAATTACCTTTAACTAATATGAAGCCTATTTTTGCTTTTAAAGTCTCCAACCTAGACTATTGACTCCTCCCAGTTATGACTCCCAGAAGAAGGTTCTGTTTCTTTCAGTGTTTATTTGTCCTCTTTTGATAAAGATGGGTTTGCAGCTGTAATTAAATTGACTGGCTCCTATTCCCAAACATATTAGGGCTCGATTTTATGTAGTTACATGCTTAATTCTCCTTTAACCAGGGAGAAGCCTGGTTCCGTCGGGCCCAACTCATTGAACCTACCATTGGAAAGCTGTGGCATGAAGTAATGCAGAAGTAACCTGCTTGTGGGAAGCCTGCAACACAGAAAATCTTGAGAGCCAAGTATATCCTGATACCTGATACCCTTTTCTAATTCTCTGTAACGTTTGGAGCTCATCTCTCAGGCAGTTTCAGGATAAAAACCACACTGGTTGCATCTAATGTGAAATGGTCATGTTTAAGAAGGAAAATTCAGTTCCTGAGAGTTTAAAGACTTTCAGCCATTAGACTTTGCAGGCCGTGACTCACCTACCCAGACAGCTTCCTTTAACTTTAACTTCAATTTCCTTTAATTTTTCAACTACTTTTAAACCTATTTAAAGTTTTTGAGGGGGCAACATTTTTTTTCCTAACATTTTCAAAACAATACTGAGTGCAACAGTCAGTGTGTGAGAACTGTGGAATGGATGAGTGTATCATCCCTTCTGTCTGCTTTACTTCCCCAGGCTCCTGTCAAGCACACCCAGGACCAATCACCATGTGACACATTATCTTACCTTCAGGGGTGACATTGGGTTTTTTTGCCCATGTTTATAAATGAGGTTTTATTAAAACACAGCCTTAGTCATTGCGTGTTGCTTGTGGCTGCATTCTGACAAGGACTGGCTGAGTGATTGGGAGAGATACTGACTCACAAAGCCTGAAATATGCTCGCTGGCTCTCAGTATCAACTTTATCTGTCTGCAGTTCACCCTACATGTTTTATCCATGGAACCTGGATTTTGTTTTAATCCAGAACATTTATATTTGTATATTACTAATAATGCTGCACATGCACACATACACACAGAGAATATGCCATGGTGTGTGTGTGCTTATATGTGTGTGTGTAGGCCAGAGGAAAATCTTGTGCACTGGTCCTCCCCATTCAGTTTTAAAAACATTTATTGTGTGGGGGTGAAGAAGTGACTCAGCAGTTAAGAGCTCCGGATGCTCCTATTGAGGACACAAGTTTGGTTCTCAGCACTCATTGGCAACTCACAACTGCCTGTAACTTGAGTTCTAGGGCAGCAGTTTTCAGCCTACAGATTGAGATCCCTTTTGGGGTGGGTGTCAAACAACCCTTTCAGAGGGGTCATATATCAGATGTGAGTATCAGATATTTACATTATGATTCATAACAATACCAAAACAAGAGTGGTGAAGTAGCAATGAAAGTGATTTTATGGTTGAGGGGGGAGTCACCACACTATGAGGAACTGTATTAAAGGATGGGAGCACCAGGAAGGTTGAGAATATTGTTCTAAGGGAATCTAATGCCTCTTCAGATACTAGGCACACACACGGTACATAGACATACATGCAGACAAAATACTCATAAACATTTTGAGAATGATTTTATTTTTAGTTAAAATATAATTATATCGTTCACCCTCCTTCCTCCGTACCCTCCTATATATCCTTTTACTGCCCCATCTCAAATTCATGGTCTTTTTCCTTCAACAATTATTATCACTACACTCACATATATGTGAACACATATAAAATACACCTGCTGAGTTTGTTTAGTGTTGCTTGTATATATGCTTTAAGAGCATACCATCTGCTCTTGGATAACCAATCTGAGGGTTTATTTCTCGGAGAGACTGATTCTTCTCAAAGCAGTTGTTAATTCCCATGGCTCTTTATCTAGAGGTGAGGTTTTCCCCATCCATACTGACATGCCTGTTGGTACCGTTATCATTCATATATCAAGGGTTTCATGAGTATACTTTCTCTGTCATATCTATAAGACCCAATCTCTTGCTAAACTTCCTGGTCCTCTGCCTTTCTTTCTTTCTTTTTTTTTTTTAATTAGATATTTTCTTAATTTACATTTCAAATGCTATTCCGAAAGTCCCCTCCCCTCCCCCCCTCCCTGCCCACCCACTCCCACTTCTTGGCCCTGGCGTTCTCCTGTATTGGGGCATATAAAGATTGCAGTACCAAGGGGCCTCTCCTCCCAATGATGGCTGACTAGGCCATCTTCTGTTACATATGATGCTAGAGACACGAGTTCTGGGGGTTCTGTTTAGTTCATATTGTTGTTCCTCTTCTAGGGTTGCAGACCCCTTCAGCTCCTGGGGTTCTATCTCTAGCTTCTCCAATGTAGGCCCCGTGTTCCCTCTTATGGATGACTGTGAACATCCATTTCTGTGGGAGTCAGCTATATCAGGGTCCCTTCAGTAAACACTTGCTGTCCTATGCAATAGTGTCTGAGTTTAGTGACTGATTATGGGATGGATCCCCGGTGGGTTAGTCTCTGTATGGTCCATCCTTTCATCTTAGCTCTAAACTTTGTCTCTGTAACTCCTTTCATGGGTATTTTGGTCATCTGACTTTCAAACTCTGTCTGCTCCCTCTATCTTGCTGTCCCCTGAGTCATAGGAATATGGGTTATTTTTATGTGGGTTCTGGTACTAGAACTCGTCCTAAGTAACAGAATGAGCTATCATATCAGCCCCTTGAAATCCAAAAACATTTGTAAGGGATTTGGTATGTATTTTACCTGAAAGAAACGAAACGGTCGTTGGCAATTTGAAAAGTGTGGAGAAGTATAGAGGTATAAGCTATGGTGTCACTAGCTGAAGGTCTCAGCTACTAGGTTTTAATTTTATTTTATTCTATATTTTGGTCCTTTGCTGTAGACTCAGTCATCCGGAGTTGGGCAGCTCATACCTGAGCATCAGGGCTTCCGGATGGATCTCAGATTAGCAATGACATTGGCACCTGAATCTCAGAGTAAGGACAAGGGGTAGAGGAAGCATGCTATAGGCCGCGATGAGGATTCACTGTTGTTCTCCAGGATATAAGAGAAGTCTCCACTGTGTTTAAAAGTTGAGAGATTCTTTAAACAATCTTCTGGAAAGTAGCAAGCAAGGGAGAGAGAAAAGGGATCAGCCAAAAGAGCATCACAATGAGAGGCCACAGGATGGTGCGAAGGAAGGTGATGCTTTAACTTTGAAGGTGTCTCTAGTCACCATGAAATAGTATTCAGCCACAAGGTGAAATCTTGTTTTGCCTTAGCTCACTTTGATTTTTTAGAGAGAAGGAGGCCAAAAAAACCTAATATACAGGAAAAAAAAAGACCATGAACAACAGTGTGTGCAGGTGTGTGTGCAGGTCTGTGTGCGCGTGCACGAAGAAAATTGTTAAGGCTGCAGTGATAGCTCAGCCAGAAAAGAGCTTGTCATGCAAGCTTGAGGGCCCAAGATGAATCCCCAGAGGCTGCATAAGAACACTGGCAGTGGTGGTATGAACTAGTAATTACAGGGATACGGAGGCAGACAGGCAGATCCCCTGAGCTAGCTGGCCCACTACCCTAGCCACTCAGTGAACCTCAGACCAATGGGACACATGTCAAAAAAAAACAAGGTAGGTAACACTTGATGAAAAATACCTAAGGTCGACATGTGGCTTTTATAGACACGTGTATGTATACTCACATGAATATGCACACACAAAACCATACATAATTGTATTAATTGATGAGAAATAACTTTTTAAACTTTGTATATTTTTTAATTAGATATTTTATTTGTTTACATTTCAAACGTTATCCCCTTTCCTGGTTTCCCCTCTGCAAACCCACATCCCACCCCCCACCCCCTTACACTACTTCTATGAGAATGCTGTTCCACCTACCCACCCATTCCTGCCTCACTGATCTAGTATCCCAATTCCTCTACATTGGGGCCTCAAGCCTTCACAGGACCAAGGGTCTCCCTTCCCATTGATGCCAGATAAGGCCTCTTCAGCTCCTTCAGTCCTTCCCCTAACTCCTCCATTAGAGTACCTATGCTCAGTCCAATGGTTGCCTTTGAGCATCTGCCTCTGTATTGGCAGAGCCTCTCAGGAGACAGCTGTATCAGGCTCCTGTCAGCAAGCACTTCTTGGCATTAGCAATAGTGTCTGGGTTCAGCATCTGCATGTGGGATGGATCCCCAGGTGGGGCAGTCTCTGGATGGCCTTTCTTTCAGCCTCTGTTCCACTCTTTGTCCCTGTATTCCTTTAGAGAGGAGCAATTCTGGGTTAAAATTTTGGAGATGAGAGGGTCATTCCATCCCTCAACCAGTGGGAGGCATGTGGAACCTCTCGATATGGTCTTGACAGGTTCTTCCTCCCCTTTGTGGGTATTTCAGCTAATGTCATCCCCGTGGGGTCCTGGGAGGCTCTTGCTTTCCTGGCATCTGGGACTTTCTGGTTGCTACGCCCAGTTCCCCATCCCCCATTGCTAAACACCTCTGTTCAATTTCCTGACCCTCTGAAATCTCCTCCATCTCCTACCATACCTGCTTCTGTCCCTCTTTTTTCTGTCCCCATCCCTTCTTCCTCCCAAGTCCCTCCCACCCTCTACTTCCTTTGATTATATTGTTCCACCTTCTAAGTGAAGGACTGAAGCATCCACTCTTTGGTCTTCCTCTTGAGCTTTATGTGGTCTGTGAGTTGTATGGTGGATATTCCACCCTCTTTGCCTAATACCCACTTATCAGTGAGTACATACTACATGTGTGTTTTTGTGATTGGGCTATCTCACTCAGAATATTTTCTAGATCCATCCATTTGCCTGCTAATTTTGTGAAGTAATTATTTTTAATGGCAGAGTATTATTCCATTTTGTAAATGTATCACATTTTCTGTATCCATTCCTCTGTTGAGGGACTATCAGGGTTCTTTCCAGCTTCTGGCTATTATAAATATGGCTGCTATGAACATAGTGGAGCATGTGTCCTTATTACATGTTGGAGCATCTTCTAGGTATATGCTCAGGAGTGGTATAGCTGGGTTCTCAGGTAGTACTATATCCAGTTTTCTGAGGAATTGCCAGACTGATTTCCAGAGTGGTTGTACCAGCTTGCAATCCCACAAACAATGGAGGACTGTTCCTCTTCCTCCACATCCTCGCCTGCATCTGCTGTCTCCTGAGTTTTTTGATCTTAGCCATTCTGACTGTTGTGAGGTAGAATATCAGGGTTGTTTTGATTTGCATTTCCCTAATGACTAAGGATGTTGAACATTTCTTTAAGTTCTTCTTGGACTTCGAGTTCCCTCAGTTGAGAATTCTCTGTTTAGCTATGCTCCCCGTTTTTTAATAGGGTTATTTGGTTCTCTGGAGTCTAACTTCTTGAGTTCTTCGTATATATTGGATATTAGCCTTCTTTAGGATATAGATTTTATATGTAATAAAATGCTGGGTCCTGTTTATGTATCCAGTTTCTTAGTCTATGTCTTTTTATTGGGGAATTGAGTCCATTGATGTTAAGAGATATTAAGGAATAGTGATTATTACTTCCTGTTATTTTTCTTATTTGAGGTGGGATTATGTTTGTGTGGCTATCTTCTTTTAGATTTGTTGAAAGATTACTTTCTTGCTATTTCTAGGGTATAGATTCCCTCCTTGTGTTGTAGTTTTTCATCTATTTTCCTTTGTAGGGCTGCATTTGTGGAGAGATATTGTGTAAATTTGGTTTTGTCATGGAATATATTAGTTTCTCCATTTATGATAATTGAGAGTTTTGCTGAATATAGTAGCCTTGGCTGGCATTTGTATGTCTCTATGACATCTGCCCAGGATCTTCTAGCTTTCATAGTCTCTGGTGAGAAGTATGGTATAAATCTGGTAGGTCTGTTTTTGTATGCTACTTGAAATCTTTTTTCCCTTACTGCTTTTAATATTCTTTCTTTGTTTTGTGCATTTGGTGTTTTGACTATTATGTAATCGGAGGAATTTCTTTTCTGGTTCAATCTGTTTGGAGTTCTGTAAGCTTCTTGTATGTTCAGGGGCATCTCTTTCTTTAGGGAAGTTTTCTTCTATAATTTTGTTAAAGGTATTTACTGGTCCTTTAAGTTGAGAATCTTTGCTTCTTCTATACCTCTTATCCTTAGGCTTGGTCTTCTCATTGTGTCCTGGATTTCCTGGATGTTTTAGGTTAGGAGCTTTTTGCATTTTGCATTTTCTTTGTTGTGTCAATGTTTTCTATTGTATCTTATGCACCTGAGATTCTCTCTTCTATCTCTTATATTTTGTTGATGATGCTTTCATCTCTGACTCTTGATCTCTTTCCTATGTTTTCTATCTCCAGGGTTGTCTCCCTTTGTGATTTCTTTATTGTTTCTATTTCCATTTTTAGATGGTTTTATTCAATTTCTTCACCTGTTTGGTTGTGCTTTACTGTAATTCTTTAAGGGGTTTGTGTGTTTCCTCTTAAAGGGCTTCTACCTGTTTACCTGAGTTCTGTATTACTTTAAGGAAATTATTTATATCTTTCTTAAAGTTCTCTATAATCATCATGAGATGTGATTTTTAAATCAGAGTCTTGCTTTTCTTGTGTGTTGGGGTAACCAGGGATCGCTTTGATGGGAGAACTGGGTTCTGATGATGCTAAATAGCCTTGGTTTCTGTTGCCTCTTGTCATCTGGTTATCTATGGTGTTAGCTGGTCTTGGTGTCTCTGACTGTGGCTTGTCTCTCTGGTAAGCCTGTGTGTCAGTACTCCTGGGAGACCAGCTCTCTACTGGTGGGATTTGGGTATGGAAAGTTGTGGCACAGGGTCAGCTCTGGGGCACAGATGGAAACTGGAAAGATTCTGTCCCTGACTGCTCCTCAGTTCCTGTGTCTTGATGGCTCTGGGTAGGTCCTTCTTGGTCCAGGAATTTGAGATGTGGTGATCTCACCTGTGCTCTCAGGTATGTTAGCACCCCTGGGAGACCAATTCTCTCCTGGTGAGATTTGGGTATGGAGAGCTGAGATATAACTTTCTATTACCTCTTGTGTTGGTTTGCGTGTGCTTAGCCCAGGGAATGGCTCTATTAGGAGATGTTGCATTGTTCGAGTAGGTGTGTCACTAGGGGCATGGGCTTAAGAACCTCATCCTAGCTTCCTGGAAGTTAGTCTTCTGCTAGCAGCCTTCAGATGAAGATGTAGAACTCTCAGTTCCTCCTGTACCATGCCTGTCAGGATACTGCTTTGTTCCTGCCTTGTTTATAATGGACTAAACCTCTGAACCTGTAAGCCAGGCCCAATTAAATGTTGTCTTTTATAAGTCTTGCCTTGGTCATGGTGTCTGTTCACAATAATAAAGCCCTAACTAAGACAACTTTCATAACTATTTAAAAGATTGATGTCATATCTGAGGACTGTGGGTCAGGTAGCTTGTTTGGAGACTAAATCCATGGCTGGTTTTGCATGGTGTAGACCAGGCTCATTATGTGCAGGGCCGGTGATGCTATCAGCAAAGCACTCTCTCCAATAAAGGAGAAGCCATGCTGCCCTAGTACCCTCAGAATTAGGTTGTCCTTGGTAAGGGTACCCAGCTTTGTATAAATTGTATAGTTGAGATATTTGGACTTGTATTATCCCTAGACAATGAGACTCAAACAGGACTGTCTGTCATATGAAATATTCTCTCTCTCTCTCTCTCTCTCTCTCTCTCTCTCTCTCACACACACACACACACACACACACACTGTTGTTTATGGCCTTTTTATTTTTTCACCTGTATACTAGTTTCTGTAATCCTTCTTTCTCCCTAAAATACAACATAGGCTAAGTCAAGATTTTGCCTTGTAAAAGAGACTACAAATTGTTTAGCTATTGTTTCCTTAAAGACAGGTAGTAAGGAATAAACAGGAAAAAGGGAGAACAAACTATATTATTTTCCTAAACACCCTGAAAAGCAATTGTGAAAGACACCTTGGAAGAGCATTTTTTTCTTTGGCCCTTTGAAAAATCACCTCCATGGTCATTATTCTATACTTCTCACAACCCGCCTTGTTCACACGTCCCATTTATCTCTAGGTAGGCTGTGGAATACAACGTGGGCCACATCGTACAACATCACATACAGGGCAAAGGCTGAAATTTAGCAAAAACAAAATGGCTTCTGTGGAGCATAGAAAAGGGGAAAGGCCTCTTTTCTTCTTAGTGTTTTATGGTAGTTTTGAAGATTGAACTCAAAGCTTAACATATGCCCAACCACTGAGCTATACCCCAGCTAAAGGAATAGCTCAGGCGGGACTAAAATTTGAGACCATTCTGCCTCTTTCTCTTTACCATCTCCTACCAATATGTGCCACCACCACTGCCAGAGCATCCTCTCTTATAACCATAGATTTTCCCCTTGAGATCCCTCCCTCAGTGCCAGTACCTACACACATGTACACACAGCACATCAGACATTTTCTTTTCTATTGTGAGAATCTGTGTATAGCCATCACACACATTTTACTTTGATCCTTGCTGGAGTTTTGCTACACCTTTGTTCAGAGGTGACGAGCATCTGTAGGTATGCTGTACTTCTGAAATATCTTAAGTAAAAACGTCGTTTTTAATTCTTGAAGGCTGAGAGTGCACAGAAGTCAATTGGGCAAGGACCTGATAGGACCTGGGGTATATCTCTGTCAGCATCTCCCCCACCCCCCCACCCCCGCCCCCAGGCTGACAGGCTGTTCTGCCTTTTTACTGTCTGATATGGATGGCTGGATGGCTTAGGTAGATGCTACATTCCCTGCCAAGTCTCCAGGGAAGGAGAAACCTCCTAGGAACAACTCACCAGGCCTAGCTGAGTTAAAGCTTTCCTGTGCTGCCTGTGACTCTCTTCTCTCAGATAGGAGCCATCTCTATGCACAGCGCTTAGCTGGCAGAGCTCAGGAGCTGAAGAAAAAAAAAGGGCATACTTTCAAACCAAGGTCACCTCCCTGCACCTGTCACCTCCACTGCTGCCAGGAGATTAGCATTTTAGCAAAGTAGAACAAAGCCCAGGCAGCTCCTACCTGACTTCTTAAGCATCAGTTCTAAGTGTGCTCCCTCTTTCTTTACCTGGCCTCAGAGAGACTTAGCTCATCCAGCCTTGGGCACGCCCCTCACACCCTCATCTTTCTCTTCATCTCAGACTTCTGTAATGTTTCTACTTAACTTCCTGAGCTACAGCTCCCAGGATTTCTCTTCTTTTTTTTTGCTTTATTTATGTCTATTTATACTCCCTGGAGGCAACTCTTAATCCTCAAGACACTTCGCAAACACTCTCCCTGCCCTTCCTGTGTTTAGTTATTGCTCTCTGCATCTCTGTGTTCCTTAGCAGCTCTGGCATGCTCACGCAGGATTTATAGTGCTAAAGAGTGATTGTCTTCTGTCTCTACCTCTGGATTTAGTCACAGAGCAAGGACCACGCCTATCTCTGTGCCCTCAGAACTTGGGAAAGCGGCTGGTGTCAAATAAATGAGAAGTGCTTCAAATTAAGACAGTGGGGTAGTTACCGGCACTTGGAGAAATGCTTTCTCACAGTCCTTGTGAGTGGCGATCTAAAAATAAGTCTCTCAAGTCCGACTTCCAAGTCCAGCTTAGAAAATCTCCAGCACTTCCGCTGAACTCCGAATTCCTAGGCCCATCTGTGCATATTTATATCACTCCTGCTTGTCTTACAGAGCTTGAGGGCACGGAATGCCCTAAGCAGAATTCTAGATTTTATTTTTGAACCCCTGTCCTCATCTTTGATTTTTCTCCTTTTCAGTTAATGACATCATTGTCCTTTTAGTTGCCAAAAGTAAATTTTTCATATATTTGTACCTACTAATTGATTAATTACTATTAATCCAACCAACCACGTTGATCCACACCACCATGCTTATATTTATAGCAAGAGCCTTCTAACTGGATTTCCTGCTTCCACCTTTGCCTGCTTCCAGCCTTCTCATGGTCTATTTTTAAAACAGCAACTAGACTAGCCATTTAGTATGGAAAGTCAGCTTATAGTTTTTCTTTTCTCAGATGTCTCCATTTTGTTCCATGACCTTCCTCAGCACCTGAGCACTACCCAGAATATAATGAGAATTAACTATTTGCTGAATGAGTAAATTAATATTTAAGTTTTAGTATGCAATAAATAAAAAACCTAACCCAGATAAACATCAAGAAGTTGCAATTAGAAAAAAAGTATGCTACATGAAAATTCCACATTCTTGTATTTAATTATGCTTAAAATTTTATTTATTTATTTTTATGTATGCATGTGTGCTATAAGCCTAGCACCCATGAAAGTCAGAAGAGGGTGTCAGATCCCTTGAAACTGGATCATAGACTGTTATGAGCCTCCATGTAGGTGCTGGGAACTGAACCCAGGTTCTCTGTAAGAACAGTAAGTGTTGTAGACTATCGAATCATTGCTCCAGTCCATATAAGCATGCTTTGAATATCACCAAAAGAGTACAGCCATTTTATCTAGCATTAAATAAATCACAAAACATTTTGGCCCTGAATGGTCACATCACATACTGGAAAATTGTGAATTGGATTTGATTTGAAAGTAGGAAATTGGATTTAATTGTTTTTCACATGCTCTTATAATGCAAAATGCCCATGGTGTGTGTGTGTGTGTGTGTGTGTGTGTGTGTGTGTGTGGTGTGAGTATTCACGAACACGCATACTTTCTCTGTATCCCTCTATCTCTGTCTCTCTGTCTCTGACTCTCTCTTCAAATACAGTCTAGACTTGCTTTTCTGGAATACCATTCGATCTGTTTCTTTAAAAAAAATATTTTAGTTAATTTTATAGAGAATTTGGGTAATGACCTTGACTGAAGAAACCAGTCCTGGTAGACAAAACAGGAGTCCCATGGTAGAGAGGATCAGCCTTCTGGGTTGAATGGTTCAGGGAGAAAACGTGCTAGGGACTGGCTTGGGGGGGATAAATCTCTTTTTTTTTTTTTTGTCAAGGATTAATCTTTTTCATCCCCCTTGAGTCTCCAGCCAGGGAGACTGAGCACAGTGTCCTTGACTCAGAAAAGTCATGCGGCCAGGGAATAAATTCCGAAGTGCAGCTCATTCACACTATTTGAAAGGTTGTGTTCGTACTGGAAGGAAAAAGGCTTTCACACTGAACTTGTCTGCAGCACATTGTTCTGGGATATATTTAGTCAGGCAGCTAATGGGAAGTGAAGTCATTGGCATCAACCTGAGCAGTGTTGAGTGATTAGGTGAGAACATTGCACACCTGGCCTTTGAGCAGAAAATTATAAAAACAAACTATGAAGTATAAATCTTCACCTTTTAGTATTTCAAACTAAAACTGAATTTGCTTTTCAGAAATCCTCATAGAGTAGGTTTCAGGCACAATACTTTATAATCTGCAGTTACTTGCATGTGACCTTTAAATTCTCCATGTAAGAATAGGCAAACTGGCTGCTTCTCTACTTTAATACTTTCCTCTCCTTCGCAATCAGAAGACTGCAAATGGAGGATCAAATGTCTCAGCTTCAGCCCAGCCATAACCTTCATCACACATTGTTCAGAACAATTTTCCAACTCATTGACAGCATTCTCCAGTTTCTGCTGAGCGATTTCACAAATTGCTTCCATCCTCCTGGCCCCAAACAATGGGTCTTCAATGAGTAAACAAACATTTGCTGCCTGCTTCTATCAGGCTATCAGGCCCAAAGCCAAAGTTAATAAAACGCTAATGCTCAGCAGAGCTCATACAGCTCTACATAGACTCACTTCTAGACCTGTTTATGTATCTTTGATGATGAATATAATGCATAGAAATAGTTGTACAAAATTACAGAATTCTAGAAATATCACTGCAAAAAGTTCTCTCTTCCTACCTTAACCTACCACACACACACACACACACACACACACACACACCATACCACACACCACATGTACCTGAGCTCGACCATACACATGCTTAGAGTATGAATTTTCCTAATGCCTAAATCCCTAATTTTCTTCCTCTTTTACCCCTACTGAGATCACCACACAGAACTTAGGTCAGCTACCTTTAAAAATTTGCCTCTTGGTACTCCAGAGCAGGAATGTGTAATCTTTTATTTAGCTACTCTGTTGTTGTATGTTTAGCTTATTAGCAGTTTTTCAAGGTCATTAGTAAGGAACAAAAGTGGAGAGAAAGCAGGGCTTAAGGGACAGAAGGAAGATGAGTGTCAATGTATGCCATTATGCAGTTTAGGAACTCAGTGTTGGAACTCAAAGGAGACATTTTGCCAGCCATTGATAACTGAGAGGGGAGCTCAGGCTACCGTACTTCAGATAGAATGTTGGCAGGTCCACATGTAGACTGAAGGTCATAGAAACTGTCTCCTATTCAAGTGGGCAAAAAGGGCAGATACCTGCAAATATGGTCAAAGTATTTGTAAATATATTTTGAGTCAGATTTATTGCTGGGAGCCTGGGGCTGGGAGGAGGAAGCAGACCTAACTTCTAAACATCTTTTTTAAAATTTTTACCAGTTCTAGTCTTAGGTCAGAGGGTGGGAAGTAAAAAGTAACAGGACAGTCGACACTCCAGATAATACCTTTATTATATTAGCTAGAGATCCCTGTCATTCAGACTGTATCATTCCTGCCTCTTCCTAGTCAATTTTATTTCTAAACATTTGGTTGTTTCTTTCAAATTTATGGGGGAAAAAAAGTCTTCCTCTGGTCAGGCTTAAGGGATGGCAAAATCCTTCATATAGTCCAAATATGAGTGCTGACAAATGACTGACCTTTAGCTAAAACCAGTGCATGGAGAAACTAGTGACCACAGATGCTTTCAGTCAGATGATTGGAACCTGAGACTGCTCCCTGATAAAGAGTGCCTCCGGCGATTAGCTAGTTCGTGTCCTTCTTGTTCAGCTGTGGACAATATAACTCACCTCTTATATTCAAGTGTACAAAATAAAAATATTGAGTTTCCAGACTGCTACTAATATGTTTCCATTAGAATGCATGGCCCCACCTAATCCCAGCTTCTTGTTATGTCTGTCTGTGTGTATGTCCTTTCTTCATTCCCTCAATGGCCTCAGTCAGGTTTCTAGGACCCAGCTGCATAGGTTTCAGCTCATCATGACACTCCTCTCTCTCTTTCTGAGTCTTAGGTGACCTCATTCATAAAGTGCATACACAAGGAAGACAATGGCTATGGCTCTCAGCTTCAAGTTCAGCATTACTCCTTCTGTTCAGTGAGCTTCAAAATCCATACGTATGTTCACATTAATATTATCTCTAAGACCTCAAGTCCACTAACCCACACTGCCTTCATTTTCTCTCCTCTCATCCCCTCATATAATCTTTGCAACCTCATCATGGTTCTCTTGTAGGTAGGTAACCAAGAGCCAGTGCCTGGACCTCAATATGTAGATGTTCATTTTGAGAGTCTCCTGGCTGTCACTGGCACCCTGTCCTCGGCTTCCTTCACTTGCCATCGGATTTTCAGGGATCTGCCCTTTGGCTTTCTGTGACTCAGCTTTTGTGGGGCTCTAGAGATAACTGTCTTCTGACAAAATCTTCACTTCCTAGGTCCAGGGTCTTATGTGATTCTATATCTTGAGTTCTCAAATGAAAACAGGAGAAACTGACTTTGGTAGCTGAAAGTTTCAAATGGAGTGATGTTGTGGAATAGAACATTGGGGGTGGGAGTAATAATCATGATGGTACTTTTTTTCTTTCTACTGGTTTCAGGAGTAACACTCTTTCCTTTTGCTAAAAGGAAAGCTGCAGTGCCATGCTAACAAAGCAAATGTTATGCATCCCATTTAGAGGCAGGATGCTATAAAAGCACAGAGTTCTGATGTCCAAAGGTTATTCTGTATGTGATATTTTGTTGGCATTAAGCACCCATGTGTATTCCAAGGGAGGTTTGAGTGAGAACCTAAGGTTTTATGACCCAGAAAACTCTGTCCTTGGAGATCATGTTCAAGGAGCATCATAATTTTCCATTGCCCGTGAACCAGCCTAAAAGTTTAAGCAAGGGCATGATTAGCAAAATACCAGCTCTAATTTTAGAAGGAATAAGATGGGGAACAGGCAGAGATGTGAAGTTTAATCAAAGTGCTATCATTTCGAGATGTTAATGAGTCAGTTATCAGGGACCTGGCAGGTCTGGCACATTTGACCTCATTATCTGGGGAGGCACACGATGTTGGATCCAGGCTTCTGGTCACCAGACAGGTGATCCAGAGCCATAGCTGCTGAAAGCCTGTTGGAAACACAATTCCAGGATTCAAGAGGAGCCAAGAAGCCTTTCTACACACTCCAAATAGCATGTGATAATGATGTCTATCATACCAGAACAGCACCTGCCTTTTCTCTGACCATTATGCTTGGTACTTGGAGACTGGAGTGTATGAATCATTATGCAGTAAACAATATTTATCATGATTTTAGATTTTTCAATTTTATTTTGAGAATTTCATTCATAAGTTTTATATAATTTCTACCCCCCTCTGTTGGCATATTTTTAAATGCTACATTATTGGGTTTTTATATCTCTACCTCCCTTCCAAGCCTTATTTCACCCTAATCCCTTCCAACACCACCCCCCAACACTAGGTAGGAGAGAAAGAAGTTTAGAGGTGAAAGGGGTCTCTGCTGATTAGGGGCATTGTGTCCCTTGGAGCAAGTCCAGTCTTTGTCATAAGAATATCTGGCAGTGCAGCAAACAAGCAAACCAGCAATCCAGCAACATGAAAAGCAGTAGCAGCATCATTAATCATGTGAGCGATTGGAGCCTGCTTATGTAGGTTGGTTGGTGTCCCCATCCCTCCACTGGGGGGGTTCCTGACTGCTATTAGAGGTGGTCTCTTCAGATTCCTTATCCCCACTGTTGGGCATTTCTGCTAAGGTCACCCGCATTAACTCCTGGGAGCTTTCCTCATCCCAGGTCTCTGGGACTTCCTAGAGAAACCCCCAATCCCACCTCACCCCCCAATAGTTGAATATTTCCATTTATTCTACTGGCCCTCTGGGACTCTTTCCTGTCTCTCCCCATGACTGATCCTGCCCCCTAACTCCCTTGCCCTCCCTTCTGCCCAGGTCTCTCCCTCCCTCTGCTTTCCATTACCATTTTGTGCTTATAAACAGGAGCCTAGCAGAGCATCCCTTTGACTGAGACAGATGTAGATATCCTACAGACAAACACTGGACTGAGGTCAGAGTCCCCTCTGGAAGAGTTAGGGAAAGGGTTGAAGGCTCTCAAGGAAATGGGAACCTCACAGGAAGATGAACAGTATCAACTAACCTGGACCCCTGGGAGTTCCCAGAGACTGTACTAACAACCAAAGAGCATACACAGTCTGGGCTGAAGCCTCTACACATATGTAACAGAGGGCTGTCATTTCTGTCCTCAGTGGGATAGGATACACCTAATTCTGCAGAGACTTGATGCACCAGAGAGGAGGGATATGGGAGTTGCCCTCTCAGAGGTGAAGGGGAAGAAAATGAGGTGGAGAGAACTCTTTAGTGGGGACCTGGAAGGGACAACAGTTGGGATGTAGATAGATAGATGGATGGATGGATGGATAGATAGATAGATAGATAGATCATTAAAGACAAGCAGCATCAGCAACCAGCAACAGCAGTGAGGAGCTGCCACCATCACAGGCTCTCTCCCGGCTCTCACATTTACATCCTCTCCAGAGTCCTCCCAAATTAAACTATCTGCAACTGTCAAAAATCACGCACCACTAGAGCACAACACAATCATAGTTAACAGCTGTGGGCCATCTGAAGCATCCCCATATCCCACACCTGGGATTAAAACAAAAACATATTCACACACCATAACTGGGATTTTAATTTATAGCAGATGTGAAGCTTGGCCTTCATGTGGGTCCCCTAACAATTGAAGTGGGGGCTGTGTCTGACTCTGGTCGCTGCCAGTGGATCTCCTTCCCCTAGCAGGTTTGCCTAGTTGCCTAGTTGGGCCTTGGTGGAGGAGGATGACCTTAGTCCTGCTGCAACTTGATATCCTAGGGTAGGGTGGTATCATCTCAGGGTGGCTTCTCCTTCTCTGAGGAGAAGGGGAGGGGGCAATGAGAGGAGAGAGTCATAACAGGAGGAGGGGAGGGAGGTGGGGGCTGCGACTTGGATGGAAAGTGAATAAATAAAATAAAAGAGAAAGCAAAACTTTCACTACTCCTCTCATGCTCTCACTCAACTCCAACTCACTCTCAAATTGATGACTATATATGTCATATATCTGACATATACACATGCAGATACACATATACGTGTACATATACATGTACATCATATACATATTCTACTGAGTCTATTTAGTGTTCCCATACGTGCATGTGTTTAGGGTTGATTACTTGGGACTGGATAACTTTCCCTCTTCAGCAGCCACTGATTGTTAGGTTGCCTTCAGCTAGGGGAGGGGTATCAAGAAAGTTGTAGGGTGTTTCTGCCCTGTCTGGTTTCTGAGGGTGTCCCTGGTGCTTGGGAAGGCCAGCTTTTTCTTCAGAATGGATTCAGTGAGGGTGGGAGGTATTTCGGAGATGCCAAGGGTCAGTTGGGACTTGAGAGACCAGAAGAGGAGTGCTGGTATAGATGCTCCGTGCTCAGTGTAGTGTTTACACTTGTAGCTGTCTACTTGGCATTAATATTGAAGGCCACAATTTTGGGAGTTGACCTGCTATTTAGTAGAGAGGTACATGTTTTGAAGAATTCTTAAGATACCCATAGATCTAAAATGATTTTACAAAGATGCTACATTGTTTTCTAATTAAGCATTAGTAAGGGGGGAGGCTTCTGGCATCAAGAGCATCTTCTTTTAAACTTTGACCAAATAAACAATTCATCTTTAAAGAAAAGAATTACCCAAAGGCCCCCAAATGCTGTTGCCCTCTCTGCTCAAGAATGTCATTGTTAGCAATGTGGAAAGTTTCCCCCAGGTTAGACCTTCCATCTGCAGGCACAAATGTGCATGGAATACCTTTACTTCTGTTCTGTTTCCTCTTTGGACAGCCCCCTCCACTTTCTTCCTGTACTCCCTGCACCTCTCTGAGAATCTGAAATGGACCCAAGTCATTCTTTGTCTGTTTGGGAGTCCAGGCAATCCTATTCAGGATATTGGCTCGTAGCTTTAGCACCTCTGTCTTGGTGATATGGATACTGACTTGCAGAGGCAAGAGAACAAAGGATTGTCATGGAGAGGGACAATGGGGCTTCCCTATGAAGGTTCTGTTATATGCTTTACCCAGTAAGTATTCAGCCAGTGCGGTGGCTGCTACAGCTGCAGAATCTGGCAGAATCCAGTAGTAGACTGCAAATTGAATTAAAATATCTCTCCCAGGAAGTCTACAAAAGCTGCACTAAGGATTTTATAGAGGTCTCCAGTGAATGCTGCCAGGACCACCATCAGTACCTCCTCCTGGAACACCAAACTTCTGAAGCTAAGCACAACCTCTGAACAGTGTTTTAGGCACTGGACAGCCAACCTTGGTGCTGGCTCTGTGGGATCAAAGAAACTGCTATTAGCAGAGTTTGACTCAGCTATCCCTGATAAAAGAACAGAGCCAAGTGGCTCCCAAGTAAACTCCACACAGAAATAGAGCTGGGAATCCACAAGAGAACAAGTTTGTTAAGCATCAACATGGAGAATAGTCTGGACCAGCTGGAGGAAGACTTCATGGCTCCACCATGACTAAGCAACATCTGGGGAGTGATCTCATTAAATCTTACCCAGTTCAGCGTAGCCACGTTCTGCCTCCTCTTGTCTGCTCTGTTACAGTTCTGTACATTCTCCTGTTCTTTTTCCTCTTTTACTGTACCCTCTGTTTTTACATTCCATCTTCCAAAGCCCAGAGGCTGACCCAGTTTATAATATCTAGTACATAACATTACCTCCCTCTTTTTAGTCTACCATTAACCACGATTTGGCAATCTCCTTGCCGTCTTTTCCTTTGCCTCTCTTCCTCCCACTCCTATCTATGTGCCTCTCCTCTGCTTCCCATCCTACAACCTAAGGCTAACCACGACTATGTACTTTCTTCTATTCTTTGTCCTTTTTCCTGGCACCCACAATATCTACCATATTAGTGTATGCAGTACTCTCAGTGTTCCTTTGCTCCCTAAACAATTGGTACTTATTAAGCATTTATTTTGCAGTCACCTGCTACACTATTATGAGTAGATCAACCCTTGGATAGTGACTGTAATGGCTAATCTTGGTTGTCACCTTGACTACATCTGAAATGAATTAAAACCCAAGTGGCTGGACATGTCTATGAGGGATTTTTTTTTCCGTTAAATTACTTGAAATGGCTTTTCCCATTTTGAATGCAGATCTTTTATCAAAACCCTTTTTATTTATTCTTTGTGAGTTTCTTATCATGCATCCAAATCCCACTCATCTCCTAGCCCCTCCATATATGCCCTTTACCCTTGTAATCCTTGGCACCCCCCCCCAAATAAGAAATTAAACTTAAAAGAATAAAATAAAACATCTCCCTATGGAAGCTGCATGTTTTGTGGTGTTCCAGACAGTATAACCCTTTGCCCAAACAGCTTTACTTGCAAATGGTTATTACAATGAATCATAGGTCTGGTTCAAGGGCTCTGGCATCTACTACACCATCAATATTGGATCTTCATGAGATTTCTTCTTGGGTATCCCACTGATGCTCTGAGTCATGAAGATTCTGCAGATTTGGGGGGGGGGGGGATGCCAATGATTACAAGGGTGGAGGGCAGATATGGAGGGACTAGTAGATGAGTGGGATTTGGATGCATGACACGAAACTCACAAAGATTCCTGCTTTTGCAGGATAGGCCCCTTCATGTGATCTGGCAGCTCATAGATACGGTTGATGTTGGGGTGGGCCAACTCAAAGTTCTGGATCTGGGTCTAGGTGGTAGTTAAGTTGGTCAACCCACCAGTTCTCCTGAGCCTATGCCATTGGGGTCAGCTCTCCCACGGCATGCAGGCAAAGGGCACAGCTATCTCTCCTGACTACTGCACCTATTGAGAGGCAGGGCCAGTTCCCCTGCACTCACGCAATCAGGCCAACTCTCCAACACCCTGAGGTGAGGGGTGGGGCCAGCTCTCCCATGTCCACACCACTGACATCACCAGAGTGCAGTGGCCAGTGAGGGGCCTGGTCAGCTCAACTTAGCCTTCAGACACCAACATGATTCCATGAAGTCTAGACCGCTTATGGTGTTAGCATGATCCAAAGACCAACACACATGCCTGCTGCTGCATGGACACAGACCCATACATGCTCCTCTGTGGCAGCAAGAGCCTGGATATCACCATGGCCTCATGGGAAAACACAGGCTATTTACATCAGGCTGTTCCTCACTGCTACCTTTTCTCCAGTTCTACCTCTCTCCATAGTATACAAACTGCTCTACTTCTCTCTGTCCCATTTCTTTACCACATACTTGTTTGTCATAGAGGTATCTACAAACCAGACTCTGGCTGTCTTCTGCCTGCTAACATAATATGGATCTTTTGAGGTGGGAAGACTCACCTTTAATCTGGGCCTTAGCTGGTGATAGGCTATATGAAAGGTATGAAAGAAAGGAACATTTGCCCTTGACATGCTCTCATTCTGAATGTCAAATCCATTCTTTCATTGGCAGTAGAGCCTACTTCTTTAGTATTTTAGCATAGAGTGATGAAGCCTTATGGACTGAACAACTCCTAGATTCTTGGACTTTTTGTTGGTAGGCAGCCATTGTTGGACTAGCTGGACCACAGACTGTAAAATTCCATATAAGATTATCAGTTCTGGTTCTCTAGAGAACTCTGACTAATACGGTGACTGTTACTACACATTTTGCTGAAGCAACAACAAAGTAAACTGGAGATAGAGTCTGGTGTCTGGAATGCCAATCTAACAAGAGAAAACATAGCCACAATGTCAGCACAACCCAGTCTTTCTAAGCATTGTGAACTCCTCCATTGAAAGAAGACAGGCCACCCAAATTAAAAGAACAACAATAAAATTTTATTCAACAATTTAACCCCAAATGGGCAACTCTTAGTGAAAAAATCATTAATAACAACTAAAAAGACATTTTGTCTTCTCCAAAATTTTCTAATCCCATAGTTATGACCACCATGAAGATGACTTAGGTGAAATTCAGAAAAGAAAGAGAGAGTTTAAGAACACGTCAAGGAGAACATGGACATTGTGCAAGAGAACTCAAGTAAATAGCTCAATAAAATAGTGCAGTCAATTCAGGATATGAAAATAGAATTCAACAATGATATAGAAATACTGTAGACACTGAAAACTGAAATGGGGTGGAAGTGTGAAACATAATAGGTAAGAAATGGCAAAAAATATAAATTGTGGGCACAGAAGAATGAGGAGAATTTCATGCAATGTACATAGAAAATGTTTTAATAACATTACAGAAGAAAAAAAAAAACCTCCAAATTTAGAGAAAGGGAAACCAATCTAAATATAAGAGGCTCAAAGAAGATCAACAAATAGGACCAGAAAATAAATTCCCCATTTCGTATTATAGTTAAAACCCTGACTGTCTAGAACAAAGTGTGTTGAACACTGTAAGAAAGAAGAACCAAGTCACACACAAAGGCGGGCTTTACAGTTTAACTGCTTAAAAGCAAGACAGGGCTCGAATGGTGAATTTCACATTCTTAAAATCACAACTTCTTGCTGAGAAAAACTATCTGTCATAATGGAAGGTGAAAGAAATATTTCATGATGAAAGCAGGCTAGAGAAATTATGACACTATGCCAGCCCCACAGAGAACACTTGAGGTAATACTTTAAGTAGAAGAGAAAGAAAATCTCACTCCAGAGACTACAGAATGAAAAGAAAAGTGATACGAAGACAGTAAGTGACAGAGAACTAAATAATCACTAAACACAACAAAATCACAGAAAGTATTACACAACTTTCAATAACAACTGTCGATATTAATGGCCTCAATTTGACCGTTAAAGTACAGTCTGGCAGATCAGATTATCAAACAGATTTCTTTTATGCTGGCTCCAGGAAACACATCTTGCCATCAGAGACAAACATTGTGTTTAGGTGAAAAGATGGAAAAAGTCATCCCAAGGTTATGGAAGCAGGAAGCAAGAGGGCCTCATTATATCTGACAAATAGACTTAAAACTTAATGTAGTCATCAGAGCTAGAGTCACTCATTAGGATCAAGGGAACAATCCATAACAGGGAAATCAAAATTCTAAGGAGATACTTACTCATCAAAGGCAGGCTTATTGATTCTTTCTGTGTATGTGGACTACCACCCTCCCCACACCTCCCGTGGAAATTCTATTCTCATAATTTTGAAGCGGGAGTCCTCCATCTGTTCTTTCAGTTAGATGCCCAGGTGATTCGTGGTATGAAGGAGGCTCTGGCAAATGCTGTATTAGGCCCTTGGTAGCTTGTTAGGAGTGGTGTGTCTCAAGTCAGCTCTCTTCTGAGTCAAACTGAAACTGAGTCCACATTTAAATAAGACTCCAGGGGATTAACAGGCAAATTATTCTTGAAGCAACTATGTTTTGGCTCCATCCTGTTTTAAACGTAGAATACTCACACAGATTTTCCTTCCTATTACATATTCATTTGTTAAATACTTTGAGTGATTCATAAACCCAACTTTTATGGTTAGTAGTCAATAATAAATGAACAAGCATGTGACTCTTATAGTCTGAAAAGTCTTATACAGCAAAGAACAAAGGTAGTGAGATGTAGGGATGTGGTTCTAAAATCCAGGCAATTTGGAATGATCTAGCTAGGGGAGAGACTTAAGAACTGTTAAATGCTAAGAGTACATGCCCAGGCGAACCAAATCAGAATTCTGAGAATGATACCTCGCACCAGTACTTTTTTAACATCACCCCTCTCATCCCCGACATCCTACCTCCCAGCCCTTGGTGCCAGATGTTGATAATGGAACTTGACTGTACAGGTGGGCCAAGGACAAACAATAAAGAAGGTGGAGCGGTAGCCAAGAAATTATACATGAGTGCGCAAAAAAGATTACTTGGGCCAGAGACGTCGCTTAGTAGGTAAAAACACTTGCTGCCTTGATTTCCATTTATAGTACACATGTAAGAGAACCCAAAAAGAAAGGACCAAGTCCTGTAAAATGTACTTTAATCCCTATACAGATGCCATTTCTCCCACACTGCTCCCACACTAGTAACAAATAGGAGCAACAAAAATATTATCATAACAGTAAGGTTTCTGTTATTTGTAACAAAATGCCAGAGACAACAAGCTTACAGCAAAAAAAGGTTTAATGCATATCACAGTTTGGGACATTCTGGTTTGTATTCCTTTGGTCCTGTTGCTGTTAGGCATGCGACAGACACATGACAGTGTCAGTGTACAGAGGGTGGGTGGGTGGGTGGGGGAATCACTCACTTCTCTGTTTGGAAACAGAAGAGGAGACCACAGAGTCCCACAATCCACTTCGAAGGCAGCTCCCAATGACCTAAATACCTCCTGAAGTCTCACTAAACAGTTTTACCACCTCCCAACAACATCATCCTGCCACCAGGCCTTTAGCACACAGGCATTGGGGGAACATTCATAGTCTTAATTGTAGCAATTATTTTAAAAGTTGCTTTAAACTCTATGACAACAAGCCTTTTTACAATTTAATCCTGGCCTCCCCCTGGGATATCTGTGTCCTATGCTTACTCAGCAATGAGCTTTTATTTCTTTTAATTTGTCTTTTTATTTTGCCATATGTAAGATCAAGCCCAAGGACTTTGCCTGCCATGTACAAGCTCTACCACAGAGCTCTAGCTCTAGCCTGGGCCTCATTTCTTGTTGCTAGTCATTTTCTCGTTATTAGCAACTGTTCAAAGTTCATAGTTTGTATCCCTTGTTTGAGTCTGTATAGGTAGAATCCAAGCTTTCAGTTTGTAAACTGTCTGCCATGGCATTACTTCTTTTCCCACTGTGGTAAGTTACTTGCCATCTCGTTCATCTGATACTCATACTGTAAGACCCAGAGGGATCCCCCCCCACACACACACACTCGAGTCTCGGGACAACGTACACCCAATGAATCACAAGAGACCATTCTTGATGTAAAAACATGAGGCCGTTTATTTACGGAGCTCTGGGCCGATACGTATCTCCCTCAGGGAGACAGAGGAATCGACCTTGAGGCTTGAAAGCTAGGGGTTTATAGAGAGGAAGGGTCCGGGGATGGGTAGAAATTGACGTGGTTACACATGATTAATCAATTTAAATATCAGCAGCTTATTCATCAGCAATCAGTACATACAGGTGTCAGCACTCAGAAAGGCGCGCGCACATGGGGGAGGGGGGTGTGCTTATCTGGGGTAGTAAAGCAGCATCTTAAACCAAACCATATAAGGAAGACAAAGAAGGCAAAGAGGCATCAGCTGAGTTAACAGCTTTTATGTAGGCATGTCCCTACTTTGCCCTACACCTGTAAGTCATCAGGCTTTCCAGCACAGATTTTGAATTCAATTTTAATTTTCTTTTCTTACAATGCTATCTCCATTCCAATACCTCCCAGACAGTCAGGTCATGGATTCCATAGGGATCACTGTATCATACCAACTTGCTGTCAGAGATAGTTCATATTATCAGTCATCTGTTTTCTTTTTGCACAGACAGAACATGATTGTTGAATATATTTAAGAAGTATCTCCCAGGTAATTGCAGGATGACTTGGCATGACTTCTGTTTCAAGACTCAAGTCAAGTTGCAAATTTCTTTCAATAAAGTTATTGTGAATGTTTGCTTTTTGTTAGAGTCCCTATTTAACGTCAAATATTTTTGTTAATCATGTCATTTTATTACAGAAATGTAAGAGTCTTTGTTTCAGTGGTGTTGGTCTTTTTCTGGCACGCATTTTCCCCCCTTGTCCTAAGCCCACTGATGTGAAACTATGAATGAGCTGTTACATGTTACAAGTATTTCTATTTGTGATATTGTATTTCAATTTTGTTTAATGGTTTGCTTGTTTTGAGACATGGTCTTACTATGTTGTCCAGGCTGGCCTTGAGCTTGGCTATATATCCCAGACCATTGTTGAAATATCCTACTGCCTCAGCTTCCCTAGTGCTGTGACCGTCACACCCAACTGCCTATGGCTTTTCTTGCATATCAAAGTTTTAACATTTTTTTCTAGGAACCACCAGATTGATTTCCAGAGTGGTTGTACCAGCAGGCAATGTCACCAGCAATGGAGGAGTGCTCCTCTTTCTACACATCCTCGCCAGCATCTGCTATCACCTGAGTTTTTGATCTTAGCCATTCTGACTGATATGAGGTGGAATCTCAGGGTCGTTTTGATTTGCATCTCCTGGATGACTAAGGATGTTGAACGTTTCTTTTTAAGTTCTTAGCCATTCTAAATTCCTTTGTTGAGAATTTTCTGTTTAGCTCTGTACCTCATTTTTAAATTGGATTCTTTGTGGTGTCTTTTTTTTTTTTTTTTTTTGAGTCTAACTTCTTGAGTTCTTTATATGTTTTGGATATTAACTTACATCTATTGGATGTAGGGTTAGTGAAGATCTTTTCCCAATCTGTTGCCATTTTGCCCTATTGACAGTGACCTTTGCCTTACAGAAAAATTTCAGTTTCAAGAGATACCATTTAGCAATTGTTGGTCTTAGAGCCTTTGGTATTCTGTTCAGGAAATTTTTGGGAACCCCTATGGAAGAGTTAGGGGAAGGATTGAAAGAGCTGAAGGAGAAGGCAACCCTATAGCAAGACCAGCAGTGACAACTAACTGGGACCTTTGGGAGCTCCCAGAGACTAAGCCACCAACCAAAGAGCATACAGGGGATGTTCTGAGATTCCTGGAACATATGTAGCAGACTGCCTTGTACGGCCTCAGTGAGAGAGGATGTGCTTAATCCTGTAGAGACCTGGGGAGTAGTGTGACGATCCTTCTCAGAGAGGAAGGAGAGGGGAGGTGGGTTGAACAATTCTGGGAGGAGTACTGGGAGGGGGTACTATTTGGGATGTAAATAAATAAAATAATTAATTTTAAAGAAGAAATACATAACAATAAAAAAAATTTTACATTTTACATTTCAAAATTTCAGACAGTAA
This sequence comes from Mus minutoides, assembly GCA_902729485.2. Taxonomy (NCBI): domain Eukaryota; kingdom Metazoa; phylum Chordata; class Mammalia; order Rodentia; family Muridae; genus Mus; species Mus minutoides. The sequence goes on along the minus strand of LR749629.1, from coordinate 1,501,823 downwards.
CCTATGATGCTCCTTCTCCTTATTATTTAGTTTTTGTTTATAAAGGTCTTTATTGAACCAAGAGAAGTGGCAATATTCATCCTTCTTCCTGTTGCTTTGCTTTATTTTTGCTTTTAGTTTTCATACTTAGAGAATTGTTCTTACAATGAGAAGTTCTATAGTTCTCTTCACATAGGTCTTGGATGTATACAGTTAAGGCATTGTTGCTGTGCCTTATACATTAGCCTTATATGTTATATGTTAGTTATACATTAGTTGTACTTGGAGGCAGTCTACACATACACAGTATTTCACCTTCACTGTTACAAAGAAAAGCTGTTTTTGCCCTTAACCTGCTGAATCTTTAATTAATTCAATTGATCTTATCTGTTTTTCTGAATCCTGATAATTATCTACTCACATAGTTTATAAGCAACTTTAATGCTATATCCTTACATTAAATCATTGTACCACTTACTTCTGTTACTCTTTTCTTTGTGTGGACAAGGTCTATAAAACATGTTGAAATTCTTGCCATCTAGGCAAGGATTCTCACCTCTGCCTTTTCATTCTATACCTCTGATGGTTTACACATGTATACAGTGTTGTCAATTTATTTATTTATTCTGTGATCATAAGGTAGTAATTTGATTTCTAATTACCTATGTCCCTTTTAAAAATCAGAAATGAATGTTGGTGTTTAACTATTCAGTTTAGAACGTCTATGAGAAATTAAGGCTACATCATCTCATATTTCACTTACTTGAGCAATGTATTAGTAGTTTTCTTAAGCATTTATATTTTAATATAGAAATAATTATATGTTAAATACATCTCAACTTTTTCCCTCTATGGTTTCTCTTTACTTGAAACAAATTGTGTTGTAGTATATTATTTTTCATAGTCAGATTCTAGATCAATCTTAGGATCTAGTTCAGGGTGCAGCCGATGATGCAGCCGATGACCATCGTTTGATCTGTAGCAGATGTGGTGGAGGAATTCATGATGTTTACTCTCACATGGTCTGAAAGAAGTTCACTGGAAATTAATCATAGCATAGATACTTAGGAGAGGTAATTGTTAGGAGCCATTTATCTTGTTCTTTGCCATTGGTAAGTTCAGCTTTTCTATTTCTAGATATAGCATTGGTGATTTTCACTTCCCAAGAATTATTTTACTTCATCAAGGTCCTGAAATGGTTAGCATGAGATTCTGCCTAACGAGTATGTTGAACTTGAAAATACTGCATGGGCATAGGCTGCATTTTCCTTATTTTAACTTTGTATGTCTCCCTCCAATAAGAAAAAGGGGAACATTAATTTGTATTTCTATATTTTGTTCCTAAAATTAAAATCATGTTTATTTATTAACTATTTTATAATGTTTAGAATTGCACTGTTTTGAATCAATTCATTTTAGAAACCTTTCTCTTTTTATTCCAGCAGAATTACACTCTACCATTTTTGATAGCTACAGAAATTTCTCAGGATATTTTGGCATGTGAATGTCTTAGAATACATATCTAAATAAAAGATGTCCTGGTAAACCTTCCCTTGGGATCATTCTAAATGCGAGTTGATTCAAGGGAATTTGACATCTATATTACTAAAGCAATGGCATGATTTTCTGCTTGTTCATGAATAATTTTAACAAAGGAAAATATCTAATTTTAAAGTCATCTTTCCTGTATCCCAGAGGGCTTTACATTTTCTTTATTATAAATTTTATGTACTCACTATTAATTTATTTAGTATGTGTTTGTTGTTCTCATTATTGTTGTTTCTGTATGAATAACCCTTCCTACCCCCATGGCATCTCTCAGTTCGTTTGTCAAACCATTAATTTATTATTCTCATATATGGTCGTGTTCTTCAGTTCTCTTATTTGCAAAATTACTCTTTGCTTGGGTTTGTGGATAGAATTATCCCATCAGGAAATGATGGTTCTTTCTTTCTTTCTTTTTTAAAATTTCTTTGACACAAGATTTCAGTATGTGGCCATGGCAAGCCTAGAACTCAGTTTGTAGATCAGGCTGACCTGGAACACTCAGAAATCTGCCTGCTTCTACCTTCTAAGCACTGGGATCAAAGGTGTACACTGTTACACCTGGCTTTTTTATCACTCTTCTCTACGATCATCTGTGTTTTGCCTAGTTTCCCAAGAGTTCAACCCCCACAATAACGTTGAGTAGTGGTGGGGATTCGATGTACCTTTCTTATTCCTGACACTAATAGGAATTTGTCTAGTGTTGTCTTAATAAACCTACCAATGTCTTAGACAATAGATGGCTCAGCCTGTAGATGGCTCATAGTTTAATGCATCTGTGTCTTAATTCCTGAATATTTTCAGGGGGGCACACAGAGGAGACAGAGTTTGATCTACAAAATTTATGAATGCAAATACATAGGACATCCTCCCCCCCACCCCCCACCCCATTGATAGGCTGGTTTGATTTTAGAGTATAGTTTTGAGAAACTTTTGAGGGAGCATAGAGAAAAAGGGGTCATATAAGGAGAGGCATATTTCATGAATTATAATCTATTTGGCTGAGGAAGGTTTCTGCTGTATCTGGTATAAAGTCCTATGTGATGTCACCAAGATGAAATGTTATGCTAGCTGGGTAAGGCCTTTTCCACTTTTAAAGCTGCCTATTTAATAGTGCCGTAAAACCACATGCATGTTGGCCCTCGTATTTGCCTTGAACAGATGATTATTACTGACAGACACACTTATATGAATTTAACGTTCATGGCCTGGTTACTAGTCAGTTCTAACTAGTGTATTCCCTACTGCATTCACCCCTATAAACAGGTAAAACAGAAGAAATTCTTCCTAGCGTTGTGGCAACACCTGCTGTATTTTAGTTGTTCATGGTGTTTTGAATATTTGCTTTATATATAGGGATCCCATTTCCCTAATGTAGGTATTAGAATATAGATTCCAGCCTTTCTTGAGTTACAACTGTGTACTGAACTAACCCAAGCCTTCTTTTCATACTAGCTGAGAGTGGAATCACTTCCCAGTGGGAGTGCACATAGTTGCACAGCGAGCAGGTTGGAGGGGCATCGCTGCAATATTCCTCATTCTCAGGACTCTCTGCCTCTACCCGTCTAAGGTACCAGTCCTGACTGCTGCTCAGGACTGCACCTCCATCAGCCCATGGGTCCTGACTGCTGCTCAGGACTACACCCCCATCAGCCCATGGGTCCTGAGTGCTACTCAGGATTGTGTCTCCATCAGTCCAGGGTCCCTGGTTGCTTCTCAGAACTTGTGCCTCTATCAGTACAACTGGTCTTGGCTGCTGAGGAACAAATTCCAGTCCCTTGTGTCTAAATAGATTCTGGAAAAAAGATACCAAGTACCCTTGAAGATATTTGTTGTATGTTCAAATGGTTGCAGCCAGTTTTGCTTTGCAACAAAGAATTGAATCCACAGCAATAAAAAAAAGAAGAGACCTCGAAGTCCACAGCCCACAAAAGCATAGAAGGGCAGCTAGACTTATTCCTGTTACTACCCACTGCTCCTTGTAGTAAACAAGAAACTTTTCCTTCTGTTGAAAATGCACACACACACACACACACACACACACACACACACACACACAATTGAAATTAAATTTTAGACCCTGAATATTATTTATACAGTACCTGAATACGTTTTTAAAATAGAAGAAGAGAGGAAAAATAAACAAAAAAGAAGGGAAAGAAGGAAGGAAGGAAGGAAGGAAGGAAGGAAGGAAGGAAGGAAGGAAGGAAGAGAGAGAGAGGGAGAAAGAAAGAAAGAAAGAAAGAAAGAAAGAAAGAAAGAAAGAAAGAAAGAAAATTGGCAATTTCTGCTTTTATTGGAACACAGGCTACTATACAGTTTTACATGATGTCAAACATCAGATTTACTTGATTGTTTACAGTCACCAAACCTGTTTTGGTAGCCAGGCAACACAGCCCACAACATAGCAACATAGGGAACTCTGCAGATTCCTCATGTGCTTTTGTATCTCTGCCAGGATGAGTTCTACAAATGATGATAAACAAACTCATCTGCTTATAATTTTCTAATGTAAACATGCCTGCCCTGTGGGTTCCCAAAGCCTCTTCTCTGGGATATGCCCTCTCTGGTCTTTGTCCAGGGCACTGGTTAGGGCTAAATATGTGGACTGTGTTTATGATGCAGCAAATAGCTTCCAAAATGCAATCCTCACAGACTCTCCTTGTGGCCAGGAGCCTTCCTTTTTCCTCTTAAAGAAACACCTCAGAGCATTTCTTTTCAACTTAATGACATTTTGACATGATAGTAAAGAGTAGATCAACTAGGATTAGAATTCCAAAGGGCCTCCCAACTATTGCAAGATAAACATCCTCTGTTGGTAGAATTTGTTTTATAAAATGTTAACTTTAAATAGCAATTATAACTCAGCCAAATAGTTTCTAGTCCAAGAAAGAAGAGCATGGGTATCACTCAGATGATAGGCCAGTAAGGGGAAAAGTATGTGGTTAGACTTCTCTGTAATATGGAAGTCACTGTGCTGTTTTGGTGAGGACAAGAGTGGTCACTCAGTCAAAAGAGGTGGGTGATATGGCTAAGCTGATGGATGAGTCAGATAGGGGGCAGAAGTCACTTACATGAAAACAGAGCCTGCCTCCTTTCTCCTCATCCCAATCACCCACCTCTAGTCTCTATACCACAGTATTGGTGTCAGGGGCCTGTTCTGTCTGTGGCATAGCCATTTGCAGGTCAGCTGACCTCTGACATGAAGCTAAGAGTGACTTTTGCTCTCTATTCTATTAAGAATTTGAATGTTATTCAATCAGGCTTCATCTGAGTTTAGAGACATATTTCTGGAGCACATACATCCACACAAAAATCTTTTGTTATATACACACACACAAACACACATACACACACACCCTCAAAAGAAAAGTTAAGTTCTCTAATTTGTGTTCTCAAATTTCTACTGTACGATGAATTTAATTCATTGTGTTCGCATAATTTTCTAAACTTGAATGTTCATTTACTACCAGGGATGGTGAATATTTAAGACATGGCTGACTTTTTCCTTTTCTCATTCAGTTAAATGATAACGGAGCCTTTTATTTTAGGCCCCAATTATAAATGATCAGAGAATAACTCTGAACTTTTGACAAGAAACAGAACAGTTTAAGTGCATCTGACTCTGAAGTCTAAAGGGCTCCAATTCATATAAACTAGTTTCTAAACTACTTAATCAAATCATAACCTTACCAGATGGGGCTGTCAGCTAGAATAGGGCCTGGGCATCTGCCCTATCAAGGGTAGTTTATATTGTGTGAAGGCAAACATTCTTGTTAAGCATTTGAAAGATAGTGGTTGAGTTTTGCAGCCCTCCCTTCCAGGACTGAGTCTCACCTCCCCCTTCTCCCACCCCAAAGTTGCAGCCCACACTCCCTGAGATCACCAGGGGATCCTTGCCTCTCTGACTGATGGATATTACTAAGTCAGTTTTTAGTCTTCGCAGCTTTAGACAGAATTTCCGCTCAATTTTCCATTTTACTTTGCCCTTTGATGTCCGAAGCTTGCTATTTACCTTCAGAGTCCCTGGATAAGCCGCACCTCTTGCCTCCGAGGTTCTTTTCCACACACGGTCCCAAGATGCAAACAATCCCCGGCGCCTGTAAATTCTGCCTAGCAGAGATGTCTTCACATCTGTAATTTCATCTTGTTTGTCATTGCAGTGGCTCAGACGGTTGTCATTTCTCACCTGGATTGATGATTACAGAGCTTGTAATATGGTCTCCCTCCCAAAGAATACCTATTTATCTCTTCCAGGGCATTCCTTCATTTCAGACATTTGCTCAAACAACTCAAGTGGCTTTCTTCTTCTTCTTCTTCTTCTTCTTCTTCTTCTTCTTCTTCTTCTGCTTCTGCTTCTGCTTCTGCTTCTGCTTCTGCTTCTGCTTCTGCTTCTTTTTCTTCTTCTTCTTTTTTGACTATAGGGATAACATAGAATCTCCATATGGAGAAAAGAGAGGGGATGAAGACTTATGAGGTTAGTGGTGGGGGTGGGAGTCGGGGTAGGGTGGGGGTACGGCTGTGCCTATTACATTTATGTATAGGTCATTCTTCGTGCATTCTACTCTTCCTGCTTAGCCATATGACCATATTCTCCTCATTTCCACACTCCATTTTCTGTCTCCCCTTTGATTAACATATATTTACGATTTATGGCTTGCTTATCACCATCCATTCTCAAGCCCCACGATTCTGTAGAAGGGGCATCTTCTGAGGGTTTCTCTATTAAAATACTCATGACTTGGTTTTGCAGAATGTATGTACCTCATGATCTAAATAAGTTATGAGGACACATAACTTGAATGTTCATTTACTACCAGGGATGGTGAATATTTAAGACATGGCTGACTTTTTCCTTTTCTCATTCAGTTAAATGATAACTGAGCCTTTTATTTTAGTCCCCAATTATAAATGATCAGAGAATAACTCTGTGAACTTTTGACAAGAAACAGAACAGTTTAAGTGCATCTGACTCTGAAGTCTAAAGGGTTCCAATTCATATAAACTAGTTTCTAAACTACTTAATCAAATCATAACCTTACCAGATGGGGCTGTCAGCTAGAATAGGGCCTTAGCCTTGAATGTATTTGGCTGGTATTGCATAATTGTTGAATAGTTATTGGAGAAGGGAATGTGACTTCTCCGTGTTTTTAAGATACAGCATGTTGGCCTTATTCTCTAGCACTCTACTGATGCAGGCCTGATAAAACCATTCACTTCCTGATAAAAATCATTCATCTGTGAACACAGAGGGCATCCTAACAGTTTCCTTCACCTTTTCCCTTGGCCCACTTGATAATCGTGATAATCCACATTTAAGACATTCTAGTTTATCCTACCGTGTTGATTAGTCCTGGCAGTCAACTAACAGATATGCCTCTGAGTGGATCCTGGAGGGATTAATGAAGGGAAATGACCCTCCTCTAGAGCTGGCATCACCATCTGTGGTGGTCCAGGTATAAGGAGGTCTGAGAGAATGAAACAACCTCTTGCTTTGTCTTTGTGCCTGAGCCTATTGCTTGTGAGCACATCCATCCTGTTGCTCCCTCTGCTGCAGCCAGCCTTTGCTGACATCCAAAGCCAGCTGAACTGCTCCAGGAATCCTTTATATCTTCAGCGTCAGCTTTGTGAGCTACTTAACAGTTTCTGGGGTTCTCAACCTCTCCAGAATGCAGATAACAATTGTGGGATTATGTATCACATGTTGTGTAAGTTGAGCTAGTAAAACCATTTATATATATATATATATATATATATATATATATATATATATATATGTGTGTGTGTGTGTGTGTGTGTGTGTGTGTGTGTGTGTGTGTTGAGAAAATTACAGAAGATGGAGGTCTGCCTTCTGAAGTTTCAGAGGGAAGCAAAAGACTCTAAATGGGCCATTTGTGTAAAGAATCTCTGGTGTCTGGTCATATGGAGCTGAAGAATTGGCTATGATTACAAGAGACCAGAACCACTTAAGTGAAACCTTTGCTGCAATAATAAATACTTTGGCTGAAGAATCACCTCTGATTACTCAAAGAAAGAGACCTGCATCACTGAGGTAAAATCTTCTGGGAAGTGTTTCCTCAGGGTCATCACACAGAAGGTGTGGTCCAGAACTGGCCAAGGTTGTACATCCTGTTGGCATCCAAGTGGTACTTGTTTTGAAGANCACTTAAGTGAAACCTTTGCTGCAATAATAAATACTTTGGCTGAAGAATCACCTCTGATTACTCAAAGAAAGAGACCTGCATCACTGAGGTAAAATCTTCTGGGAAGTGTTTCCTCAGGGTCATCACACAGAAGGTGTGGTCCAGAACTGGCCAAGGTTGTACATCCTGTTGGCATCCAAGTGGTACTTGTTTTGAAGACATGAAGGACCTTCATGGAGAACAGCTGAGGCTTGGCACTGTGTGGTAGGGCTGAATAGATGCCCAGAGAAGCTACTGGTGAAAGTGAACCCCAGGTGCTACATAAGATCCCAGTAGTTTTGGAGATGCCAGCACTATGGGATGACCACCAAGAACAACAACAGCAGAGGAATAGAGCCAGCTGGAGCCTGGAAGACAAGCTGTGTGCTACAGAGCACAAAGACGGAGACATGATCCAAGCCCTTTGGAAGAGTCCAGATGATTGTGTGTACATCTCAGACATTGGACATTTAGTTACTTATATTGCTGTAGTATTGTTTTAGTTTACTCTTATTGTGACTGGGCCCATTGAAGTAAGAAAGACTTTATTTTTGATTTTACAGGAGCCCATAGTTGAGAGACTTTAAATTTTAAAAGACTTAGATTTTAAAAGAGACTGGATATTATAAAGAGCGTGATTTTTTTTTTAATTTTTATTGATTCTTTGTGAGGTTCACATCATGGGGCCCAATCCCACTCATCTCCCAAACTCTACATATTCACACTCAACCCTTGCAAACTCCCCCCAAAAGAAAATAAAAAAACCAAAACAACAAAACATAAAAAATCTTGTAGTGGAAGCTATAGTATGTCACAATGTGTCCCATAGTATACTCTTTGTCCACTCATCTTTACTTATAATGTTCATTCAATGAATAATGATTTAATAATGACTCAAGGCCTCTGGCTTCTTTTATACCATCAATACTAGGTCTTCACTGGAACTCCTCTTGGTTATTCTGTTGTTGTCCTATGTCTTGGAGATCCTGCAGCTTTGGTTCTTCCTGATTGCCCCTTTATCACACCACAGCAGTTAATAGATGAGGTAGATGTTAAAGTAGGCCAACTCAAAAGCTTGGATCTGGGCCTGGGTGATAGTTGAGTCAGTCAGCCTGCCAGCTCTCCCACATTCGCACCACCAGGGCCAGTTCTCCATCACTGTCCTGGATGGCTCACCCAATGCTGCACCCAGTGAGGGGCTGACTTGCCCATACCTTAGGCACCAGGGCCAGCTCTACAGTGTTGCCCAGGCAAGATGCAGGAACCACTCTCCTGAGAGCTACAGCTGATGTGGAGTGCAGGGTGCAGACGGGTGGGGAGAGTCAATTTTTTTTTTGTCCTGGAACTCACTCTGTAGACCAGGCTGGCCTCGAACTTAGAAATTCGCCTGCCTCTGCCTCCCGAGTGCTGGGATTAAAGGCGTGAGCCACCACGCTCGGCTGAGAGGATCAACTTTTAAGTGATGAGAGTTTTAAAGATTTTGGGACTTACTAAAACTGTGAAGTGTTTTGTATTGTGGTATTTTTATGAATGTTTGATCTTGGCTATGAATAGGAAAGGAGAGGTTGTGGCTTAACAGCGATGTGTCTATGTGTAAAGTTGACAAGAAGTCAGTTGTGCTGACTTACTTTATGTGAACTTAACACAAGCAAGCATCATCATGTCTCCATAGCCTCTGCATCAGTTTCTGCCCCTTTTGAGTTCCTGTTCTCACTTCTTGTGATGATGAGCACTGACATGAAGGCCAAATAAATTCTTTCCCAAGTTGTGTTGGTCATCGTGTAATCCTAACTTAGACAATTTGCAAAATACATGTCTCATTGAACTGTGCCGAGTATCTATCAGTCAGGACAAGGGCATGGAAATAGAAACAAGTAAGGAGTCAGAAGCTCGTTAAGTTACTTCTCACTCAACTGAAGTCATGATACTAGTCATGGCACTCACTAGGGCGACAGTCACACAGCTTCTTGCCATGGCCATTCAGGTTGGCATATGACTGTGCCATGTTCAAACACAGCTGAGAACCTTGCCTGTGCCCTCCCCCAGCCTTCAGCTGGCTGGATCAGACCTTGTTTGTCACAGTCAGCTAGCTCACCTAGGGTGGAGTCTTCTGACCTAGGTAAAATCTATTGTCCTGCCACTTGTCCGCAACTTCCTGCAAGAAGCCACTACCTGCTGAACAGCCGAGCCTGTTTTCCTGGCACAGTGGGGGATGGGTTCCCCCCCCTTTAAAAATCCAGACATTAGAATTAAAGTTGAGCCTTGATCAACAGAACTTTGTCTTAGTTCATTATTTCTCTTGCCATCCTTCCCATCCATCCCCAGCTTTCCTTTCAGGAACCCAGGAACCCGTAGCCACTGGTGGCTACACTTGCCATCAGTGATATGTCTATCTAAAAAGGTGGAAGGGAGGAAAAAGAAATAAAAACAAAAAGCAAAACATCACCACAGCCTTTAGACCATTCCAGGGGTTTTTAATGGTTATGACAGGAAGCAGAGTGACCAGTCGACCTAATTTTCCTTGAAGTATACTACAGTTAGTATAGAGAAACTCCATACCCGAGGGAAGCCAAAGCCTTGGACAAACTAGGGCAGCAGGTCATGTCAACAGAGGTGGCATCTCTCACATCTGTTGATGTTCCTTGGCTAGTTATCACATAGTCACATGAGACCACAAGAAATGCTGGAAAATGTGGTCCACATGTTGTTACACAAATTGTCAAGTGCTGTTTGCATTTGTTGAGAGCTGACTCAGCATAAGACAGGCCCCCTTATTTCAGCCTTAAGCATGCTTAGTTCAAATGTCCTCTGAGACCCTTCCCTCTCCCATCTTGCCTATCTTACAGAGTATTATTATACTGTAAACATAAATGCAGATATACAGTCAGGATCAGGCTCAGAAGAAACCCACAAATGCACAGCAGCTAGGGGGAATGGATGTACTTCAGCGCAGACAACTACATGAAGATTTTCGTTTCTCAGTGTTGGTTGACTTTACCCACATTCCCACCCCGACTTCATTTCTCTTTCCCAATTTAACTCCCTGTCTTACCTAGGTGACTCTAATTGATTTGTGGCTTATGTTCTCTCTCCCGTCTTATTGTCTCTAGTCAGATCCGATATTTTAGCCAGTGACCTGTGGTTTAAATTTGACATATTACCATACATATTTAAATCTGAGCATATTTCTGCAGCACATTTGGAAAGCCATTCTCCAAGGTGTGTACTCTTCCTCCTTTGTACCTGTAGGAAGCAGCAACAACATTTTGACAAATGCCCCGAGTTAGGCATGGTGCTCTATATCAAAAAGCCAATACTTTGCAAGCATGTGTATGTGTGAATGTGTGTGTGTGTGTGTGTGTGTGTGTGTGTGTGTGTGTGTGTGTGTGTGAGATGAAAGGGGGATTTTCTGGCTTGGCTTACACATTAAGTTATAGGTCATTCTATAGTGGCCATCTGTATATCAGAAAAGGAGAAAACCAGATTTTTAATCTAGAAGATAGGAAATCCCAATAATCTTAGTCTGTCCTTGAAAGCCGAGCTCCTTGGAGACCTTGAAAAATTGAATTCATGGAGAAAGAGAAGAAAATTCCAAGAAGCTGGAGTCTGATGTCAGTAGGTAGATGCTGCAAGGGATGCACACAGTCATATGGGGCTTGCAGGCCCTGAAAGTGGCTTTCCTTTTTTTATCCAGGCTACCATCCTGCTAGAAGTAGCTGCCTTCATGCATGGCAGGCTATGCCTCCATGACCCTCCTCTCTGGAAGCCAACCTACCTTTTCCCCTGTAACTTATGCTTTACCAATTTAAGATGTCTTACAAATCAGTTAAGTTGACAACCAAGGCCAGTCATCACATCCTGTGAGTCCATAATGGCCCAGGGTTACCTTCCTCCTGGTCAAGCCCGAATATTTCAAATATGAGGTCAGCAGGGGTCAACACTCTCTTCCTTCTCTACCTGGGGTCATAAAGCTGGTTCTGCTCACTATCAACCCTAGCAAGAATTTATTACCCAGACAGTTATCAGGCTTCACTCCTTGTTTGACTTTATATGCTTCCCCCCATACATACATCCTGACCCTATAGCCCCTGAGTATGTAGATGAAGTATCTTCCAGCACCCCTATCCTGGCCGTGGTCACACACCCTTTGCTCCAGAGACCCTGACCACCACCCCAGGGGCATAAATACTCCCTTTATCTGATCTAGTAATGCTCCTGGGTGTGTTTTCTTGCCCTACTCATCCTTGACTAAGATCCTGTGCTGCATCCACTTGCCTGTTCCCTTTCTCCATCCTATCTCTGTGTGCAACCGCAATTCCCCTCTTGTTTCGGGACACGAGAATTTGAGAGGTGTTGTCAATGGAGTAACAACAAAAGCAGTGTAGAGCACCCCCAGTCCATGGCTTCTTAGGAACAAGTATGGTTTTCATGCTTACGTTTCATGTTTTCTTGTTGGAAAGAGACGGGGCTTTTGGGGTTGACGTAGTTGCAAGGAGGAAGAAGGCCAAGTTCCTGAGTCTCATTGTGGAAGGGAGCTGCCAAAGGAACAGAATAGTCTGATTCATGCTGTTGTATGGTCAGAGAGTGAGTTTCTCTTGTGTTTGGGTCAATATATTTGTGGTGGCCTAATTGTTTAAGCCGTTAGCCAGCTCATAGCAAGTGACTTTATTATCTTTAAGACAGAGTTTAAATTCTGTACTATAGCTGGTGTGGTCCTGGAAGCTTTGTTATATTCAAGACAGAATTGAAACCGTTTCTTTTATTCAAGAGATAATTTAAATTTAAATATAGCTTAGTGGTTCCTGGGGGTTCCTCAGCTTCACTCCTGTGGTTATGGCCACAGGCTTCAGACCAGTTCCACAATTCTCCTCCCTCCCTAGAGAGCCAAGTGCTTAGCCTCTTTTGTCTCCATTTACCTTTAGTAAAAGGAGACGATTTTTGTCGAGTTATGAAAGTCTGACATTTCAGTGAGATAGCTTACCACTTTCACAGGTGCAAGCAGAATCCAGGAGGCTCCTATTCAGACAGAACAGCAGTCAGCATCAGCTTCATATTACAAGACCTTTTCTAGTCCTCTAACATCTCCAGGGCAATGCTAGTCCAGGGATGTTCTGCAGACAGCAAGTTTGCATCACAACTGTTAAACCCTGAGCTTAGGCTTCCTAACTCCTTTCACTGGGCTACAGGCAAAGAAGCCTGACCTTTGGTCTAGCAGGAAGCATTATTTTTATAATAGACAGCAAACAAGTCTGCCCTCTGCTTGGGAGAAGACGTGATCTCTGCTGTAATTCCAGCATCCTTGAGAAAGCAGCCTGGAATGAAAACTGCCAGTGCCTTTGTTCATGAAATGTGCAGAGATCTAAGACAACTATAGAGCAATATCTCCCAATAATATTGACTGTGCTACTGGATTGCTGTGAGGACGGCTCAGTCACTCCCTGAAATGATTTAGAGTGGTGCGTGGCATATAAACGCTTTAGAAACGAGCCATTATCCCTCTGTATTCTGTCTTAGTCAGGGTTTCTATTCCTGTGATAAAACACCATGACCAAAGACAAGTGGGGGACGGAAGAGTTTACTTGACTTCCATACCATTGCTCATCATCAAAGGAAGTCAACTCAAGCAGGATAGGTACCTGGAGGCAGGAACTGATGTAGAGGCTATGGAGGGATGCTGCTTACTGGATTGCTCTCTTTGGCTTGCTCAGTCTGCCTTCTTATGAAACCCAAGACCACCAACCCAGAGATTGCACTACCCACAATGGGCTGGCCACTCCCCTATCAATAACTAAGCAAATTCTCTACAGGCTGGCCCACAGCCTGATCTTAATGCAGGCATTTCTTAATTGAGTGTTTCTTCTCTCAGATGCCTATTGTTTGTGTCAATCTGACATAAATTTAGCTAACACAATGAAACCTCTCTCAACTTAACATATAAACACATTGCTGTTAAAGCACAATCTTTCCTTTTTTAATTCATCCCCAAGGTCTCACATTAAAAACACAACTTTAGAGGTCCCACAAGTTCAACACATTAAAATTTCAGTCTCTTTAAAATATCTAATTTCTCTAAAATTCCAGTGCCAGGGCCAAGAAGTGGGAGTGGGTAGGTAGAGGAGCAGGGTGGGGGGGGGGGGAGGTATAGAGAACTTTCGGGATAGCATTTAAAATGTAAATGAACAAAATACCTAATAAAAAAAAAGAATTAAAAAAAGAAAGTTCAAAGTCGTTTTAGCTATGGGCTCCTATAAAAATAAAAATTAAATCAAATACCTTCTTACCTCAAAACTCAGGGCATAGTCACACTCTTAACAAAGCGAAGCCAGACTCCCAACTGTAAATAAAGGAACATCCAGTGTCCTGAACCCACTCATGATCTTCTGATCTCCTCTAAGGGGCTTGGGTCACTTTTCTAGCTCTGTGCTCTACAGTACATACATCTTGTCTTTTAGGCTCTGACTGGCTCTACTCCACTGATGCTGCTGTTTTTGGTGGCCATCCCTTGGTAAAGGCATCTAAAAAACTCTTGGAGTTTTCTGCAACTGGACCATACTTTGACAAATAGTCTATAATAAGCTCACTTCACAGTTCTAAGTCTCAACTTCTCTGCATAACCCTTTCAGTTCTGGACTTCAACGGCTACTGGGGCTTTTCCAGTCGTCTCACACCACCAGGTCTCAGTGCCCTCCATAGCCCCTTCAAAATACATACTACCCGGGTGACTCTTACACTACCAAATTTGGTTATTTACCTCTGGAACACAGCTTCTGTGGTCTGACTCTCAGGAAACATTTCCCAGAAGATTTTACATTAACTATGCCATCGCTTCTTATTCACGGCTAATTTCTTAGCTCCAGCTAACTAGCATCAATTGTCCCAGTAATGCAAAGATTTTACTTCAATGGTGCTGGTCTCTTATTAATCAGAGCTGACTTTTCATCCCCAGTTGACCAGAAAAAAAGAATCTTAATTCAAAATAGCAAACAGCCCTGATACAGTAAACTTTCTTCTGAAACAAGATAGGCCTCCCTCTTCTACACTGCTCTCATCATACTTATTGTTCAAGGTTCTACAAAAGAGCCCACTGAATTCCTAACACTCAGTAGCTTTTCTAGCCCAAGGTTCCAAAGTCCTTCCACAATCCTTCCCTAAACATGGTCATGTTTGTCTCAGCAATACCCGACTATATCAGCACCAATGTGTCTTAGTTTGTATTTCTGTTACTGTGATGAAACACCATGACCAAAAATAAAGTTGTGGAGGAAAAGGATTATTTGGCTTACACTTCCACATCACTGTTCATCATTGAAGGACGTCAGGACAGGAACTCAAAGATGGCAGGAACCTGGAGACAGGAGCTGATGTAGAATCCATGGAAGGGAGCTGCTTACTCTCTTGTTACTCATGGCTTGCTCAGTCTGCTTTCTTATAAACCTAGGACCATTAGCGCAGTATAGGATATGCATTCCTACATCAATCATTAATTAAGAAAATTCTGTACAGGCTGGCCCGCAGCCTAATCTTATGGAGGCATTTTCTCAATTGAGGTCCCTTCCTCTCAGATAACTATAGTTTATATCAAGTTGACATAAATATAATCAGGCCATAGACTAATTCCCACTTCCTTTATGTTAACCATGCTAGATGGCTTTAATTTCCTCAAACTTTACATCTGTTGTCTCTGGACCTCCAAGCTGATCCATGGTAGAATGCTTGACTCTCTCTCACACCTCCCCTATATCTGCCTCTCCACTTTTGGTTCCAACCCATGGCCCTGAGTTCCCCTGCTGTGTGGTACTTACAGTATAACCACTTTACTTCTTTCTTTGACAGCATTGAGCAACCCTGAGTGGTGACATTTGCTAAAGTGCCTTCAATAGCCCCAAAATGTAAGCTCTGGGAGGGTAAATAATGCACGAATCAATAGGATGTCATTCTGCTTAGCTTAAGAAACAGTGACCTCAGCAGCAGGTATCTGCAGATCAATTTACTTGACCCCAACTCTAAGAACCTTCATATTTTGCACACAGCTTTTAAAAATTTCAAAGTACAGAAAGACAATCTGAAAGTTGCTTGAATCAGGTAAGTCTGATGGGTTGATCAGCTATATGGTAAGTGGATAAAGCTACAAAGAATAGGAGTAGCTAATGAATAATCCCAATATAGGGACATTAAACTGACAGTCACTACTGTAGATTGCCTTTTGAGAACAAGCCAAACCTGTACTTTATTCAGACTCCAGACTTATCTCTTTTCTTTCCCCACACCTCTCTAGAACTATTCTAGTATTAAGTTATATCCCATCTTTGTACCTATCTTATCTTTATTGTGACTTGTGACTCTGCAGCCCACATCTGTTGCAGCAGTGAGAAGCAATGGAGGAAGTCCAGAGGAGAGGGGTCAGGGAAGGAATTTGTTCTGTCCTGTAGCTGTCTGTCTTTATCTGTGTTGCTTCTGTCTCTCCTTTGCTCATCCCTTAATTCCAGAATTGGAATCAATTTCCAGTCTTTTTAATGTTTATAGAAATAGACTTGTTACATGTGTTCAGATACCAGGATCAGTATTGGCCAGGTGATGATTCCTGTCCTAGAGTGTGGAAATGCTGATGTAAGGGCCTCTTCCTCTGAGCACAGAGACAGTAGAATCAACATTCCTGTGCTCTGTTCTCAAAGGCCTGAGCATCTCCTGGGCTTTTGTGCTTGATTCTCTTTTCCTCCAGTTCTTAGGTGGCAGCTGCTTTCTGAGATCTCCACCTCTGTGATGATGTATTGTTTTCTCTCTCTCTCTCTCTCTCTCTCTCTCTCTCTCTCTCTCTCTCTCTCTCTCTCTCTCTCCCTCCTTGCCTGCCTTTCTCCCTCCTCAGTTAACTTTGTAATAACTATCTTTATGAGTCACTGGTGTGATTTCTGCTCCTTGACTATGAATTGGCTGGTGTAAGGTACATTTTTCTAAAATGTAAATCTGACACATTATTCTTTTGCTTAAACTGCTCCAGCAAATGTCCAATCAAGCTCATAGCAGTGATGTTCACAATAATTCATGGAATAAACATCCAAAATACCCAAGTGAAGTAAACAAAATGTAGTGTAGCTACACAATGAGATATTCTTTACTCTTGAAAAGGAACAAAAAAAAAAAAAACCCTAGTACAGTTCCAACCAGATCTATTCAGAGACCATAGTACTAACCAAATCAAGGGTAATAGGGCAAACACTGTATCCTTGTACCTGAGAGACAGTTATATGACAATTAGGCATATTGATAGGGACAGTCAGAGGTGACTGAGACATGGGAGTTGTGATAATGGAGAGTTACTGTTTAATGAGTAAACAATTATTCCTTGTAATGATGAAAACATTTCAGAAATTGACTGTGGTCATACAGTAATATGAATATGGTGAATATCATAGAATTGAATACCTAAAATGGCAAATGTAGTGATGTTTTACATTTTTCACTACAATAAAAAGAGTAACTTCCTGAGGATGGAATGATAGCTCAGTGGTTGAACACATACTCTTCTTGCAGAGAACCTGAGTTTAGTTCCTAGCATTCACATCAGGCAGCTTATAACTGCCTATAACTCCAGCTCCAGAATGATGTGATGCTTCTGGCCTCTGTGACACCTGTACTAATGTGACCTCTCCCCACTGCTTCCTCCACCTACCCATAGTTTTTTAAAAGCCTAGACTTCAGTGTGGATATTCTCCTCTTTTTTCTTCTCCTTTCCATTTTTAAAAATCACGATATAGTCCATTCTGAACCTTGAACTTCATGGGCATCTTCTTAAAATAACTTTCTGATTTATGTTGGTCATCCACATGTCATTTTTCTGTTTATTCCATTGATGAAATCCAGAAATATTAGGGTTGACGCTTGTCACTACTTGACAGAACAGTAGGACACATGGAAAGCACATGAAATACGTCCTGGCCCTCTACTTTGCTTTAGAAGAGCTACTTATTTTTACATGGAAGATTTGGGAATCACATATCAACCCAACAACTGTGATTGAAGAAGGGTTCCTGGGACAAAAACACATACTTAAAGGTCCAGAAAATCCTTCTTGCCTTGGTCAGTTCTCTTTCCATCATGATATTCCAGTGATGGAACCTTTGTAAGGTTGCCCCCACACTCGGCTTCACTTGAGGGGTGAGCATAGTTTAGATGGTTTGCCTAAGAATGAAACAATGTCAAGAAGTAGCAGGTCAGCCTGATACTTGTTTTTGCTTGGGGAGGCCCATGACTATACAGCAGCTTATTGTCACATGGCTTCAGGTAAACCTCCTCAAACTCTTTATGAAACCAACTTCTCAGCTCATAGAACATCCATTTGCTCAGAAAAATTCAATATGAGGTTAATCAAACTGGTTGTGTAACGTTTAATTAAAATCATCTCCATAAAGTTTGTTGATAAATGTTATGGCCTAAATAGTGACAAAATGGGATAGTACTTTAAAAATCACTACTGTAGTTAATATTGCCCTAAAGAAGTACTTGTGTCTAGGGCATCTGAAAAGAAAAATATAGTCACAATCTCTGAGAGAGAGAGAGAGAGAGAGAGAGAGAGAGAGAGAGAGAGAGAAATATAGTCACAATCTCTGAGAGAGAGGGGGGGGGAGAATAGTTCTCATTTAACTTCTAAGGTAGAGGTTAATCAATAAATTTGTTCTGAGGATACTAACTGCTTCCTGGATCTTTCAGTCACAGACTCTTAGTGACCCAGGACACAATGAGGGACAGGAATAACACAAAGGAAGAATGAAACATCTTCAGCCTCACATTTCCAGCCTGTCTCCAGTTCTACTCAGTAGGTAGTCACTATTGTTTGTCTCCATCTTTCTCTTTGTACACAGTAGGGATAACAAATGCTTGCCTCAGAAAGTTATTTTCTTACTTATCTAAGAACAGTATCTATTTTATACTAAGCATTCGATTTTTTCTTTTTTTTTTTTTTTTTTTTTTTTTTTTTTTTTTTTTGGTTTTTCGAGACAGGGTTTCTCTGTGTAGCCCTGGCTGTCCTGGAACTCACTCTGTAGACTAGACTGGCCTTGAACTCAGAAATCCACCTGCCTCTGCCTCCCGAGTGCTGGGATTAAAGGCGTGCACCACCATGCCCGGCGATTTTTTCATTTTTAATTGGTTATTTATTTATTGACATTTCAAATGTTATCCCTCTTTCCAGTTTCCCCTCCACAAACCTTTATCCCCTTCCCCCTGCCTCTATGAGGGTGCTCTCCCCGCCCCCAGCCACTCCTGCTTTAGCACCCTAGCATTTCCCTGCACTGGGTCATTGAGCCTCCACAGGACCAAGGGGCTCCCCTCCCAGTAATGCCCAATAAGGCATTCCTTTGCTTCAAATCCAGGTGGAGCCATGGGTACCCCCTCCCCATATATACACCAAAGTTGGTGGTTTAATCGCTGGGAACCTTTGGGGGTCTGGTTGGTTGATATTGTTGTTCTTTCTATGAGGTTGCAAACCCCTTCAGCTCTTACAATCCTTTCCCTAACTACTACATTGGGGTCCCCACACCCAGTCCAATGTTTGGTTGCATGCATCCACATCTGTATAGATCAAGCTCTGGCAGAACCTCTCAGGGGATAGCTGTACTAGGCTCCTGTTGGCAGGGACTTCTTGGCATCAGCAGTAGTATCTGAGCATGGTATCTGCAGATGGAATGGATCCCTAGTGTTTGAATGGCCTTTCCTTTAATTTCTGCTCCACTTCCTTTTGACAGGAGGATTCTGGATTAATATTTTTGAGGTGGGTGGGTGGCCCCATCCCTCAACTGGGAACTGTGCCTATTCACTGGATATGGTCTCTTTAGGTTCTATCTCCCTTTTGTTGGATATTTTGACTAAAGTCCTCCCTGTTGGGTCCTGAGAACCTCTTGGGTCCCTGGATACAAGGACTTTCTAGTGGCTACCTCCAGATCCCCCTCCCCCATGGCTACTCTCCTACTTTCAAATTCCTGAACCTTTGTACCTCCCTTATCTGAACCAGCCCCCCTTTCCCCTCCCCTTCCTCTATCCCTCCGAGATCCCTCTCTTCCTCTACTACCTGAGATTGTTTTCTTGCCCCTTCTGAGTAGGACTGTATCAGTGAGTACATATCATGTGAGTTCTTTTGAGATTGGGTTATCTCACTCAGGATGATACCCTCCAGATACATCCATTTGCCTAGGAATTTCATAAATTCATTGTTTTTAATAGCTGAGTAGTACTCCATTGTGTAAATGTACCACATTTTCTGTATCCATTCCTCTGTTGAAGGACATGTGGGTTCTTTCCAGCTTCTGGCTATTATAAATAAGGCTGCTAAGAACATAGTGGAACATGTGTCCTTATTACAAGTTGCAACATCTTCTAGGTATATGCCCAGGAGAGGTATTGCTGGATCTTTTGGTAGTACTATGTCCAGTTTTTTGAGAAACTTCCAGATTGATTTCCAGAGTGGTTCTACCAGCTTGCAATCCCACCAGCAATAGAGGAGTGTTCCTCATTTTCCATATCCTCACCAGCATCTGATGTCACCTGAGTTTTTTATCTTAGCCATTCTGACAGGTTTAAGGTGGAATCTCAGAGTTGTTTTGAGTTGCATTTCCCTGATGTCTAAAGATGTTGAACATTTCTTTAATTGCTTCTCAGCCATTTGAGATGCCTCAGTTGAGAATTCTCTGCTTATCTCTGTCCCCCATTTTTTAAATAGGGTTATTTTGTTCTCTAGAGTCTAACTTCTTGACTTCTTTGTATATTTTGGATGTTAGCCCTCTATTGAATGTAGGGTTGGAAAAGATCTTTTCCCAATCTGTGGGTTGTCATTTTGTCCCATTGACAGTGTCCTTCACCTTACAGAAGCTTTGAGATTTTACAAGGTCCCACTTTCAACTCTTGATCTTAAGCATAAGCCATTGGTGTTCTGTTCAGGAAAAATTTCCCTGTACCAATGTATTTGAGGTTCTTCCCCACTTTCTCCTCTTTTAGTTTCAGTGTATCTGGCTTTATGTATAGGTCCTTGGTCCACTTGGCTATGAGCTTTGTATAGGGAGATAAGAATGGGTCAATTTGCATTCTTCTACATGCTGACAGCCAGTTGACCCATCAACATTTGTAAAATGCTGTCTTTTTTCCTCTGAATGGTTTTGGTTCCTTTGTCAAAGATGAAGTGACCAAAGGTGTGTGGTTCATTTCTGGGTCTTCAATTCTATTCCATTGATCTCCCTAATTGTCTCTGTTCCAGTACCATGCGGTTTTTACCACTATTGCTCTGTAGTACAGCTTAAGTCAGGGATGGTGTTTCACCCAGAAGTTCTTTTATTGTTGACAATGATTTTTTGCTATCCAGGGTTTTTGTTATTCCAGATAAATTTGAGAATTGATCTTTTTAGCTCTGTGAAGAATTGAGTTGGGATACTGATGGAGATTGCACTGAATCTGTAGATTGTTTTTGGTAAGATGGCTATTTTTACTATGTTAATCTTGCCGGTCCATGAGTATGGGCAAAATGGGTGGCATGCCTAGCAACAGAATGGTTGGGGAAATGCCATAAGACAGTATTTGATACTGTAGGAGAGTGCTTCAGTGAGAATGTATCATGGTTGGCATGGCTTCTGCTCATCCCTGTTTTCTGTTCGCCATGGAGTTAGAGTAAGCAATGTCCAAGAGGAAACGTGTTAGGGTGCAGGAAAAGCCACACAAACTACTCAAATACCAATCTCAGTCAGGCATCGATGGTTTATTGAACCCACACTCCAAGACTGATTCATCAGGGACACAGCCAGGAGTCAGGATCCAGAACTGCCTTCACTGGCAGTTCTCAGAAACAGTTTTTACTATGGGAAAAACAAAGAACAAGTGCATTTGAAACATTTGCAACATATAGGCTATCTAGACAAAGCAGCATTGTCTGACATTTAAGCTGATAGGCTGGGTCTAGAGGCCAGGAGGCTAGGAGATCTCCAAAGTCTACAAGGCTCTGTGACAAAGTACAAGAACTAGTTAGTTTTGTCAGGGTAAGGAACAATAGTTAAGGTCATGAGCCACAAAATGAAGGTTGAGGGACTATCCAAGCTATTGTCAAGTTTTGATATTTAACAAAAGGTGTTGAACAGAGATTTTCTTGGCAAAATGGCAGCAAGGGCTTACAAATGCCTTCAATAATGAAAACAGATCCTTGACCTCCACGGGGGATGTCAACACACCTCACCCCTTAGTCAGTCAGTGTGCGTTTTTTTTTTTTTTTCTCCCTGTCATCATAGTCTTTGCAGCCACCTGGGGTGCATTAAGCAGTGCATTATTCTGCGCAATCATTGGCACATCAGCTGCTAGAATCAAACAATCAGGCACAAGTGATGAAAATAAAAATCTTCTCATACTTCACTCAACAAGTTAGGAGGGTCGGGTTGGAAGAGGCAACAACTCTGAGATCTTGTTTTCCCCTTGATGATTACACTGAAATCCCATCCCTGTGGCTCTGCTTTTATGGCTCTAAAGGGAAAACATGGGATTCGCTGACTTGAGAGTATCTTCAGCGTGGCATCCCATGATCTAGTGTTCAGTCTGATACCAGGCTATTTCTAGGTAGAAAGCAGCTGTAGGTTTTTCACTACTGTTAGAAGATACCTGTCAGGAAGCAATTTAAGAAAGGGAGGGCTTGTTTGGGTTTACAGTTTGAGGGTAAGTTTGTTATGGCAGGGAAGGTGTGGTAGTAGGGGCACGAGGTGGCTGGTCATACTGAACCCACAGTCAGGAAATAGAATGCAACAGTCTAATGAATATCTGCTTCTCCTTTTCATTTCATCTAATATATTGGAGAACCCTGCTATTAAGGTCCATCATGTCCAGATAGTTATCCTTGTTGGGTGCAAAATGGAGTGCTCCCTTTCTCAGGGGCTTCCTTTTCTCTGCCTGACCTGCCTTGGAGAACGTCTTTCAGCACAGATGCCTGGTCTTACTTTGGAGGATGATCCTGGACATAGCTTCCAGCATATCTCAGAGAATAAGTCCTGCTCTTTCTTCCAACCCTATGGTGATTAGGTGCCTTTAACCCTAAGAGCCTTTATTCACTTTATCCTTAGGACAATAAAATGAACAGTCTCTCTGAAGCTGACTACTGGAAGTTCTCTCTGTCATACTCACAGCTGACTGAATTCTGCTAACTGCTTCTGCTTCCTGTGACCTTGTGGTCCAGTGGCCACTGACCTATGAGAAAAAGGGGACCAACACTAGTAGATACCTATGGAATTGTGCTAACTAACGACTATTAGGAGACCCTGCACATTGGTGGCTTTCTTTCAGATGCTGAATTAGGCACAAACCATACCAAACACCTGTTTTCACACAGAGAGCCTTTATTAAGCAGGGAAGAAAGATAAACGTGGCTGCTTTCTTACTTAAAGCAGAAAAAACAGAACTAAATGAACTTGCAGGTGTAGCTTTTCAGAAGAGCAAAAGAGGAAGTCTGTTGTAATGGGCTAGGAGGCATAGGTATATTTTGATTAGGCATGTCAACTAGGTGATCCAATAGGGGCTTTTGATTGCAGGATTTCGGTCGTTTGATAGCTAGATCTTAGTAATCAGACTCAGGAGGAGGAAGTAGCCAAATAAGGCATTAGACCTTGGTGACTAGCTTTAGGGGTGCAATCTAATGGTTTTTACCAAGAAGATGAGGGGAAAGTGTAAGGCCTGCCAACATCATGCTCACAACCAGTAGAAGGATGGAGACATCAACCCACACACAAAACCTTAGACCTTGCCTACAAAATGTGCAGAGATAAAGATGGAGCAGAAATTGAGGGAATGGCCAACCAATGGCTGGCCAAATTTGAGACACATGCCATGAAAGAGAACCTACTTCTGACAGTATTAAAGATATTCTTCTTGTGGGACCTCTCACAACTGGAGCAGGGGCTGTCTCTGACTCTGTTCCTGCCTTCTTATCCCTTTCCCGTACCTGGGCTGTTTTGTATCCTAGGCTCAATAGCATATGTACCTAGTCCTACTGCAACTTGATATGCCAGGGTGGGTTGATATACTTGGGAGACATCCCCTTCTCTGAGGAGAAAAGGAGGGGGTTGGAGGAAAGAAGAGAAACTGTAGTTGGGATATAAAGTAAATAAATTAATTCTAAAAATGAAAGAACAAGTAGGTGC
Organism: Mus minutoides; assembly: GCA_902729485.2. NCBI lineage: Eukaryota > Metazoa > Chordata > Mammalia > Rodentia > Muridae > Mus > Mus minutoides. The sequence continues at coordinate 1,477,966 of LR749629.1, read as the reverse complement.
ATATTTTATTGTTTCATGTTCTAGTTGGATAAAAAAATGTTACAAAGATTAAACTATTTTTTAAAAAGAACCTTGCTGTATAGAACTTCAGATTTTTTTCTATCCTAAAGGAATGGTTAGATTTTTTTTTTTTTTTTGGTAAAGCACATATAATACAATTTACCATTTTATTCATTTTCAAGTACATAATTTTTAGCATTAAATATAATCACACTGTGATACTTTTGACCCATAATAACTTAATTTCTGTAGATCTATACACTTGAGTATATTAAAATGAGTTAGGTTAGGTCATCTACTTAAAGAGCTTATTTCTGGAGTGAGACTTGGCTAAACAGATAGATGAGTTATGATAGCTTCAGAACATTAAGGCAGTGAACCTTTGTTTCATTTCTTCTTTCCCCTTTCTCACTCTTTTCTATCCCTACTGTGTTGCCATTGTCAAAAGTGGTTTAAAGAAATAATCAACATAACAAGGGTGAAATAAATAGAAATATGTTGAAGAAGATAAATAAAAAGGATGTGCATGTTAGACTGATACAGAAGATGCCTTTCTAAGAATCTCATATGCATGCCAGAGAAAGGATTCCAATTTTATTGTGACCTTGCAAGAACAAGGACATAAGAACATGGAAATAAGGGCCATTACAAGATTCTCAGTGCTCTGACCATGACATAAAACAAAACCATATTATCAATAGGCTAGTTTTTCTCAATATTAAAGCCAAGATAAAAGTCCTCCAGTGGCTTATAATTGAGCAGAGACCATGTGCTCTAATGAACATCCATCTATGCAATCTGCACAGCAGTGAATCATTACTCAGCATCTTATTAACAACCTTCAGCACAAACTAGTGGCCTAAAAGTTCAGCTCAGTAAATTAACCTGTTTTCTGTGCTCAGCAGTTTGCCAACTGGCTTTAATCCAGAGAAGGTTTGAAGGGTCTTGAGTGAACTAAGCCCTTGAAGCCGCCTAAGATAGCTAAGAAGACCTGCTACAACCTCATGGTGAGCTTTTGCATTCCTACAACCTGTTTGTAAGTTCTGTGTGTCACAGCGTTCACAGTCTATATGTGCATCGAAAACATGGTAGGAGTGCTGCTTATGAGGATAAAGGTAAACCTCATATAAGAATGTTAACTTCTGTTCAGATGAATAGAAAGCACAGTGATGTGAAATATCTTCCTCTGCAATGGCATATTATGCAAAAATTAAAGAAGGTGAGCCAGATTACATGTTTTATTATTGTTTTTAGTTTATTCTTCACCTGATCTATCATGAAATTTTTTTCCTATTCTTCATGTCAATATAACCGATATTATAGTTTAGGTTCTATTGTAGACCAGAAGAAATAATCAAAGTATTCACAAGATGAAGATTAGCTGGCTCATTTGTCATGATTTTGAATGCTGTCTATATTTTAGTATGAGGATATCTCTTATGGTGAGAGTATTGGTATGTGATAGGGATCAATGGGAAGCTTGTCATTTTCCTGTACATGTGCTAGCTAACTGTTCATTATTACAGTCTTCTTTACATGACATGAAGTACAGGTACTTCTTAGGGAAATGGTGGTATATTAGTCACTACAGCTAACAACATGTGTCATAGATCAGTCAATGACTATAAAAGTATTTGCCCACATCATTAGTTCCTTCCTATGTAGCTGTGGTAATTAATCTTCATTGTCCATTTGACTTAATTTGGAATAGCTAAGGCGTTATACCTCTGGGTCATATCATATGAGAATGATTCCAGAGGGTTAGTTCAGGAAGGAATGTAGTGGCAACACACCAGGAGCTGTGGTCCTACAGGGAACCAAAATGGAACAAGGGAAAAAGAGACTTGCACACCTGAATTCATTCTCTCTCTGTCTCTCTCTGTCTCTGTCTGTCTCTCTCTCTCTCTGTCTCTCTCTCTCCTTGATGACTGTGGATGCAGCATGACCAGCTGCCTCATGTTTGCACTGCCAGACATTCCTCATGATTATGAAATACATGCTCCCAAATTGAGAGCCAAACTAACCCATCCTTTCTTATGTGGCTTTTGTCATATAAATATAGAAAATAAATAATATAAAGACTGTTTTTATTGAAGTAGGTGGCTTTATGAACCTAATTCTTGAGTTTTCTTATATAGCTTCTACATTAAACAGTATTTTTTCTAATAATATACTTCTTTTTTCTTTTCTTTCTTTCTTTCTTTTTTCTTTTTCTTTTTCTTTTTTTTTTTTTTTTTTTTTTTTTTTTTTTTTTTTTTTTTTTTTTTTTTTTTTTTTTTTTTTTTTTTTTTTTTTTTTTTTTTTTTTTTTTTTTTTTTTTTTTTTTTTTTTTTTTTTTTTTTTTTTTTTTTTTTTTTTTTTTTTTTTTTTTTTTTTTTTTTTTTTTTTTTTTTTTTTGTAATTTTTGCCTTTTTCTTTTCAACTCTCCCTCTCATCAGTTTCCAAAGAAGAATCATAATGATCCAACTAGTAATGGATTCTTTCTCCTAAAATAAAAAGCTAGAGAAAAGGTCACTTTGCTTATGTTCAGTGTTACTTAGAAAATTATACAGAGGCCATTGATGGTGCAGGGTGTAGCATGAAATCAGCCATTCCAATGCCTAACCACAGCACACTGGACCAAAACAATTCAGATGGGACTTTTAGTTGGCCATTAGCTTATTACTTTAGGGAACTTAAAAACATTTGATAGCTTTTACTCTGGAACTCAAGAATTCTCTACCTGAACTTCCTAGAAGTGAAACAAATAAAAAGGAATCAGAGTCCATATTGAAAATGGTTCTTGAAAATCTTGGGGGCTGGGAGGATATATTATTGTTTTCCAGATTATTATAGTGACCTGGTGCTTACTAGTCAAGCAGAAAATCTTGGGCTGACGACAAGCATCCTAATAATTATACCCAGACTGTTGGTTTTAAACTGTGATGCTGGAAGAGTTATCCCCCTAAATGTGAACGTGGATCTGAACTTGTAAGTACTTACTGTTTTACAAATATGGCTTATGGCTGCATCACTCAAATCTAGGCCTCCATATTCACATGTGGTTCTCCTCTGTGGGCGTAAATCTTCTCTCTTGTTTCATATAATGATATTTGTCCTTGGGATTAGGCTATCCCCAAGTAACCAAGAGGATCTTATTGTGATATCATTTATTTAATTATATCTGCAAAAACTATTGTTTTTTTTTTTTTCCGAAGAAGATGACATTCCCAAGTTTCAGGTGCATATATCTTTTGAGAATCCAGGTTGTGCTCACTGCAGCATTGGGTTCATGTCTACCCAGTGTCTGCTGATTCTTGTCTTGGCCAAGAGCTGACAGAACTAGTGAGTTGGTTGTTTGGACTGTTGTTCTATGTGTGCTATCCAATACCATACCATGGAAACACCCTCCATTTTGTTCCACTTTTATTACAGTCAGTTCCAAAGGAATTTTATTTCTCAAATTCCCAAAGACAGAAGAAGAAAATAGCTGTGGTGCTTATCAGCATACCAGCACATGCTGGCCTCCAGAACGCCTCAGTGTCACATGTACCTGTTACACATTTCAGAGTCCATATTAGCATTATAGCTCTTCTAACCTCCTCCCTACCAGAAAAGCCTACAGGTTATAGGCTTCACCCTTCCCATCTACTCATTTTCTTTATAATCCTGCTATTTTGGCTGTGCTTTCTCTGTTTCCTTCCCCCCTCCTCTTCTCTCATAATCTCTGTGTCTTTCAGTTTTTTGTCTATCTCTCTGTCTCTTCTCTTCTCTTCTCTTCTCTTCTCTTCTCTTCTCTTCTCTTCTCTTCTCTCCTCTCCTCTCCTCTCCTCTCCTCTCCTCTCCTCTCTTCTCCTCTCCTCTTCTCTACTTTTGTTTCTCTCATGGCCATGTATAGTCTTTTGGCCATGTTCAATTTACTATTTTCTCTCTGTGTTATGGACTCTTCTAGATGCCTCTGGCATATCTACAATAAACACTCCTTAACTATACCATGGAGTGTTCATGCCATCAGTTTATATATATAATTACTTGTGGCTCATTTATTACTCAGTCTTCATTCTTCCTTCAACAAACTCAATGATTACTAAGTGTAAATGTCAATAAATACCTAATAGATTGCTTTCTCCATAGGGTTGGGAGGCAGTATGTTGATATCATTCAATTATTAGAGGAAAATTAGAGCTAAGAAAAATGAGAGACACAGAGGCAAGGAGTTGGGAGGTGTTTCTGTAAAGTCATGCTGAATCTGAGCTTTGCAAAGTGGGACTTACTTAGGCTAAAAAGGAGGGTCAAGACTTCCAAGAGAAAAAAAAAACACACCTACCAGGTTATATTGTTGAAAGGATCTGGGTCACTAAACAGAAGTCAACTTGACAGAAATAAAAGAGCCTAATGGAGAGACAAAACAAGAGGCTGAAGTACAGGCTGAATAGGGTTCCACCATTCTGGCCTCATATAGATCATATATAACAAACTTCTTGTGTTCATTCATGAATTTTCTTACTTGCTTGCTGAATAGATATTTGGCAAGATAGAGAAAATAAAGCAGGAAATGGAATGGAAGTATAAGAAGTATATGGAGCTAAGAATTGGATATATATATATTTTTAATGATATACTGGTTATGATTTCTGCTCCCTCAACTTCTTTCAGATCCTTCCACCCATGTCCACATGGGTGTCCACATCTGTCATTTGAATATATACGGGCATCAAAACAACAATAATAAAGTGATGTAAGATAAAATAAAAATCAATACACTAGAATAAGGTAAAGCAAATGAAGTACCAGGAGAAACGGAGCCAATGCAAAAGTATAAGCAACACATATAGATCTAGAAACAGACACATTTGCACGCATAGAAATTCTACAAAAACACAACACTGGAAACCATAACATACTCAAAAGTCATGAAAGGAAATTTAAAAAAAGAATAATACAAATAATGTGAGACAAAGCATTATGAGACCCAGAACCTCCTAAAATACCACTGAGGTTTGTTTTGTGTGGGCCATCTACTGCTAGAGATGGGGTATGTCCTTATGAGTAGTTTGTATATGCAGCCAGGCATCATGGGAAAAAGCTAATTCTTCCTTTGTAAGTGGTTATCAATTAGAGATAGATTTTAGGTTAGGGATGGACTTGTGTCCACTTCCCCTCTCAGCACTGGAACCCCATCTGGCTTAGACCCATGCAGGGTCTGTGCTCTGGGAGTTCATATGTATGCCAATTTTGGTGTGTTTAGAAGGTGTTATAGTTGGGACTTCTATTGTTAAGATAAAACACCTTGGGGAGTTTGACCAAAGCAACGTGGGGAGGAAAGGGTTTATTTAGTTTACACTTCCTCAAAGCAAGTCAGGACAAGAGATCAAAGAGAGCAGGAACCTGGATGCAGGACCTGACTGATGTAGAGGCTATGAAGAGGGGCTGCTTAGTGGCTTGCTACTCATGGCTTACTTAGCCCACTTTCTTATAAAACCCAGAGCCATCACTAGTTAAGAAAATGCCCTACAGGTCTGCCTATAGCCCAGTCTTATGGAGGCATTTTCCTCAATTGAGGCTCCCTTCTCTCTGATGACTTTAGCTTGTGTTAAGTTGACATAAAACTATCCAGGCCCTGTTTCCTTGTCTTCCATCCTCTCTAGCTCTTACAATCTTTCTATCTCCTCTTCTACATGGTTCCCTGAGCCCTGAGGGGATGGATCTGATGGTGACATCCCATTTAGTACTGAGTTTCCCAAGGACTTTTACTCTCTGTATGTTGTCCAGCTGTGGGTCTCTGTATTTGTTCCCATCTCCTGCAGGAGGAAGCTTCTCTGAAGATGACTGAGCAAGACCCTGTTCCATGATTTAAATATTAAGGAATGTGAATGGCCTCCTGCAGGGACTGCAGTAGAAAGACAGAGGGAGTCCAGCAGGCTGGGCCATGGCAGTATCTGCGCAGTGTTTTAAGCCTTGAGTAAGGAATGGCTCAGAGGAAGGTGAGTAGAGGCAGGTATTCAGGGGAAAGATACAGTGAGCCAAATCAGGATCAAGCAGTCAGCAGGAGGAAATGACCTTTATGAAGGTAAATATACTTTGCCTGGTTGTATAATGAAGAAACAGATATCACTATTCATCTAAAGGCCCTGTGTGTTTAACTAGAAATGTCTGAAAAAGACTTCATGTAAACATTTTTTGTGGCTAAAAATATTTATTAAGTATTTATTTTTGTAATTGCTGTTGGGCTGTTACTGAAATAGAAGTTGGCTCCTCTGACCCCATGTAAATAGAACTTTAAATAAAAATGAAATTCTCAGCCCACGGTCTTTATTTATGGGTAGAACTTTCTAGCTGGCACAGATGTTTATCTTCCTGCCTAGGGGTAGATGCTGGGAAAAGCTCAGCGTCACGACTACAGCAACAGTTCGATCATTTTTTTTTTCCTGTTTTGGACTCATTTATGCTGGGGTGGGTGGCATGCTTGCAGCGTCTTGGCATCAGCAATGGCTTTCCACATGGAGTCTGGGAATCAGCTCTGGGGTCAGAGCCAATGAAAAACTTCAGCACCGCATGAAGCTGAGGCACGGGACTGAAATACCAGTGCTCAGGAGCTAAGGCAGCAGGACTGTGAGTTTATGGCCAACTCAGATGACATGATGAGATTCCGCCTCAAAAAACAAAAACAAAACAAAACCACAAAAGAACAACATCAAAAGTAAAAAAGAGGGAGGAGGGAGGGTAGGAGAGGAAGAGGAAGAGTGTGGGAGACACATACACATCCAAACACAGAGATACACACACATGTACAGAGAGAGAAGGGGAGGGAAGGGAGGGAAGGAGAGGGAGAGGGAGGAGAGGGAGTTTGGTCAAAGGCCACAGTTTCTGGTGGCTTAAATGATACATTTGAATATAAAGGACATGTGTTGGCACTTGGAATCTTTATTTCTAAGGAGGGAGAATAGCAATTTTCTAGAATGTAGGATGCCAGTATTACCATTTGAGTTCTTACTACAATCTTTGCAGCGTTCTGCTCTAAATGCCTTCTTATTTAATTTGCAAAGCAATGGTCAAGGTGACATCACTGATTGTCTTTTACCTATGAGGAACCCATGGCCAGGTGTGTTAAGTAATTTCCCCCAAATAGAGAGATGGATTGTCTGCTTGTGTGCCTAAGCAGTCATGACAATAAAGACTGGAACGCTAGTGCTTGTAGGTTATTTCCTCCTCAACCTTCAGTTCTAGCTCAGCTAATCCTGCTGATGGGGTGGTCTGGGTGGGGTAACTATTGCTGTTTCATGTAGAAACATGCTTTAGAAGCTCTTTGCACATGCTGCTCACTCTATATTCTCTTACTTACATCATTAAGTATACTTTCCCTACATCTGTTTCTGCCACCATCCTCTCTACCTTACCATTTTATTCCTTTTCCATTTTTTTTTTTTATTATAGTGGCTCAGGGGTTAAGAGCACTAGCTCCTCTTTCAGAGAATCTGGGTTTGTTTCCTAGCTCGCACACAGCAGCTCACAGCTGTCTCTAATTCTAGTTCTAGGGAATCAGACACCTTCTTCTGGACTCCATCTATAGCAGGCACACACACATTTTACAGACATACATTCAAACAAAACATACATGCATATACAATATTTTTCAATTAAAATTTGAAAAAATTATGTGTGTGCGCATGTACCACAATGCATATGGAGGTCAGAGGGCAACTTGTGGAAACAGATTCTCCCTTTCCTCATTGTAGGTCATCAGGTTTGGTGGGCAAGTGCCTTTACCCACTGAGCCATCTTGCTGGCTCATGACTTATTTTCTCCATAGCACTATTTCTAGTGAAACTTCTCTTAAATTATTTTAAATCTTCCTTTACTAAAACACAAAACTTTGTTTCCTTTCCCAATGCTGCCATTCTCTCTTGATCTCTGCCTGGTATAGAGTAGTGCATCAGTAATCAGTTGCTGGATAAAATGTTACTTCTTCACAAGGGTTCCTACCTCATTGCCAGATCTAATGCGGCTACTTAACTGTCAGGTCACATTTCCATATCAGCATTTTTCATTTTCCTTCTCTTGGTTCTCGAGTCACTGGAGTGATCTGTGGGGTATGAGTTGATCTATACTTGGCACTTGTCAATCCTTTATTCTTCAGTAAGAAGAATAAAGGCAGCCAGTTGGATGTAGAGTGAGCTTGGTTGGCTTGAGTTTTAAAGCTCGCGGTGATTACCTACAGAATGGTTCAAGATGGTGTTGTAGTTGGTTGCTGGGGAGACACTGCTGGTGAGGTAAGGTAAATCTTAAAGAAGGCAGGAAGAACGTAGGCTTGGGAGGCAAATATCCTAAGTGAGGAAGCTCTCTAAAGAGAAAGACGACCTGCTTTTATTTGTAAAGACTCACCTGTCAGGCCTTTAGTTCTTGCTGGAGAGTCAATGGTTGCTGAGTAATACAGTTTAATAGAGTTTAGGGAAAATCTCTCTGACCTATTAATATATACCTAAGCCAAGAACATTTATGTGTTTCTGTGTCTTCGTAGCTGGTGTGGGTTTCAAAGCCAGTATAAGATCTCCTACCCCCAAACCTCCCCCAAGTGTGAGGCTACCATCTGAGAACCATTGCGTGGTAGGAACTGAGCCTTAATAGTAACAATATTTTTCTAGAACAGTCGTTCTCAACCTTCCTAATGCTATGACCCCTCATGCTATGGTGATCCTCCAACCACAAAATGATTTTATTGTTACTTCATAACTCTAATTCTGCTATGGTTATGAGTCATAATATAAATATACATGGGTTAAGAACTGCTGTTCTACAGCCTTAATCAGTACTCAAAATTTAGACATCTATTTATTAAAACCATTTTATTGTGGACTACTCATGTTTCAGGTACTATTCCCAGTACTGAGGACACATGAATGAACAGGATTCAATCTCTTTGGACACATTGTAGTGGGAGGCAGATTTACCCATGCAATTACAAAAAATAAATAAATAAAGATTATTTAAGATGGCACGTAGTGCCATGACCAAATTAGAACAGGACATGGAAGAATGTGACTGTCTTAGTCCAGGTTTTATGACTGTGAACAGATATCATGACCAAGGCAACTTTTATAAAAGAAAACATTTAATTGGGGCTGGCTTATGGTTTTAGAGGTGTAGTCCATTATCATCACTGCAGGGATCATGACAACCTGCAGGCAGACATGGTGTTAGAGAAGGAGCTGGGAGTTCTACATCTTCATCCACAGGCAGCAGAAGGAGACTATATGCCTCCTTAGAGGTAGCTTGAGCATAAGGAGACCAAAGAGCCTGCCTCCACAGTAATACACTTCCTCCAATAAGGCCACGCCTACCTCCAAAAGCTATATCTCCTAATAGTGCCACTCTTTATGAGTAGTCAAGCACTCAGGCATATGAGTCCATGTGGGCCATACCTATTCAAACCACCATGGTAACTATGCTAAAGACAGTGAAGGAAGGCCCTCTGTGGAGTTGGTGCTGGGATGATCTGTGTGAGCACCCTAGGCTGATGGCACCAAGGGCCATGTGGTGCTCGGGCATCAGTGGTGAGGGGGAAAAGAGACAAAAGTAGCTGCTAAGAAGGTGGAGCCCAGGTCTGGTGAGTCTAGAGAACAATAGCAAGCCATTTGACTTTTATTCCAATATTGAGAAGGGACACTGAGGGCTTCGTGCAGTGGAATGATGGGATGCGATTTACATTTTTAAGAAGATCACACAGTAGAGAATGGAAAGTACAGGGGCAGATTTGTAAGAGGCAGGTAAGGATAGAGGAGAAGGTAGCATGAACACAGGCAGAAGCATCTGTGGCCAGGAGTCAAAATAAAAAAAAAAAAAAAACAGTCATTTTCTGGTGGAGAGAATGTAGATGCTGTTACAAAGAACATATCCAGGGTTAATCTCAGGCATTTGTCCAGGGTCACCAGGTGTATTGTGCTATGGGAAAAAAATCTGGAAGAATGGTAGAGTTTGAAGAGATTGTGGGTTCTACATGGGACATGTTGGTAAGAGAGACTTGTTAGATATTCTGACCTGGCCCATTGAGCAGGCAGAGAAATCTACACTGGTGATTCCTGCATGTGAGACACCAACACAAAGCTGGTGTGTGAAGCAGAAGGAATGACTGTGGATAGAAAGCAGAAGTGAGTAGAGGGTAGAGACATGAATCCAGTCATAGTGTTTAGTCATAGAAGCAAAAGAAGAACCAGCCATGGGTGTAGGAAGGGGTGTCCTGGCAGGACACCAGAAGAAAGGGATTCTAAATGCTGGAGAAGAGCTATTTGAAGAGAGAGAGAGAGAGAGAGAGAGAGAGAGAGAGAGAGAGAGAGAGAGGGTTTAGTTGTACCACATGCTCCTGTAAGGCTAAGCAGAAAGAAGACAGAAATCATCACAAAACATGGCACATTATGATAAGGCAAGGGGCATGTTGGAGGAAATCAGCCTCTATAGGCTGGCATTGAACCCCATAGGAGAACTCGGGGACATTGCCTGTCCAGGCCCAGCCTTCCTCCTGTGCTTTCCTTCTAGCAGACACGTCGGTGTTTCTTCTCTTGACCAATGGCCCACTGTTTCTGTTAGTTTATCAAAGCAGGATTTACCTGTTACCCTTTCTTTTATTAATGATGAGCACAGGTGTGGCTAGCATAGGTTTCTTATGCTGGCTGATTTAATATGACTCATTTTCTACTTGGACAGTTTTATGCTTTTTCTACATTAAGAGAAAAAAACAAAACAGGATTTTTGTAGATAGTTCCTCAAAGGTTTTGTTGGTGTAGCCGCTTTTCTGAACGTCCATGAATTGTTTTTGTGCTGTTGTATACTTTAAGTGTGTTTGACGCCAGACACACTCGATTTGGGTTTGGTCCTTATCACTTGCTGATTGTGTAACTTTGGCCACTTTATGTAACTTGTCAATGCTTCCTCGAACTCATCAATAAAATAGCTCTTACTGTAACACTCTTTCATGCCATGAGGATTAAATAATACAATTTTTCTAATAGTTAGACCAGAGCTATGCAGTAGAATAAATGACACTAATTATAGTTACAACTACATAATCTGTAATGATTTTAAAGTTTCTCTTGGCTGAGGCTGATGAGCTGGCTCAGCCAGTAAGTGTTTGACATTCAAACCTGAAAAACCCAAGTTCAATGTCCTATAGGCACTGACTATATGTAAAGGTAAAAGGAGACAACAAAGTTTGTCTGACCTCCACACGCAACCCGTGGCTCACATGCTCTCTTCCCAACACACATCAAAAGCATACAACAATAATAAATCAATTTTAAAAGTTAAGGTATAATGACTGAAATTTGAGCTGGTATGTTCCAGATTAGCAATGGAAAAATAACATCTTAGAGAGAGAAGCTCTGAGGTCATTTGCCAAGACCATCTCCTTGTTACCTCAGCTCCATGTTACCCAGCAGAGACAGAAGAATCTTCTCTAGCTTGAATCTGAAATTTTTTCTCAAGGTACATGCAAGAATGCTTTCTCTCTTCTTGCCACTACAAGCACATAGTGGAAATTTTAGGGTAGACCTAGTGTGAGGTTCCTCAGCCACTAGAAGTGTCCCTGGAACAGAACTCTCCTGTTTGACCATGACCATGAGGTGAATGAGTTTTCTTTATCGTGTACTCCTGCCATGATGCCTTAGCACGGATCTAAAATCAAAAGGCACACTCTATGGCTTACACCTGAGCTGACAGAAAACTGACCAGCAGAAACTGCCCCTGTGTGTGGCCATCTGAATCCTGAGTTACATTTTATAAATCATGTGATGTATTCTCTTAGAGCCATATATGGAAAAGTCAGATTTGACAGGTTCTGAGATTTTCCCTGTCCAATTGGCATCTCAGGTCCCCACACATAACTTTGGTTATGTTTATGAGAGAGAAAGGCAGCCTATTTATTGGGCTTGGCTAGGCTTCCAGGTACTTATTTTCTTCCGATCCACCAGATGCTGGGGGAAACCATTGCTTTCTTTGCAGAGAAAGGTGTTAGTATTTGCTAGAAACAGACAGCATAAGGGTAGAAGAATATTCACTTTTTCTTCTCTAGTAAAATCGATTGTGCCAGCCTAGTTCTGCTGCTGCCCTCTGGGTATCCAGTCATCATTGTGTAACGGGCTAGAATGGGAAGAACCAAGTTTATCCAGAGAGTAGATTCCACAGGATCTTGGCCCAAGCAAATGCCAAGAGAAACAACCTTCTTTGAGAGTTTCCAGTGAAACAGTTCTCTTTTGTTGAGTATAACAAGGACTATATAAACCTTGTAGAATGGGGTCTTTGGGGTGAATGTATATTATCAGGTGATGTACAGGTGCTAGGAATATTTCATTTGCATGAAGAAGGATTTCAGGTGCTTGCTGGGCACATCCTTAGAAAGAGAGAGAGAAAGAGCTAACCCTGTAATTTGGCCACCAGTCTACATGACTACCTCAAAGGTGGCAAAAGTGGGGGTTGTACAGTCTACATTCTCCAAGACATGCAGACCAAGAGCAAGGAATAAGACAAGTCCTTCTCCTGCTAGTCTCAGGATGAGATTTTCAGGGATTGAACACATCTTGACCTCACTCTTGCTCTGGACTGGCTCCCCCAGTTGCATGACTGTCTGGCCCCACAGTCACGTGGTGCTTGCAATTCAAATAAGGTTTAATCAACAACCAAATAGCTGAAAGATGGTTTCAAGCTTGAACCTGGAATGAAGTTTTAGGTTCCCCACGGTAAGTTCAAATAGTATTACCAGAAATAACTATAGGGTAATCTAAGTTGTTCTGATGTAGCTCAAGTACTAGATTCTTTTCCTACCATATATACTGTGCTTCAATGGCGTCTCGTGACTTTCATGGCACCAGTCTTACCACCATATTGGCTGGACAACTGAATGGAACTAAGTCAGTCAGAACCATCTACATTGTTTATTTGTCCCAATTCATTTGTCATCAACAGAACCATCTGGATTGGTGCAAAATATTTGGCTTTAAACGATGCTTTTACTTAGATTGTTTTGAAAGACAAATTTTATTGTCCTATGTGTATGGTCTTCACTTCTAATGTTAAGGTTAATGTATTATTTTGTTCCTTTAAAGATAAAATATATATGAGAAAAATGTTTTCAATTCATTGTAATCAGAGGAATCTAGTTCTACACTATTCTACTGGGTAAACCTTCCCTCAAAAATCTTTTTTGGCTGAGTCAGCTGACAGAGCTTTGTCCGAGAGTCCGTGAAATATATTAGGAAAGAGGCTGGACGCTGAAGCTGATTACCTAAGCTAGATACCCAGAATGCACATGGTAGAAGGAGAGAACCAATTCTTCAACTTCTATTTCTAATTTCCACATGTCCCTTTCCTTACACACACAAAAATTTTAAAAATGTAAAAAAGTAATTTTATTTGAAAGTTTCCCATTGTATAAAATAAGATTTTCTTTCAGGATCACTAATAGGAACCAACTTTTACAATAGTAAAATGTTTCAGAGTTGTTATGGATTCTGGCCCTGCCAGTACGACAGGACTGTTGTCCTTTTGAACTTTCAGCAGTCGTGATTACTTAAAGGAGACTCGCACAAGATTGAAAACACTACTGTTCAGTCATAGGGATGCTTATGAGACATAGGGGCACTAAAGACTAGAGGTCCTGCCTTTTCCCAAGGGTACACCAGCAGTTAATGTTTGCTAGGGATGGGAATGAGACTTTTCTTGGTGGAGTAACCTACCTGTGAGCTACTCATAATCCTTTAGGTAACCTCTCAAGCAAGCTTCTATAAGTAAACCCAGTTAAATTAAATAGTTCAGCAATATAGTCGGTGGAGTCATTTCTTTGTTGGTGCCCTATCTGGGGTTGACACTGGGGTGTTGTGTTTCCATAGGAAAAGTTGATATAATACTGTTTAACTAATGTAGGACTATTGTACAATTGGCAGGTAAACACATTGGGGAAAAATCCCATAATCAAAAACACAAAACAAAAAACTAACATCAAACCACAGTTTGATTTTAAAATCACTGTCATTTAGAAGCCAAAGTGGTCTTATGGTGAGATTATTTAATAAAATAAACCTATCACATCCTTTAAAACAACTATTCACACATCCAGACACACTGCCTTAGATGTAGCCACTCATGATCCATTAAGTCTTCTTGCTTTCCTAAATGACTTTAACAACAACAACAACAAAAAATCAAGAACAGTTGCATCTGAGTTCTGACATACAGAAAAGTGTAGAAACCCTTTTTCCTGATAAGTTCAATAAAGTTGTCATAAGTAACAAACTGGTGGAGCAGAACGTCCAGGCTGAGATGGCAGTGAAGGCAAATGTGGAATCCTTGTGCACAGCTTCACTCGAGGAATAGGCAGAAATCCTGTAAAGACGCCCAATATCTCAAACTATTGCAAATGCCCAGGAAAATGATGAGAACCAATAATAAAGGAAAAGGTAGGGAAAATGAATCAGTGTATAAAGCATTATTTCTTTTTTATTTACAATCCTTTATATTCCTTATCTTTATATTGTACAATCCTTTATATTTTTTATTGTTAACACTTTTTTCATATAACATATTCTGGTCATGGGTCCCTTTCCACAGCTCCTTTCCACTGCTACAGCCACCCAGCTCCATGCCTTCTTTCTCTCTCTCTTTAGAAAGTGAACAGGCAAACAACAAAAAGGAACAAATAAACCAGAATAAAAGATTAAAAAGTAACTAAGAAAAAAGCACAGGCCACACACAAAGTCATATGCACGAATTCACACATGCACGAAGGAATCTAAGGGGATCGATGTATCAGTGTGATAGGCAGAGTGAATTATCCCACAGAGACAGGGCCTTTTGCTTTTGCAACTTTAAAAGACTCCATGACATCACCTGGTGCTCAGCGGTTTTGATTTCCCTCCATCATTACCCTTCAGGGGATATTTGACTGAGAGGTTCATTTTGCTCCAATATTTCAGACGAGAATAAGGTTCCTTTACCTTGGGGTCACTGACTTCCATCCATTGACAGCTGAGAGGCAGCTCTCAGTGGACACAGACAGAAGCATACATCACTGGAGAATGCATGAAGTGAAAGCAAGCATGCCTTGTGGGTGAGAGCGTCAACAACAAAGCTTATAGATCAGCTACTGCAGCTAAGTGTGCACGCCTGGAGGATCCTGGTCAAGGACAGTGCAGAGACACCTGTCACGCTGTGTGTTCAGTTAGGACAGCAGGGTGAATTCTCTTTTTGCGGATTCTCCCAGGGAGACTCAGTCTAGGACAAACAGTTTGGGGCACACATGTGTTACTTTCTTTCTTCAGGAAAACACTTCAGTGGGTCATGAGTTACAGGTTTCCTCCTAAATATCTTTTATCCTACAGCCTTAAAACCGTATCCATCCCCTTTGTGGGGGTGGCTCAGCATCTAGCTTGTAACCCCAGGTGTCTGGCTGAGGAATGCATGGCTCTATATATAGTTCTGTTATCTGTAGAATTTTGCCACTGGTGATAAGGTTATAACCTCCAAAGGGTAAATATCTCCCCTTCTAATTAAAAGCTCCTGCCAGGAATGGACCAGAAAGTTTTGACTCAGCTTTGTCTCCAGTGTTTTTCTCTAGTTTTCACACTCTGTGTCTATTTTCTAGACTACAATGAAGAGCGAACTTAGTTGATGGTTAGAAGTTAGGAATATGAATCAAACTGTCATCATTCTTCCCTACGCCTGCCAAATTTCCTACATTAAGTTGTCTGCTATCCTTGACAATTCTCCCTTTTAATTAAAAAGGAGCCTGATAGGCAAAATCCTGGGAACATAAAGCTGTTCTGTGATTCACTCAACCGTTTGTGTGCATGTGTGACCTACTTAGCTTTGAAAATCCCATTTAATGCCAAAAAACTACATTGGAAAATTCAAACAAAAGCTTCCAGGGAGCACCATAATGAGACTGGTCTGATTATTCGAGTGATTAGGCTATTTCCTCTCTCTTAGTAATTTCATTTAGAACAGTAGTCATTTTAGGAATAAGTAGATGGTTTTATTGCTTTGCTAGTTTGCTGGGAAACTGGCAAACAGCCAGCCATCTGTGAAACTGCAATTATTACCATTACTTAAAATTTATTGAACCTCTTCAGGAACCATGGAAATAATTCCTGCCTACAGACACATGACCAAGGAAGGCAAGAAGATAACCAACCCCTTATACCAAATAGCTTTGATCACCCCATGCTTCGGTCTCAAGCCTGAAATCCCAGTCATCAGAAAATGTAAAGTGAATAGCTTAGGTTCATTGTCTACATTTTGGCTTTTAGGAATCAACTTCTTTCCCATGTGGAGCATACATTCATTTATGCACAAACTCATTCATTATTCTATACATCTTGGTGTGTACAGATGTGTCAGTCTCTGCTCTAATTTGCTTCTGAATGGCTCCAGCAAAGGCTCCTCCTGTTGTCTCACATTTGAATAACAAAAAGTAGTGATTATGTTCGTGATGCTGCTCATTGGGACTCCTCTCTTTTTTTCCACCACTCCTGACTACAGATCCTTATATAGCCCAGGCTGCATCCTGTATACTACTCCATCCCTGTATAGAAACTAGGGTTTGCTTTTAGAATCAATATTAAGAGCTTTCTCTAACAGCAGTAAGATGTTTTATAGTGGTTATGGATGTCTATTCAGAGGTAAGACATGACTGTTGCTCTCCTGAACTTTTAGTGGCTATTATTACTAAGAGGAGACTTGCAAAAGACAGGGAACACTAAAGCCAGAACTCACTAACTGCTTACCATGCAGGTGGACAGCCTTATCCTCGTATTCTAACTCAGTGCCATCTAGTGGCAAGAAGACATGGCTGTGTGCTGTCCTGCCAGCTATCCATGGCTAGGGATAACTACCCATGTAGTTTATGTCTTTCAAGTAAGGGTGACTATATTTCCAGGTTGATTGGCACACAGCAGATCTGCACTTGTTGTCTGTGTATAATGATCAATGTCTGCCTTTGTACTGAAAGTGTTAATGGACCATATAATAAACCACACTGTCAGCCCACTTTCACTCTTACATACTAGATCTATAGGTGATTTGTTTTAACTTGCACCATCAATTTGAGACAACGAGTTCAGGAAGACTGCTTTTTACTATATAAAGTAGTATTTGTCTTCCCTGTTGTGGAATTATCTTTTAGTTTGTGTGATTGCCCTAGCTCTATTGCTGATACTTGATAAACAAGCTCTTTTCATGTCCTCCCACCCCCGTGGACTCTTTTGTTTACACCAGCCCTTTGTCCATCCAAATGGATGGTACTAATTTTATAGCCTATTCCATGAAACCTGCTCCCCCCCGATCATTTGTAGGCCTTGTTTATCAAGATGTCATGCTTGGTGGAGACTTGGCTAGCTGTCTGAAGAGTAGTGACACTCAATATTTTCATCTCTCAGGTCACAATACAGGACACCTGGATGTGGCAGAGCTTTCCTGATGTGGTAGATTTAAAAAAAAAAATGAAGTTTTAATCCCATAGAGAAGTAAGGGCTTAAACCCTTCTTAGCTGGCTCCTAGTGAGTCCTCTGGTTGCAGAAATGAGAAGAGAGACTATCAATGAAAATGATGAATAATAAAAAGTATAATTGGCATGCACAATTGAGAATGTATGATGTAAGTATAAAATGGCATTTGAAAGGAAAGAATTTGGTTGTCTCCTACCTCAGCCTTTGTATGTGATTTTTTTTATGTTCCCTAGAAGCAGGAACTTGAGTAGGTATGTTGATTTTTTTTTCAATTCCAAGAACGAGAGTTTTATAAGATTAAAAAAACAGCTAAGAAGAGAAGTATGACAGGTGACATTTTCTAATAGAATCGCTTGTGTTTGTGCTTTCTATTTATGGTTTTGAAGATAGATTATAACAAAATAAGAAGTACAAATGGCTTCTCTGTGTTAGGTGTTTTGCTGGGCACTGAATTATTAATTGGATTTTTACGTATTAGTTTGGCTATCACATCACATATTACCATTCATTCTCTGTTGGGACACAGAGAAAATCTAATCAATGACAGCTGTCTTGGGAATTTTAGAATTATTTTGTTTTCCTTTATACTAATTGTTATAAAATTCAAATTCTTCCTCATCTTTCTCTTGTAGGAGCTCCTGAGTATCTAGGAACCCAGGTTCTTTCTCTTAAGAAAATAATAACTCATTAGAGAAGCAGGTGTAACATAACACAAAACACACATTGATTGTCTACTAGAATTTGTCCACAATCTTTTGAAACTAATTGACCTCTGGCCCCAGAACTGGGCTGGGGTTCAATTTCATTTCATCTTTGATCAAAGAGTTTACTAAATAAAATGAAATAGTATTTCAGAGAAAGGTTTACAAAAAAAAGTATTTTTGAAGCAAATTATTTATGTTAACTACCGGCTGTTAGTTTGCACTTTGTAAAGTATGTTACAAACTACTTGGTGTGAGGTTGGCCAAGTTTGCTGGAAAATCAATTTAAAGATATTGTGAAGTTCCTATACCCTTCAGAGCCATCAATCCTTTCCCATTTCTTCCACAAAGGTCCTCAAGCTCCATCTCCTCTTTGACTGAAGGTCTCTGCATCCATCTGGGTGGAGCCTCTCTGAGAATGGCCACGCTAGACTCCTGTCTGCAAGCATATACCAAAGTGTGGATGCTTCAGTCCTTCTTAGAAGGGGGGAATAAAATACTCATGAGAGGAAGTATGGGGACAAAGTGTAAAGCAGAGACGGAAGAAAATGTCATCCAGAGATTCCCCATTTGGGTATCCATTCCATATACAGACACCAAACCCAGACACTATCGTGGATGCTAAGAAGTGCATGCTGAAAGGAGCCTGATATAGCTGTCTCCTGAGAGGCTCTGCCAGAGCCTGACAAATACAGAGGCAGATGCTCACAGCCAACCATTGGACTGAATACGGGGTCCACAATGGAGGAGTTGGGGAAGGACTGAAGGGGCTGAAGGGGTTTGCAACTCCATAGGAAGAACAATATCAACCAACCAGAGTTCCAGAGCTCCCAGGGACTAAACCACCAACCAAAGAGTACAACACATAGAGGGACCCATGACTCCAGCTGCATATGTAGCAGAGGATGACCTTGTCGGCCATCAGTGGGAGAAGAGGCCCTTGGTCCTGTGAAGGATCAATATCTCAGGGTATGGGAATGCCAGGGTGGTGAGGTGGGAGTGAGTGGGTAGGTGGGAGAGCACCCTCATAGAAGCAGGGGGAAGGGGAATGGGATGGAGACTTCTGGGGAGAAAACCAGGAAAGGGGATAACATTTGAAATGTAAATAAATAAAATATCCAATAAAAAATAAATTTTAAAAAGAAAGTTGTATACCCACAGCCTTCTTTAATATTCTAAATTAAATGACCAATGTGTCTAATTTGCCTTTTTGAAACTATAGTTCAGAGACTCTGCTGTTCCTAAATTGGAATTATTTTCCCTCTTGTTTTTATTTGGACTTGTGCTTGTTTCTCTGCTGTTCTTGCTATTTATAGCATCTCCAGGGAACTGGCATCATGGCTGTCATAGTGCAGACAAACACACAAGAGAGGCGGCAGTGTGGTGCTTTCGTAAAGCATTTATTTTTATTTGAAAACATTGTACAGTTGTTACATTGCCACAGCCAGTCCATGGGGGAACATGCAAATAGAAAAGGAGATTGCTTGTTCGGCTTCCTAGTGTAAAGTTCTTTTTCTCTTTCCTTTCCTTCTTTCTTTCTCTTCTTTCTTTCTTTCTTTCTTTCTTTCTTTCTTTCTTTCTTTCTTTCTTTCTTTCTTTCATATTTTGGTTCATATTTCCCATCGTGGTGTCAGGATTAGTGTGCTTCGTTATGTGGTGTGAAGATAGACTCCTACCCATGGGGTAAAATCTGCACTGATAGCTAGCTGGGAACTACTAAATGGTTACAAATCAAAAATAAATGCCAAACAAACAATACTACAAGCTTGTCAGAAGGTTAATAGCACAAGTTAGCAATACCTAAACTAAACATTGAAATACCTTCATGGGACACAGTGGTGCGAACTTGTCCGTTTCTTGGTCTACCTGTATATGTGTTCAAAGCTGTGAGGAGGTCTGACCAAGGCAAGCTCCATCCTCAGTGCACGTCTCCACTGAGAAAGTGAAAATCACCACTCATCTCTGGTAGGGTGTGAGAGCGCTGTGGTTTGCTTCTTATCAACTTCATACAGAGGACGGTTCTCATTGATTGAGGTGAGAAGAGTGGTAGATTCAAACATTCTTGCTGGTGTCTACTGAGGTTACGGAATCTCAGACACTAAAACTGCTACAGTTAATATTACCCTATTCCCACTTCCCACCCGCTCTCAAACCAGCAAGGCTTTCAGACTGAAAACATTGTTCTTTGCAACATTTTGTCTTTTTCCCTTAAGGGTCAATCCTAAACTCCTAGTCTTGGATGAGCCAATGTTACCAGCTTTATGAATGGAGATAAAGCAACACAGGTGCACTAATGTCTGATCACAAAGACATTGGATAACAAAAAGTATACAATGAGTTCATCCTGATATTCACATTTGGTTTCCGTACAATGGAGTCAATTAAAACATCCTATAAAATGGTCCAGACAGCCATCTTCAGCCATCAATTAATTGCAAACCTTTTCAAAATGTAGCTTTAAAACTATTCCCAGCCTACGGAATGGACTTGGAAATAATTTCGGCCACTTGTTTCTCCTTAGAGTTTACAGAGTGTCTACAAATTAGTGTCATAAAAATGAATAAAAAAGACAAAGACATTTGGCTTAAAATAAATACTAAAAATGCAATAAATCAAGTAAATTATGCAAACCAAAGGAATGTAAACATAAAAATAAAACCACAGTCATTAAAGGTCTTCAGATCTGAATGGACAAAATATTCAGAGAAAGATATTTAATTGGCTTAAAAGGTAGCAGAGAGCAGATGTTTGCAAGGTTATTATGTGATATGTAGCTTTAGCATAAACCTTTCTCGCCCCTGCCCACTTCACCCTAATGAAGAAAACCTATTTCCAAAGGAGTTGAACTGGTGTGAAATTTGTACACCAGGAAAATAGTTTTATTTTCTATCTTCTAGGTCAGTACTAAACAATATGTTAGAGGGAAAAGTTATATCTTCCAATGGAAAAAAAATTAAAACTGAGTTACAGTGTTCAAGCACATTCCTTATTTTGTATGTGTGTTCTTCTCATAAGACTTATCAAAACAGATCACGTGACTGCTCACAGAAGAAGGCAGACGAAGAGTCTGGTAGACAGCCAAAGAGCTTCTGCCAGTCATGTTTACGTCTTGCATGTTGAGGTCCTACTTTGCAATCTGGTCTTACTTTATGAGAGACCCCCCCATCTCCCACAAGTGTTTTGTTTTGCTTGCTTGCTTAAAATATGTTGACTTGAATTGCCTCAAATTACATAAACATTCATACAAACCCTGTAACTCCATCAAGGATCCATTTGAATGGTATTGAAGTCAGCCAGGCTACAGAGAACTTCCACACTGACACATGAAATTTTTTTCTACATTATAAAAGTCTGTGGTATTTCTTAATTTTCTGTGTTTGGAGTAGGGTGGGTGTGGGGGCAACATTCTTGAAGACAGCAGAACTGCTTAAGCTAGTGATGGGTTAAGCTTTATTGGGATGCTGTAGCAGTCTTTGTGAGTTTATCGGGATGCTGTGGCAGGCTTTCTTTGTGAGGAGAGTTTGTTTTTTCCTTATAGTCTGCTACTGGGTAGGTATTGAGTGTGATCAAAGTGCCAGACTTTTCAATGGTGGCATGAGCTACTAACACAGATTTTTTCCATACTAGTACCTTGACTCAAAGAGGTGGGATGAACAGTGGGACTCCACAATAAAGATAATTTCCATGTTGGCATACTTCCAGAAAGGTAATTAAGAGGGTGGAGGCCATGGCTTTTCCAGTCCCTTGATTAATTTCCATGACATCATTACAAACAAAATGAAAATAAAAACTAATTTTTAAGGAGATCGATATAAAGAAAGACAGAAAAAGAAATTAAAAACATATAACCCTAAACATAACCCATATTTCTAGGGTTTCTTTAAGTGGCAAAAATGGGACAGTCCCTATCCTATCATGTAGTTACAGGGCTTGGTTAGATGAATCTCCTAGGCCAACAGAAAGCCAGCGGCCTGGAATAAGCAGAAAATGAAAATATAAAATGGTTATAATGTTTGTTTTATATCTATTCCTAGAATAGAGAATTGTATGGTCAGTTTCCCCTCCCTACAAGGGTCACAGCACAACATCCTCATCGAACAGGCAATCCAACAGGTGACAGAGGACACCATTAGCCACAAGGTCACCAGGATGGGAAGCTTCTGTGACGTGCATCATTCATATAGTCTGTGCAAAACAAACAAACAAACAAACAAAAAGTATGATTCTTAAAAAGTGACTTGCCATAGAAAAGTGGGATTTATGTCGAGTAGGTGAGGGTCTGGTAATAATTCCCATCAGGAATAAAAAACCTTCTGAAAGTTGTGTAATAACAGTAACAATTAATAATAAAGATCATAGTAACAATGATACTTGTTTTTGATTCAAAAATTTTTCACAGTAATCAATGGAGGGGAGGGGACTGGGTCAGGATACACACTATCAAAGCCTCTCTCTGAGTCAGGTGGATTGAAGCCTGTGTCTCCAGTGGTCTTCAGCTTCTTCCTTTGATGAAAGGAGGATTAGCTAGCTACCTTACGGTCCACCTGTGAAACTGTGCCTACTAAATACCTTTCTCTATGTACAATACAGAGATGATGGGCAAACACATGGCCTCTGAGTTGTCCTCAGTGGGCAGAGCAGGTCTCCCCCTAGGCCACACGTACATGGGGCTCTTCTTCTGTCTCCTGGCCCAGGCTGGTGTAGGTGACTGAAGGCTCTACCTGAGCCGTGCTGGGTAAGTCCACAACAGGTCCTGAAGGATTGCGGAACTGCTTGTACACTCGGGGATCCTGGGCTATGTATGTAGAGGTGGAGGAATACAGCACCAGCCCGATGAGGATGGTGAAGAAAGACAGGAGGTAAAGACCTGAAAACTGAAACACAAGGTGATTAAGCATCAAAATGTAGCCACTGACAGATTAATGCCGTCCTGGGTCAGAGAAGTTGCCCAGTACAGGAACATGCAATTTCATGAGGTAGCTGATACTCTTGATGGAAGAATGTTCTCCTAAACTGGCTTTATCTTATTGATTCCTTTGTCTTTTTTTTTCTAGGCCTCATTAAACCTAGAAGAAATATAGATATTTCATTGAAGGGCATAATGAAGCTACCAACGAAGAAGCCTCACTGACAGCAGTGGCGGGGCACTTGTTTCACATTCATCCAAAGCAGAAGTGATTTGTCTCTCCAGGAAGAACTATTGACCTTAGTAACTACTACCACAAGATAAGACTATCCTTGAACAGGGAGGGTCAATAAAACACAACATCAGGACTCTGTGTACTTTGTTATTGTTCTTCCCAAGCCATTTGATTAACAGTTCAGAGGGGGCTTCATTTTGTTGTTGTTTGTTTTGCTGCTCTGCTGTGTGTGTGTGTGTGTGTGTGTGTGTGTGTGTGTGTGTAAACAAAGATGCTCTGAAGCTAGAAGAACAGAAGACAGGAAAGTGACCCAGAGCTTGAAGGTAAGTTACATGGTGATTGTAAGTGAGGTAAACCACTTACAGTGTTAAACCAGGAGATGCTCGTTCAACAGTGGAAAAGGCAACTTGGGAAATGACACAGAAAAGAAGATCTCCTGGTGGCTAAATGTCTTGCTGCAGTATCCTTTCTCTCCAGCCTTTTCTGTCTGCAGAACCGAGGTAGTTAAGACTAAAGGCTGTTTTCTGATTTTTTTCTTCCTACAGAGCTCTTCACTCTGTTCCCCAATCCCTTTCTTTCTCACATTCTGGCCAGATGGCAACACTTCTGAACGTGGATTTATAGACTAAACTCTACTTGGAGCAGATTCACTTAATTAACTTGAAATAATTAATTAGGTGTTCCTTAATGAAAAGAAATGTGCCTGCTTCTTCAAGTCACAATTTTTAAAAATCAGGGAAAGAAGATGAGCATCCCAGTGCTGGCTTTCATGATCCCAGGAAGCTACTCATCTCCAGAGATCCACACCCTTCAGCTGGTAATTAGCACACTGGATGGCTTTGCTCCTAACATTTTGAATATTTTATGATATGACTCTTGCTACTCTGCTCATATGTTTTTCTTTCAAGCTAAGACCATTATGGTCTTAGGTACATACTCTCTTGCTGGTTCTGAAAACAGAGAGGCCAACAATGGAGCTTTGTAGTTATCACTGCCTTCTAACCCATAAGCTAGATTCAAGACTTTGGTCTAACTCTTCCTTGCTGTGATTCTTGTCAAATTTCTTGTACCGTCAGGTTCAAGTTTCCACATCAATCAATGTCTGTACTGGGCATGATCAGTCTAAAGATCAGATGAGATAAAACATGTAAAGTGCTTGGGACAGCTTCCTTGCCACAGACATGCAATTCATATTAGCTTCGTTGCCACTGTTGTAGCTGTACCATTTATAAGGACACAAAACTGAAAGATTGTGCCATAAATCTACAACTGGCTCTTTTCTTGTGCATTCAGGATGACAGCACGTAGTATATTTTCAATTCATTTCTACTTAATTCATATAGAACACACTCTAATTTTTTTTCTCAAAAGATGTATAGCATGTAGCTCTAGGTAACAGGATCATCTTGGAAGTTACCCAAGAGGTTTTACTAATGCATAGAAGAGAGAGTTTTCATTTCCCCCAGAAAGGAATAGCCTGGCAAACATTGGTATTAATCAGAATAAATACCGGATATCATAAATGGTGACAGAAACATTTAACTTATTTTCCAAAAGACAAGTTGTTACATTTTCTCCTGTCTTTTTAGCTTTATTAAAAAATAAGAATGAGAGTTCTGATGAGGTACTTAATGGGATAATCCATAGTTCTGGGTGTCTCATTTACAGAGCATTTGTTTCAAAAGTCAATCAGGCAAAAAAACCTTCTGTGTGGTCTGTGTACCTAACTTACTAATCGCCGATTTGTACTTTCTGTTCCAAAAGCAAGCAGAACAGGGCTTTCCCTGGGACCGAGTGAGGTGAGAGCTTTATGCACTTCAGACAAGGTGCATCTCAGGGAAAAGCTTGTCTCCATCAGGAAACAGTGCTGCCTAAGTGTACTTGGTGGTCATAACCTTAGCTAATGGAGGCCTCTAGAAACCCGAGTGTTCTGTGGGAGGACAGAAAGCCAGCATTTCATCTGCCTTGTCGCTTGAAGAAGCAGAGGAAGGATGTGTCCTGTATCAGCACTAGTGCCTCTGATCCTCTGATCCCTGTCTTCATGGGTCTTTGGGGAAAGGTCTGGAAAACATTGTGTGGCGAGAATACCTGAGTATTGCTCGATGCAAGTCCCTGTGATGGAATAGCCAGCAAGGATGATTATAATGCCTCTGCAGTGAGGCATTAAATCCAGATTCCGAGCACTGACATATGATTGATCCTTACATAATGTGGCATTCAGCACACCATTAAGAACACACCACATTTTCACTTTATTTAGACATTAGACATGCAAGTTAAAATTTAACAAACCCACAAGTTCATTAGACACTGACCTACATAAATAGAAAGATAGCAAAATTCCAGAGAACGTTTATAAATATGTCAGGGTTTCTGGAGTAAGATGGTGAATTATCAGTTTCTGCCATGAAACTTTGTGAATGAGAACAGTTGGTAAAATAAGAGAAAGACTGTATTCTAAGAAAGAGCGAGGAAGCGGGAGGAATGGAGAGAAGGGAGAAAGAAGGGAGAGAGAGTGAGAATAAGAACTGGGAAGAAGAGGCCGGCAAGAGAGTGGAAAGAGCTCAAACAGAAAGGCGAAAATGTGGAAAACAGTCCACAGCTTCCTAGGGGAAGGAGGAGATAAAACCATAGCCACGGATAAGCCTGGTGATTTTAGGCAGCCCTGAGGACAAGAGATTCACCATCCTAACCAGTGGAATAAAGACATTTCTTTTGAGGTTTGGTCTTTAGTTATGTACCATAATGCTAAATGCTGGCCCCCAAGACCTCAGTGACTCAGTGAGTCTGCAAAGAGACCCAAGTGATGCTGTGTGAGCTTGCCTCCAACTTATTTCTGATTGGTGAATAAAGATGCTGAGAGCCAATAGCTGGACAGAAGAGAGATGGGCGGGGTTTAGGGTTCCCAGCTTAGGGGAGAACAACGAGGGGGAGAAGAACGTGAATGGAGGAAGAAGCCGCCCTGGAATAAGAATCTTAAAATATGGCCATGTGTGTTAGCTAATTTCATTTAAAAGCAGCCCAGAGGAAACATGGCAAATTTGGCTGGGAAATAGACATAATAGCATAGAGGATAGATATCTGTCCAGCTCTTGTGCTGTTTAAGGCTTATTGTAATATAAATGTTGTGTGTGTCTTTTATCCGGGAACGAAATGGTCAAAGGTGGGGTAGAAAGCCTGGACTGGGAGTAAAAGTTTCTACAACACATTTCAGTGACTAAAGAAAACAAAATGCTAATGGTTATTATAATGCTAATACACAACATGTTAGTTGAATGTAATGGTGTTTCTGTGGAGACCAGCTAAATGGGAATCCTTAGTCTGTTGAGTCCCTCCCTAGATTACACAGTTACTCAAGGTGGACACTTTGTGGTAAACATCCACTTTAAAGGGAAGTAGCCCACTCATTGTGTGTCCTGGGGTTGGAGGGAGACGATGACTCAGTAATGTGAGTCCACCCTGTCACCATATGTTTCTCAGTGGGCTTGGGGACCACACATTTAGTCTCAAAGAGCAGTTGTTGGGTACAGAGCAGGGAGAGGTCTGGTGGCCTGTTCTGGGCATGCTGGAAGCTGTGTCCTGATTAGGATACGCTGATGAGAGGCTCTGACTGAACCTGAGCTGCTACCACTAGTCTGTGCCAATTACTATCTGAGCCAAAGAAACCAGACAGACCTGGCTCCAGAGAAATACAAACACAAACATATTGGCGTGGGACTGCCTAATTGTGCTACTGCATTAAACTGAAAATTTTTTTGTTATTATTAGGCCTATTAAAATATAAACCTTTGACTTCTGGGTTTACTAAATGGAAATAGATGAACTGGTGATAGATAAGCTTTTTCCAAATACTTTCCAACTCCCCTGTTCTCTAACCTTATTTTTCCTCTTTCCTTTGTTTCCTTTTTGTTAGAAAAACAAAAGCTCTAACTCTTGCTAGATATTGTAATACTTCTTTCTTCTATAAATACCTTTAAAGATACCAAATCTACTGACAGTCACCAAAAATCAGACATTTCTAGAGTAAAAATCCTTCCTTCTAATGCTCTCCAATATTCTTTCACTGGGTAATTCAAACCTGAAATCCATGCTAATATAATCAGGGCAGAAAGGAAAGGGCCTTAAAATGCCAAATGGGTTGTCTATCCAAATCAGGAAACCAAGGTGTTATTAAGATTTGCTATTCAGAAAACGATTTATTCTCTAGGAATCAAAGCCATTGGAAAGGTGAAGTTGCCTTGAGGTTCTCAGCCTCTCTGGATGCCTAACATTGTCATCCACAGCAAGCCTTTATCTTCACTGTACTTCCTGGTTTACGAGGCCTTCTGTTTGGTTTGCAAGACCAATTCACTCAGTATTATGGTTTGTGCAGCCAATCCCAATAAAGTTCTTTACAGGCAAATGTTCTCCCCCATGGGTGATTTCACACATGAGCGCAGCAGCAGAGAATGAAAAATGGATTTCTACCATTATCTTTTATATGACAAACAGACATTTCCACTTGGCTTGATGAATTGATAGAAAGCCTCGTTCATGTAGATTTCCATTTCCTGGAGTCCAGTAAAAAAGACTGTACTAATCAAGGGGCTTACTCCATGGAGGATTTAATTACAGGCTTAGTTTAAACCATGGCTGCTCAATGGCTCATTTTTGTAACTTTCCCATGAACCCTTGTTATTATCACATCCCACAGTCAAGACAGGATCACATTTGTGTGGGAGATTGCTAAGTAGCAGTCGCCTTCACGTCACTGGAGTTCTTATCACAACACATCTCTTTCCCTCAGTACAACATTAGATTCACCCAGGGCTGGAGTAATTTAGGAGACCATATGTGAAAACCTGTGAAGTCTATTTTGTTTGTAGATATCTGTGGCAGGTAACACATCCCAAAGACCAGCTGTCCCACTTCAGTGGAATCAAGGGATGGACACAGAAGTGCTGCTACTCATTAATTGATCTGCTGATCCCCTGGCAGAAGTTTTAGTTCCATGAGAAACAAGCTTTCCTCAGGAAATAGAACAATGATCACACTGAACTAGAAATTGAGATTGTCACATGGCCACTTTGCACTCCTGCTTTTGAATCCACAGGAAAGGAAGGGAGTTGGCTGACTCAGAGATTACTCCTGATTGCTGTGAAATCTAAACACAGAGGCAAGGTGGAAATTTTCTGGGTTACGGGCCACCGTGATAACACTTTAATCCTGTGATTAAAGTCAATGAAAGACTACAACAATCCTATCTATTCAGGACTCCAGTGACTCAAATCCTTCTGGAATGATAGTTGGAGTCATCTGAAGGGTAAAGATGATGACCCACTGATGGACAATACTGTCACAGAAGCTAGAAGGGAACAGATTGTCACCCAGAGCCCTAGGAGAGTACTCAGTTCCCTTGAACCTAATCTTTGGTCAGTAATATTCTGTTTAGACACCTGGCATCCAAACTGTGAGAGAAATAAGTTTCTGTTGTTTTTAAGCCACCACATTAGTGGTAGTATGAAATGAAGAGGGTTGGCAATTAGTCATTCACTCAACTATTAAGCATTAACTGTGAGCTAAGTTTGTGGCTACTCTCTGCCAACTCATCTGTTCAATAAACACAGTTGAGTTCCTACTGTGTCCTATGCTTGAACGATGATGATAAGCAGAGTGAGTATAACTCTAGTTTCCAAAGACTGACAGTAAGTTCTAGTGATAAATCTGTAATATAGGAAAAGTATTAAGAAGGACCAGAGTTGTATCCCTGATAGGATATGGAGGAAGAACACCCAGAAAGAGGGATGCTGAGAAGAGAATTCCCAAGGAGTACAGGGCCTACATAGGTTAAAAGCCTAAGGACACACAGTGTTGGTCATGTCTAATACTTGATGGCAACTCTCAGACAAGTGTTTATACTATTCCCATGCTCATCTTTAATGACCCATAAGGAAATTATTATTATGTCCCCTTTCTAAAAGAAAGACTATAAAGCATTGGATAATTTGGGGTGGATGTTAGACCCACGGGCACGGGCAGTGTTTAGAAGTCAGTAAAGAATTTATGTTTTACTTTGAAATGCAATGAGAAAGAAGTGTCACTATCACTTGGCATGTGAACATATTCTAATTTGTAACTGAAAGGGATCACTCTAGTTGCTGGTGGAAGATGAACTATAGAAAGGGAGGAGAAGGAAGAAGAGGAGGAGGAGGAGGAGCAAAAAGATCAGGACTCGAGTACGTGGTCTAGATGACTTGTGTGGTTGGGACTCATGGTGGCAGGAGAAGAGAAACCATTTTAAAGGAAGGCAGATGAAATGTGAATGATAAAAAAGAGAGAAGTTAGTATTGAATCTCAATTACCCAAAGTGACTGTTTCTAGGAAATATGATTCTCTGTATGTGAGCATGTGTATATGTGTGTGTGTGTATGTGTGTATCTGTGTGCTCATGCATGCATGTGTATGTATGTACAAGAGTGTGTACATGGGAATCAGAGGAAAACTTTAGATATTATTATTGGGGAGCTATCCCCATTTACTTTTTGAGACAAGGTTTTTTACTGATCTAGAATTCACCAAGCAGGCTAGGCTGACTGACCATTGAGCCCCAGGTATCTGCCCATCTCTGCTTGCTAGTTCTGAGACTACAAGTGTATACCAGCAAATATGGCTTCTATAACAGCTTTAGATTGAACTTAGGACTTCATGCTTACAAGGAAAGAATTTACTGATTAAACCTCTTGAGGCCAAGTAGGATTCTTTGGTGCCTTTTTCGTAGTTTCTTTATTCTCCACCATAAGATGGTATTATTTTTTTTAATCACCCAGGATTTAAATTTAACTTTTATATTACTAGTACAAGCTATGTATTCTTCAGGGTATAATTTCTACCTATATTTATTCCATAAAGTTTTGGTCATTATTTAATTTATAACCTTCCTATGCCTGAAAATGTTCTAGGAAAATGGCAATTAAGGGAGAACAACAAATATTGCTAAATTAGGCGCGCAGATCTTAGTAAACAAAACTGCAGTCAACTGCTTCTAAAATATTTCCTGTATACTGCCTCAGAGGAGAGAATAGATAAGATAATAAGTGCCCTGATGCTGCGGAAATGCCACATACTGGAAGGTTTAGTGGTGACAGATGACATAGTGCCTGGAGACCCTGACCCTTGGCTAAAGTCTATTCTCCCTCATCTACTTGGCATCTAACTGCTTAGTGGACTGTATTACAGTCATTTTTCTTCATTCTTTGTGTTCAAGTTTGTAGGCACAATACACACTATAACAACGAGAGGACTCAGCTTTCATTTAACATCTGGATAAATTATTGATGAATTCGGAAGCCATTTTTCCTCAACTCATAGAAATGAGCTGGGACTAAGAGATACGATGATGGCTGAAGAAGAGCTCTTGACAAACTGACACATAGCTTTCTTCCTCCAGCTGCTCTGTGGATTCTACCTTCCCTTGCTTTCCTGTGTGTGATAGTACCAGGAAGCACAGGAGAATGAAATAAATGGATGAGTAATTTATGAGAAATGAAAAGTTTTGGCATGAAGCTGTCAAGGAACAAATATAATCACGTACAGGCTCTGGGTATCATCTCTGGGTGCAGAAGCTTGGATTATGTCAATAAATTCTTACAAGGCCATAATTATTGAACTACATAGCACTGTAAATTTTTTTGAAATCTCTGGAGTACTGTAATAATGTGAAGCATTGAATAACGCCGATAGAATTGTTGCCTTTTAAATTAAGCTTTGGAACTATTATAAAAATAGAATTACTTAATTTCTTAAGACTAAAATTCAAGTGGAATTATATGTTCTACTAATACTAGTACTAGTTATTTTTCTCTGAGAATCTATAGGTATCTTTAAATTTTGACATCTATAAACAATATATACATAACCAACCATCTGGTTTTTTTGTTTCTTTGTATGCTCTTTCTCTCTCTTTCTGTCTTCTCTCTCTCTCTTTCTATCTCTCTCTCTTTTAGATATGGGAATGTGTGTAAAAAAGGACATTTACAGCAGAATTAGCCTATGTGCATAATGGTTTCTCTTTTTGATGTGTGCATGTGATTATTGCTTGATATCATAGCTCCTGGATTGCACTACAAGTATGAAATCAGTTTAGAATGCTCTCCTTGTCTCTGCATGCCTTGGCTTCCCCAACAGTTCATTATTTGTTGTAAGATACAACTTTAATGTTTCTTCCCTCCTATCTTAGCTCAGGGTGGCTGAATCATGTTCGTTCTCCTTCATTCCTTTACATAAAAGAAAACCTTTACATGATTAAGTTCAAGACTTCCCTCTCCATCCTTATTACAAAGCAACATGCTTTAGATGC
Organism: Mus minutoides; assembly: GCA_902729485.2. Lineage (NCBI taxonomy): Eukaryota > Metazoa > Chordata > Mammalia > Rodentia > Muridae > Mus > Mus minutoides. The sequence continues at coordinate 1,446,324 of LR749629.1, read as the reverse complement.
CACCAAGAAAGCAAATAAAAGGCACATACTCAATGTATTCTAAAGTAGGATGAAAATAATGTCAAATAGCTTTTTAAAAAAGCCTGCATGGTTAGAATACAAGGAAGTCTTTAACAGCTTCTGCATTGATTTTACTTTTTAGAGTCCTTATTAAGAACACATTTTGCAGGAGGAAATAATTGGGTCCTGATGCTGAAGGACTGTACCATTTCATTAACTCCTCACGATTATTCTTATGAAATGAAACAGCTCATGTTTCTAACGGGGAAACTAATACTAAGAGAAATACCTTCTGCTCAAGGCTGTTGTAACAGCAACAAATCATGAAGTTCTCTGTGTGCTTTGAAACAGAATTCCCCTCAGGTCGCTCAGCTAATCTCAAACTCTATACCTCTTCCTTCTGATTCTGAAGTACTGGGTTTACAGCCACCTTCACCATGTCCAACACACCAGAGACTCTTACCCAGAGATCTTTGCTCTAATGCAGAGAGGTCTGTGACCTGGATTATTGTCACTGCCCTCAAACTAACATTTAGCATTTACTTAAACATTAATGTAAGCCACATGTTACAGCACTGTTAGAGATTTTTCACCAGTATTAAGGTGATAACTTCATATCACAGATCTCCTCAATTATTGCTTCTTCTAATTGCTTCTTTGAAATAGCAACCTTTATTAGATCTCTGTCTAGATGTCATGGTTCATATATTATTATATTATCACATTTGAAAATGTTTTGGCGAATGTAGTGATGCACACCTTTAATCCCAGCATTTTGAAGTTACTTATGATGATACATTTTCAGGTTCACTGTGAAACTTAGGCATCTCAGTATGTGGGATAGAGCCAGACCACACACTTTGGTGATCAGCTCACGTCCTGTATCCTCTCTGGGGACAACTAGCTGTTTATTGTCTATATGTAATCTAAATGCAAGCTTTTCTTTGATTCTATCTAGAGTACCTCTGACCTGGCTGTTTTCCCTCACAGTTTGTTCTGGTGTGATGAGTTTAAAATATCTTTATGGTATAGAGTTTATAATAGACTCACGTAGAAGGAACTTTGACCTCTCTCTGCCATTGTGGGAATGCTTTATAATTTGTCCCCAACTTTTCTATTCCTTCCACAGTATTTGGTAAATAGAAAATTTGAATGTGGTAGAAATGGATGTTTGTTCACTAAACCTATTTTCTTTTCTTATTACATAAATGGCTTGACTACATTTCTCAACTTCTGTGTGGCTCTGGGGATGAGTTCTGACCAACAGAATTTGGAGGAGATTATAGACACTTATGGATTGCATAGCTATATATGTCACCAGTCTATCTTACAAAAGACATACACTGAAGGCTTAGCTCAGATGCCAATAAACTTCTTATACTTGCAAAATATTTTTTATTTTGAGTATGTGGATGTTTTGCCTGTATATCTATTTATGAACCACATGGATGCAGTGTCCCTGGAAGTGAGGAGACAGCATTAAATCCCCTGGGACAGGGGTTACAAGCAGTTAAGAGATGCTATGTGGATGCTCTAAATTATTAAATCTGGGTCCTCTAGAAGATTGGTCAGTGCGCTTAACCACTGAGACATTTTCTAGCCCTTAGCTAGGAAATAAAATCAACATGACTATTGCACACAAAGCATCAAGGATGGTATATAAAGAGGTCAGACATGAACCTCTGTAGAACTTTATTTATAAGAGCAGGTGTGTGGCTCAAAAGTGATAATTTTTTATCTTTGCACTAGAGGATGGGTTTTGATAAACAAAGCCTGGGAACCTGAGAGGCTGCATGTGAAACTCAACACTTAGAGCCAACGACACTCAACTCATCCTACAAGAACCAAGTCTCAGAACAGGCTGTCCTGGGGACTGTTGGGAACGGAAAAGCAAGTTACAATGCCTACTCTATCACCTGGATAATCCATGTGCATTGCCTTTGGCTTGGGATATAATTTTTTTTTCAATTTTACACTCATCTGACATGGTTTTATAGTACCAAGGACCATCATTAAAAGCTAAGTCTTAATCTTTATATCTCACATTCTTAGTTTACATTTGGTCATGATAAGCTTAAAATCCTTTCACTTTCTATCCTTTCTCTTCCGTTTTGGTTTACAAAAACAAATGGAAGGGAGTGCTTATGAGGGTATTTTTATAAATATGATGCGAAGAGTTACCCTCATGCTTACCAGTTGTCAATGGGAAGAGGCCTCTTGCCCAGGCTTTTTAAAGTAAAGGCACATTACTGAAATTGCTCTCTGCCACAGAGGATGAACAAGGGTTGCACAGCTCAGGATTCTGACTGATACCTAATGAAAAATTCCTCTCCTAATGAAAAGGTCCCATTACTACAAACTATCTGGCGTGGGTACTTAGATGCTAAGAGTATTTGAAATTGCTGGTCTGTTTAAGTTTCTGGGGTTTAGAATCTCATCTTTTGCATTAATCTTCCTGTGATTTTTCAGCACTCCTGACTGCTTTGTAATAGGAAGGCAAGTGACAAAGAAGTGCCTGCACATAGCAGGCACAGGATAAATATTTGTGGGATGAAGTTGTGTCAAGTTTAAAGCATGGTAATATGTCATTAAAATGAATTAAGCTCAGAGTTATTAAATTTTGCATGCCAAATCTCTTATAATAACAGTAAAAGAGAATTCCCATTGTGGGAACTTGTAACATGTGGGCTATAACACTAGTAGCAGAAAGGAGGGTCAACTGTCACAGAGCTCTGTCCATGATCTTGAGGAATCTAACCTTGGGTATCAGCATAGGCAATTTTTCAATTGCTTTATAACTCCTGGAGACCACAGGATAAGTTGCCTCATATAAGGATTAGACAAAAATATTCTGAATGTTTTCTAATGAGAACAGAAGGAACTCTACAACATAGGCCCTAATCACATTACACAGAACAGTTGAAGTCACTTTCTTGGATACGTCGTTTTAAAAGATGATTTTTTTTGTCTGTTTACTAGTGAATATTTGGATGGTAAACATGTTTAGTGTACACATAAAGATTTATTGAGATTTTACAATTCTAGGGCACTGCTCTTCAAACATGGTCACTTGTCGCTTTCTGACGGTCTCTGTGGAGAGCCATATGACCCGATGACCTAAGTGGAGTGCTTGAGGGAAACTAGAAGTTTATGACATTAATTTTTCTCTATCGATTTCTAGGATATGTTATCAAAACTGTGAAGTCAGTAGATTTTTAGAAAATCCTCCTAAATACTAATTCCTCTAAATACTGCAGATGTAGGGCAGTATTAATAAACCTTGAACTGACTACAGGGAATTGTGGAAGCTGTTTCCTGGTTTAAATGCCAGACAGAAAGAAGAATTCCCCCATTTAATCTTTAGTTTGTTTTTTTGTTTTGGTTTTGGTTTTGGTTTTTTGTTTGTTTTTTGAGACAGGGTTTCTCTGTATAGCCCTGGCTGTCTTGGAACTCACTCTGTAGACCAGGCTGGCCTCGAACTCAGAAATCCACCTGCCTCTGCCTCTGCCTCTGCCTCCCAAGTGCTGGGATTAAAAGCATTCACCACCACTGCCTGGCCCAAATTCAATCTTGACCACTATTTTGATGAAGATTTTTCTGCACACAGTAGCATATTATTTCATTTTAATAATCTTCAAATGCTTTGTCTTTCTGGCTTATTTCTGAAAACATATTTAAGAAAGAAAGGAACCAAAGAATTCCATTAAAAAGGACTAATGTAATACATCTACATTTTTATGTGTAAGAACCCAGGTTTGGCTTTTTAAACATGAGCTAAGTTAGCAAGAACTCATATCAAATTGTTAAGAGCCACATCTAGTTATATAATTTTAAAACCAATAGTAAAAGTTAATAGAATGAGGCAGGGATTACTGATCCCAAGTGATACATTTAATGGGAGAAGCCTATGGTCTCTGGTCACTGCTGAGCAATAATGTCTTCCAATTTAATCTTCTGAAAAACTACATATGGCAAACCTCATCCTGAAGTCTAGAGAGAATAAGAATTTGCCCCAAAGAATGTAAAGAGTAAATGCAAGCCACATTTTCCCTATAAACTCCTGTGATTCTTAGTCACTTATTAACGTCGAACTGTTCTTTTTTTTTTCTCATTTTTTTATTAGATATTTTCTCTTTTTTTGTATAAGGAAGGAAAATATTACTATATGTTAGTACTTATATATTTCTTTTTTTGACATTTTTTTTAATTAGAGAAATTCTTCATTTACATTTCAAGTGTTATCCCAAAAGTCCCCGATACCCCCCCCCCTGCCCTGCTCCCCTACCATCCCCCTCCCACTATTTGGCCCTGGCATTCCCCTGTACTGGGGCATATAAAGATTGCTAGACCAGGGGCCTTTCCTCCTGAATAATGGCCAACTAGGCCATCTTCTAATACATATGCAGCTAGAGACATGAGCTCTGGGGGTTCTGACTAGTTCATATTGTTGTTCCATCTATAGGGTCGCAGACCCCTACAGCTCTTGGGTACTCTCTAGCTCCTACATTGGTATTAGATATTTTCTTAATTTACATTTCAAATGCTATCCCGAAAGTTCCCTCCTCCCTCCCCCCACCCTGTTCCCCTACCCACCCACTCCCACTTCTTGGCCCTGGCGTTCCCCTGTATTGGGGTATATAAAGATTGCAATACCAAGGGGCCTCTCCTCCCAATGATGGCCGACCAGGCCCTCTTCTGCTACATGTGGAGCTAGAGACACGAGCTCTGGGGGTTCTGGTTAGTTCCTATTGTTGTTCCTCTTCTAGGGTTGCAGACCCCTTCAGCTCCTGGGGTTCTATCTCTAGCTTCTCCATTATGAGCCCTGTGTTCCATCATATAGATGACTGTGAGCATCCACTTCTGTACGAGACAGCTATATCAGGGTCCCTTAAGTAGTCGAACTGTTCTAATCCATACTTTACACAGCAGTCACTGAATACATCTTTAGCTCAATTCTATTCTTTCTCCACATGAATTACTGATCTCATTATTAAAAGTGCATATTATCAGAACACTGGAAACAGCTTTATAAAATCAGTTGAGAAATTCAACCACTGGAGTGCCAGGTGTCTCAGGTGGGATGTGTGCCTTCATTGTCCAGACATGGTTTCTGAACAGGGCATCATCATGCTCCAGCTAACCTTACCTGAAGATCAGGGTATTCTGTTTGTCTCCTGTGACTATTAATAGTTCCTCTGTGGTAGCCAGAACAATGCCCCCCCTCCAACAATGTGTCCCACCTCCTGAAATCCATGAATATGTTACTTAGCATGACAAAAGAGATTCTGCAGATAAATTAAGGATTTTTGTAACAGAGAGATAGCCTTGGGTTAATGGATAAGCTTACTATAATCCAAAGGTCTCTAACTAACTAACAGTCAGATTTGAAGATACTATACTCTAACTTGGAAGCTAAGGAAGGGACCAGAAGACAAGGAGAATACAGACAGTCCTTAGAAGCTGGAGAGGAAATGAGACCAGACCCCCTCACACACACCCCCAAGAAGCAACAATGTGATTATATTTCAGTGACCTTGCTGAAATATAGAAGATGTTAAACCCTCTGTAAGCCATTGGGTTTATATAAGTTATTGAAGCAGCAATTTTCAATTTGTAAAGTATCCTGTTTACACAACACAGAGTTTGTAATATGAAGCTTTGACCTTGAGAAGCCAAGACTATCAAATTGAAAAGTTTTTATGTCAGTCTCTTCCTGGGTCTGTTTTTAAGGGTCTCTGAGGCTAAGTAAGGCTCTTTTCCTAGCCATTCCAAGACTTGCTACAGATTTACTATTCTGGATTCAATAACGCTATTGGGGAAATAAAGAAAAGAAGCACAGAGCCACTTTCCAAAGTCGTAAGTGCAGAGATTGCATGAGCCCCATTCCATCCAGATAGTCTCATTTAAAATCAAGACACTTGCTTTCCAGAATGGAAGGTTTTCCTGTCCAGTCAGCACCAAGACAGAGATGATGCCGTGGGCTAATGGGTGGGAGAAAGAATGACTTTTCTTTTTTTCCTGAGGATATAAAGTAAGAAAAGGCAAATAATGAATGTTGGGCAGGAGAGCTTCATTTAGTCATTTAGTTCTGCATGGGTAAGCAACATCTGTGAGAAAGTTGCCTTTCCTCTCAACTTACGGACATTTATGACCATACCAGAAGGTGGTATAAACACATCCTGATGAAGTGAGAGGAAAAAGTCTTAACTGCAGGCTGCAGTAAAACCTAATGAGATTTCAGAGGTCATTGGTGTAATCCCCAGCACTGAAGCATGAGGCCCTCTGCACTCCTCCTCCTATATGTATGTCCTGACTCTGGCTGTGATGGAAACTGATTTCTAGGACAGTCAGGTCCCCATTTGCAATTATTTCTTTCTGGCAGTGTTCCCATTTATCAGTAATCATTTTATTGATACCACTTGGCCCTAGCTCTGTTTTCTTTTGACCACATGTAGTAAGTCTCAACTATGGCCTCTTGGATCAGTGAGACTGGAGGCTAGACCAGGATTCTGAAAACTCCTCCCAAGAGGCCATAGTTGAGAACCACTGGACTGTGCCCACTTTTATCTCCAATAATTACAATTTTTAAATTCACTTTATATCCTGATCATAACCCTCACCTCTTCTCCCAGTCTCATCCTTAAAATTCCCTCCTCCCATTACTTCCTCCTCGGAGAAATGGGACACCCTCCCTTTGGTACTAACCCACCCTACAGGAGTAGACATATACTCTCCCACTGAGGCCCAAGGAAGGGAAGGGGATTCAGTGCCAGGGAATGAAAATGGAGACATCCCCTGCTCCACTTCTTAGGGGACTCACATGAATACCAAGCCTCACATCTGCTGCAAATGTAGAGGGGTCTAGGTCCAGCCCCTGCATGTTTCTTGGTTGGTTGCCCAGTCTCTGTGAGCCCCCATGGTTTCAAGGCTCTAGAACTAATTAGGAATTTGAGAATGTAGCTTTCCCAAAACCATGGTCAGGGACAACCGCAGAGGAATATGATTTTACCCATGTGGGGACTTGGGTGAGCTCAGGACATAGAAATAACAGGATTCAGACAAAATGAGCTTCAAGAATTAACATTGCCCAGCCTTGGGAAATTTCTTTTAGCTGTCAGTTGGACCTTGCACTGGGCAAAAGGCCCCATGCAAAGTAGAAGCATACAGAGAACTAAGGGGATGTTAGTCAAAGAATCAGAACTTTCAGTTACAACATGAGACAGCAAGGGCAGTTAGCACTTATGGAGGGTTTAACATCTTCTAGTCCTGAAAATCAGCAGGCTCACTGAAATACAATCACATATGCCAACTCTGACTGTTAATGAATGCGGCAAGTGTGGTGTTAAGAGGAATAACAGTGGACCTTGGCACTCTGCATTCAATTAGTCATGCCTACCCCTGTGAAGATGCATGTAGAGTCTTGTATTTTGAATGAGAAATTACCCTCCCTAGACATATGTATTTGAGGACTGAATCTAGAGTTAGTGCTGTTTGGGAAGGTGATGGAACCTCTGGGATGTGAAAAATTGCCTTGTTGAAGAAAGTATATCACAGGGGATGGCTTTGAGGGTTTACTAGACTGGCTCCTATTTCACTTTGTGTTGTCTGTGTGTCCTGGAATGTGATCATTGTACTTCCTGAATGCCAGGCCATCCCTCCCTCACATGAATGGACTGTGAGCTAAAATAACCCTTTTTTTTTCTCCAAAGTTTTTTTTTTAAATTTTTTTGTCAGTGTGTTTTATGACAACAGGAGAGTAATCAGTGCAGTCGTGCCTTGGAGGGGACAGTAATCTTTAGAGGGATCATTTCTTCTATCTTTCAGGGCTGATATATTGACTACAACTGCTTGGCACAAGTTATTATTTTTTTTTTATACCAAACCATTGTAGTTTAGTTAAGAAACTTCCTTGAGGAAGGGCTTTGGTAAAATATGTTTTGTAGCTGCAGTTTGGGAGTTGGATATAACTTTCTAATCTCAGATTGGAAAGCAGACCTTCTAGGTTGAAATGACCCCCACTATTAAAGAGCTTATCCCCCCATAGCTGTTGCTGACCTTTTGTTGGCAATTGTCCCTAGTCACTGGTCTCTCAGGACGAAGTCTTGCCTTTATTTTGAGTTGAAATATGAATTTGCAGACTGTGGATCTCCACCTAGAGCTGAATTCCCATTCACCACATAAAGTCAAGACCCTCCCCCACACAAAAAAATTCCCACACCAACCACAACACCCCCACCAGTACTTGATATTCCTAAATTGGTATTATCATAGAGAAACCCCGATTCAACGTACCTTGTAGTGGAAGAGAAAGAGTCCACAGAATAGGCTGTACAGATCTGCTGTGAGCAGAGAAAGGTTGACCGAGGTGGCACTCGTTTTCTTTATGACGACTGGCATAAAGCTGTAGAGACCAAACATGCAGGCACTAAAGCCAACATAGAGCAGCCCTGAGGAGTAAGGAGAAGAGAGCGTCAGGGCCTTTGTGGGGCATCTTCAATATCTGGACTTAGAGGATAAGAGGAAGGAATGCATTACCCAAGAATCACTAAAGGTACATTTTTTTTCTTTCACTGTATTAAATGGTGTTTAATATGGGCTGGCACATAGATAAAACATAAGTGAGAACTTAAAACTTGTGCTTGGAGAATAAACATTCTGCTTCTTCCCATGTAGCTGAGAAAGGATACTTCTTGTTAACTCTCTCTCTCTCTCTCTCTCTCTCTCTCTCTCTCTCTCTCTTTTTCTCCTCTCCCACCCATGTGTGTGTGTGTGTGTGTGTGTGTGTGTGTGTGTGTGTACGTGTGTATGTCTGTGAGCACACACAGGCACATACCTGTGGCAACCAGAAGGAAGTATCTCCCTGGGGCTGGAGGTGAAAGCCATTGTGAGCCCCCCAGTATGGTGGGAAGAAGCACACATAAGCCCCTCTGCAAGGACAGCAAAGCTCCCCCTTAGTTGCTGAGCCACCTCTTATGGCTTGCCTATGTATTTCAAAACATTTTTATCTTCTTAGATTATACTTGTAAAACATATTTTACATTATATTTGACATTAAAATATATAAATAAAAACATATCATAGACTGCTCTGAATGGTTATCTACACAGGTGTTTCAATTAGAGAAACTGGACTTGAACCACCATGTCTTAATCATGTCTTTGGGCAGACAATGTGATTACTTTGAACATAGGAGATCTGTTACTTTCTTTAAAGTTACCGAATTTTGTCCTCCTCTCCAAAATTAAGTGTCATTCTTCTGTCACATGTCCTAGGATACTGTGAACTCTAGACACTTCATTGGTAATACGAACCAGGAGTACAGAGTTTTGGAGGATATATAGCAGGGTTTTATAAGTAATTATAGAGTCTATCACTTCCCAGGTACAATGCACAGAAGTAATACTCATTTCTTTGCCTTGAAAGTGCAAAATGTGATACAATTCATTGGTTCTCTGGATATTATAAGTAGCCTTTCTAATGGAATCTTGGATTAAACGTATTTGGGGTAGGATATGGGCACCTCACTTCCTTTGAATCTTGTGAATTCAATGGAACTTGGTTACTATTGGATGTCCAGTCCCTCTGATTATGAAGATTAGCAATTCCCCCAGAAATGAATTTGTTTTGTTTTTATGAAAGATACTAAAGAGCCCAAGTTTTATTCGGTGTTTCTCATCCTAAGTTTAAGGAAAGCTACATCAGATACACATAAAACTCAGGGTGAATATTAAGCAAATAGTGCAACAGCCCCCTCTAGTGTGATGGACATGCCCTTCATACTGAGAGAGATGATACCCCTATTTTCTAAGTTCAGTAAGCTAGTATATCTCATTACATGTATATATCTGCTAAAATACTAGTAGGAAGCATACCACGCCCCACAAGAACTTTTAGTTCCATAAAAATAGTGAATTTCCTTACACTTGGGTTTCATGCCACCTATAATTCAATTTCTTTTAAGCCAACTTACAAAAATTATAACAAATACTAGATAGCCTATGACTAATATATAAAAGACTTGAGAATGATTCAGTATTCCTTCAGAAATCTGGCATTAAAAGACAGGGAGCAAGACCCTTAAAGTATTCTACTGAAGATAATCAAATCTGGGTAGAATACAGTCCCAATACACCAGAGCCTGCCTTTCTTTCTTCTATTTCTTCTTTTCCTTCCTTCCTTCCTTCCTTCCTTCCTTCCTTCCTTCCTTCCTTCCTTCCTTCCTTCCTTTCTTTCTTTCTTTCTTTCTCACTTCTTTTCCCTTCATTTCTTTCTTCTTTCTCCCTTTCCCTCCCTCCCTCTCTCCTCCCATCTGCCCCTCTGTCTGTCTGTCTGCCTGCCTGCTTGACTATCTGTCATTTTGTCTGTCTGTCTGTCTGTCTGTCTGTCTACCTGCCTGCCTGCCTGCCTGTCTTGGGCACTGTTGATTTAGATTAAAGGATGACTGTGTTCACAAGTTCTCGAATTCAAACTTTCCTTCTTCTTATCTGGTAAATCATATACTGGGGCATCAGAAAGGTGCCAAGAGCCTGGGAACCAAATGGCCCCACCTCCCTGCAGACCTGTGACCCCCCTCCCCAAGCCAGATCCTGCGGTCCCTGGGACTTCAGATTTCACTTCCTGAACCCAAGAGCAGTGTTCTTTGGGCTGCTCTATGGGCTGGCACCCTCCCAACAACCACTTGGGGAAAGTACTGTCAGACTCCCTCATCCTGTCTCCCTGAGAGGCCCAAGCCTTGTGGTGTACTAGACGCAGGACCCCATTAACCCTACAGTAAGAGAATCCCGAGCATTTTGTACCAGTAACCTAACATAATCTGATCTACATTTTAAGAAGA